>CM074785.1:11049436-11377728 GCA_037355745.1 Pseudo-nitzschia multiseries | reverse complement strand
ATTGAAACGCCGGTTGAAACGGCGCTGAAAATGCCGGTTGAATGGAAACGCCGGTTGAAACGCCCCTTTGAAAAACGCCGGTTAGAACGCTGCTTGAATGGATACGCCGCGCTTGAAACGCCAAGTTGAAAACGCCGCTGGATAAGAGCCGCTGGAAACAGCCGGTTGAAACGCCGGTTGAAACGCCGGTTGAATGGAAACGCCGGCTGAAACGCCCCTTGAAAAATGCTGGTTCAATAAAAACGCCGGTTAAAACGCTGCTTGAATGGATACGCCGGTTGAAACGCCGGTTGAAACGTCTGTTGAAAACGCCGCTGGAAACAGCCGCTGGAAACAGCCAGTTGAAACGCCGGTTGAAAACGCCGCTGAAAAGGCCGGTTGAATGGAAACGCCAGTTGGAAACGCCCCTTGAATAACGCCGGTACAATAGAAACGCCGGTAAGAACGCTGCTTGAATGGATACACCGGTTGAAACGCCGGTTGAAAACGACGCTGGAAACAGCCGGTTGAAACGCCGCTGAAAAGGCCGGATGAATGGAAACGCCGGCTGAAACGCCCCTTGAAAAACGCTAGTTCAATAGAAACGCCGGTTAAAACGCTGCTTGAATGGATACGCCGGTTGAAAGGCCGGTTGAAAACGCCGCTGGAAACAGCCGGTTTGAAACGCCGGTTGAACAATGGAACAATGTGGGTAGACAGTGCGGTCGCCAACTGGTGGTGCCTTCGATGTAGGAAGGCATTACAGCGTTCCACGTCCTAAACAAAGGAAACGGAAAATACGCTGCTGCAGCCCTAGGTATTGCTGCGAAGCTCTTTCGAGCTAGCACTCTCTCAACAGTGAAATTCTCGGTCACATTAATGTGACTCCTCTTGACCCGCATGTTTCTCCATTCCGCTTCTTTGGAACGCTCCCAAAAGGAACATGCGAATAAATCCGCATAAGGTCCTATTCGATTCGATCCCAAACGGCCGTTTCCTTCGCGATCGGCGTGCACAACAATAGCGCTACGCCATGCAAACGCGAGCAGCGTGCAATCCTCTCTAAAAGTCGACTCATCGTTCATTACCGCGTTTGATAGGATTGTTTTCCCACAAGGAATGATAATCACTCAATCTTTGTTTGATCCATTCATTGGTCCACATTCCTTCCATCGTTTCGATTCAGATAGTATCATAATGGCTGCATATCTTTCGATAATATCTAACTCACTTTTTGGTTTCCTTGGCCTCCTCTCCGGTGCTGGCCTTGTCGCCAACGGCAACTTCCTGTTTTTGTCAAATCGATTAAGAGGTGAAGGGTTAATTCTCGTTAGTTTCGATTCTCTTCACAATGCATTGCTGCTTCTAGTCCGTCGCATGGTCGTGTTTCGAGCACTGGGATCTCGCGCAGTGTACCGCGTGGTGAATATACAGTGCCAATGCTTCGATCGATCATAGCAACAGGTCCTCCCTCTGGAAAGGATTGGATAAACCTACCTCTTCTTCGTCGTAGTCGACAAGTTCGTCTTCGTTGTTATCGGCCATGGTGATAGTTATTATTACTGGGTGGTGATATATTATCAAAGTTTGATGGAAGAGTTCGTACGGTGCCGTAGAAGCTTGGGTTGCAACGGGATGAAACAAGGCAATGTCCCTCCGAGCCAAAAAGTCGGCACGAGAACAACACAGCTGCTCGTAATACCGTACCGTACGTAATTACCTGGTACTGTAAGATTACGAGTAGGATTACGACGGCACCGGTGTCTTGACGAGAATGAAACTGCTCGCATTATTTTTTCTTTTTTTGTTCTCGCGTTGGATGACTGTTATTGTGCTACCTTTGCACCAGGTACGAACTCTACCGTAGAGATCCAAAGACGACAGTCAGGACTCAAAAAGCAGCTCATAAGGTGTTGTGGATGTTTTCCGTTTTGCTCTCGACCGTAGCTCAGTAATATTTCCAATCCAACTTGTGCAGAATGGTATGATTTGTACACAGCGCCGTCAGAACTGAAATGCTTTTGACAGCCGGTCCGATCGATCCAGTTCCAATCCGACTTGTGCAGAATGGTACGATTTGTACACAGCGTCGTCAGAACTGAAAAACTTGTGACAGTCGGTCCAATCAATCCGGTTTTTGGTTAACGGTGTCCCTTTGTTGCCCGTGTCTGCCGCCGACGGCAATTTCAGTATGCCCGATTACACTTCCTACTGAGTTCTGGTAGGTGTTGTGTATGTTTTCCGACCGGTCGACGTTTTAGTCCGTTTGTTTGGTCCTTCAGATATTTTGTGTCCGTTTGTTGCTCGTGTCTGCCGCCGACGGCAATTTCCGTATGCCCGATTACACTTCCTACGGAGTTCTGGTAGGTGTTGTGAATGTTTTCCGACCGGTCGATGTTTTAGTCCGTTTGTTTGGTCCTTCAGATATTTTGTGTCCCTTTTTTGCTTGTGTCTGCCCCCGACAGCAATTTCCGTATGCCCGATTACACTTCCTACGGAGTTCTGGTAGGTGTTGTGAATGTTTTCCGACCGGTCGACGTTTTAGTCTGTTTGTTTGGTCCTTCAGATATTTTGTGTCCCTTTGTTGCTCGTGTCTGCCCCCGACAGCAATTTCCGTATGCCCGATTACACTTCCTACGGAGTTCTGGTAGGTGTGGTGAATGTTTTCCGACCGGTCGACGTTTTAGTCTGTTTGTTTGGTCCTTCAGATATTTTGTGTCCCTTTGTTGCTCGTGTCTGCCTCCGACAGCAATTTCCGTATGCCCGATTACACTTCCTACTGAGTTCTGGTAGGTGTTGTGGATGTATTCTGACCGGTCGACGTTTTCGTCCTTCAAAGATTACGTCGGCAATTTCCGTATGCCCGATTACACTTCCTACTGAGTTCTGGTAGGTGTTGTGGATGTATTCTGACTGGTCAACGTTTTTGTCCTTAAGATATTTTGTTCCTTTGTTGCTCTTGTCAGCCGACGGCAATTTCCATATGCTTAATTACACTTCCTACTGAGTTCTGGTAGGTGTTGTGGATGTTTCCTGACCGGTCGGCGTTTAATTTTTTCTGTCTTTTTTGTCGTCTTTGCCAGATGAGAAAGTTGGTGAGAAATACAATCGGACTTGTTAGATTTGGTACAATTTGTACATGAATGAGTCGGACTTGATGTACTTACAGCTACTATCTACTCTCATACAAATCGATTTTTTGTCGTCGTTCTCGTCGCCTTTGCCAAATGAGAGAGTTGGTGAGAAATAATATTAGACTTGTTACAATTGGTACACTCTGTACATGAATGAGTCGGACTTGATGTACTTACAGCCATCTACTCTGATGTGCGTCGTCAACAGATTGTTTGACGGCAATTTCCGTATGCCCGATTACACTTCCTACTGAGTTCTGGTAGGTGTTGTGGATGTAGTATTCTGACCGGTCGAGGTTTTCGTCGGCTGATGGCAATTTCCGTATGCCCGATTACACTTCCTACTGAGTTCTGGTAGGTGTTGTGGATGTATTCTGACTGGTCGACGTCATCATCCGTTTCTTTGATCTTCTTTATTTATTTGCTGTCGTTGCCATTGATAAATACAATCAGACTTTTTGGAATTGGTACAATTTCTACATGAATGAGCTGGACTTGATGTATTCACGGTCACAGCCATCTACTCTGATACGATTTTTTGTGGTCGTAATTTTGTGTACGTTGTTGAACTGTGAATAGGATAGCTCGTAATTACCAGTAGCTCGTACACTTGCTCGTTCTTTCGAATTTGCAATAGAACTCGTGCAAATGACGTCACTTGATTGGTAGTATAGATTGATTGGTAGGATAGGTATGCAGGTACGTAGCTTGCTTGTAATTCTAAAAGCTCGAAATTACCAGTAGCTCGTACACTTGCTTCTTCTCTTGAATAGTAATAAAAATCGATTGGTATGATCGGTAAGAACGTAGATAGCTTGCTTGTAGATCTGGTAGCTCATAATTACTGGTAGCTCGTACAGCTTGCTTGCTCCAATTTAAAATAAAACTCGCGCGAATGACTCACTTGACTGGTAGTATAGATCAATTGGTATGATCAATATGAACGTAGGTAGCTTGCTTGGAGTTCTGGTAGCTCATAATTACCAGTAGCTCGTACAGCTTGCTTGCTCCAATTTAAAAAAGAGCTTGCGCAAATGACGTCACTTGAATAGTAATATAAATCGATTGGTATGATCAGTATGAAGGTAGATAGCTTGCTTGTAGATCTGGTAGCTCGTAATTACAGGTAGCTCGTACAGCTTGCTTGCTCCAATTTAAAATAAAACTCGCGCGAATGACTCACTTGACTGGTAGTATAGATCAATCGGTATGATCAATATGAACATAGGTAGCTTGCTTGTAGATCTCGTAGCTCATAATTACTACCGGTAGCTCGTACAGCTTGCTTGCTCCAATTTAAAAAAGAGCTTGCGCAAATGACGTCACTTGAATAGTAATATAAATCGATTGGTATGAACATGATCGGTATGAACGTAGATAGCTTGCTTGTAGATATGATAGCTCGTAATTACCGTTAGCTCGTACAGCTTGCTTGCTCCAATTTAAAATGGAACGATTTGCACTGTGTTCAAATCAGGTTGGTTTTTAGGTTGATGACTGAGTTATATTTTAGTCGGGAATTGGCAGGATTTGCACTGTGCTAAAATCTGGTGGGTTTTTGGGTTGATGACTGAGTTATATTTTAGTCGGGAATTGGCAGGATTTGCACTGTGCTAAAATCTGGTTGGTTTTTGAATTGATGACTGAATTATATTTTGGTTAGGGACTGAAAAGATTTGCAGTGTGTTCAAATCAGGTTCGTTTTTGGGTTGATGACTGAGTTATATTTTAGTCGGGAATTGGCAGGATTTGCACTGTGCTAAAATCTGGTGGGTTTTTGGGTTGATGACTGAGTTATATTTTAGTCGGGATTTGGCAGGATTTGCACTGTGCTAAAATCTGGTTGGTTTTTGAATTGATGACTGAATTATATTTTGGTTAGGGACTGAAAAGATTTGCAGTGTGTTCAAATCAGGTTGGTTTTTGGGTTGATGACTGAGTTATATTTTAGTCGGGAATTGGCAGGATTTGCACTGTGCTAAAATCTGGTTGGTTTTTGAATTAATGACTGAATTATATTTTGGTTAGGGACTGGAAAGATTTGCACTGTGTCTAAATCTGGTGGGTTTTAGAATTGACGATTTAATTATATTTTGGTTCGGGACTGAAAAGATTTGCACTGTGTTCAAATCTGGTTTGTTTTTGGGTTGATGGTTGAATTATATTTTAGTCCGGGATTGGCAGGATTTCCACTGTGCTAAATCTGGTTGGTTTTTGGGTTGATGACTGAATTATATTTTGTTCGGGGACTGGTAGGATTTGCACAGTGCTAAAATCTGGTTGGTTTTTGGGTTGATGACTGAGTTATATTTTGGTTAGGGACTGGAAAGATTTGCACTGTGTCTAAATCTGGTGGGTTTTTGTTTTAGGGTTGACGAATTAATTATATTTTGGTTCGGGACTGAGAGATTTGCACTGTGTTCAAATCTGGTGGGTTTTTGGGTTGATGACTGAGTTATATTTTAGTCGGGAATTGGCAGGATTTGCACTGTGCTAAAATCTGGTTGTTTTTTGAATTAATGACTGAATTATATTTTGGTTAGGGACTGGAAAGATTTGCACTGTGTCTAAATCTGGTGGGTTTTAGAATTGACGATTTAATTATATTTTGGTTCGGGACTGAAAAGATTTGCACTGTGATCAAATCTGGTTTGTTGTTTGGTTGATGGCTGAATTATATTTTAGTCCAGGATTGGCAGGATTTCCACTGTGCTAAATCTGGTTGGTTTTTGGGTTGATGACTGAGTTATATTTTGTTCGGGGACTGGCAGGATTTGCACAGTGCTAAAATCTGGTGGGTTTTTCGGTTATTGACTGAGTTATATTTTAGTTGGGAATTGGCAGGATTTGCACTGTGCTAAAATCTTGTTGGTTTTTGACTTGATGACTGAATTATATTTTGGTTAGGGACTGGAAAGATTTGCACTGTGTTCAAATCAGGTTGGTTTTTGGGTTGATGACTGAGTTATATTTTAGTCGGGAATTGGCAGGATTTGCACTGTGCTAAAATCTGGTTGGTTTTTGGGTTGATGACTGAGTTATATTTTGGTTAGCGACTGGAAAGATTTGCACTGTGTTCAAATCTGGTGGGTTTTTGGGTTGATGACTGAGTTATATTTTAGTCGGGAATTGGCAGGATTTGCACTGTGCTAAAATCTGGTTGTTTTTTGAATTAATGACTGAATTATATTTTGGTTAGGGACTGGAAAGATTTGCACTGTGTCTATATCTGGTGGGTTTTAGAATTGACGATTTAATTATATTTTGGTTCGGGACTGAAAAGATTTGCACTGTGTTCAAATCTGGTTTGTTTTTTGGTTGATGGTTGAATTATATTTTAGTCCGGGATTGGCAGGATTTCCACTGTGCTAAATCTGGTTGGTTTTTGGGTTGATGACTGAATTATATTTTGTTCGGGGACTGGTAGGATTTGCACAGTGCTAAAATCTGGTTGGTTTTTGGGTTGATGACTGAGTTATATTTTGGTTAGGGACTGGAAAGATTTGCACTGTGTCTAAATCTGGTGGGTTTTTGTTTTAGGGTTGACGAATTAATTATATTTTGGTTCGGGACTGAAAGATTTGCACTGTGTTCAAATCTTGGTGGTTTTTGGGTTGATGACTGAGTTATATTTTAGTCGGGAATTGGCAGGATTTGCTCTGTGCTAAAATATGGTTGGTTTTTGGGTTGATGACTATGTTATATTTTAGTCGGGGATTGGCAGGATTTGCACAATGCTAAAATCTGGTGGGTTTTTGGGTTATTGACTGAGTTATATTTTAGTTGGGAATTGGCAGGATTTGCACTGTGCTAAAATCTGGTTGGTTTTTGAATTGATGACTGAATTATATTTTGGTTAGGGACTGAAAAGATTTGCACTGTGTTCAAATCAGGTTGGTTTTTGGGTTATTGACTGAGATATATTTTAGTCGGGGATTGGCAGGATTTGCACTGTGCTAAAATCTGGTTGGTTTTTGTTGAATTGATGACTGAGTTATATTTTGGTTAGGGACTGGAAAGATTTGCACTGTGTCTAAATCAGGTGGGTTTTAGGGTTGACGTCATTATATTTTGGTTAGTGACTGGAAAGATTTGCACTGTGTTCAAATCTGGTTGGTTTTTGGGTTGATGACTGAGTTATATTTTAGTCGGGGATTGGCAGGATTTGGAATGTGCTAAAATCTGGTGGGTTTTTGGGTTGATGACTGAGTTATATTTTAGTCAGGGACTGGCAGGATTTGCACAGTGCTAAAATCTGTTGGGTTTTTGGGTTGATGACTGAGTTATATTTTAGTCGGGAATTGGCAAGATTTGCTCTGTGCTAAAATCTGGTTGGTTTTTGAATTGATGACTGAGTTATATTTTAGTTAGGGACTGGAAAGATTTGCACTGTGTCTAAATCTGGTGGGTTTTAGGATTGACCATTTAATTATATTTTGGTTAGGGACTGAGAAGATTTGCATTGTGTTCAAATCTGGTTTGTTTTTGGGTTGATGACTGAGTTATATTTTAGTCGGGGATTGGCAGCATTTGCACTGTGCTAAAATCTGGTTGGGTTTTGGGTTGATGACTGAGTTATATTTTGGTTAGCGACTGGAAAGATTTGCACTGTGTTCAAATCTGGTGGGTTTTTGGGTTGATGACTGAGTTATATTTTAGTCGGGAATTGGCAGGATTTGCACTGTGCTAAAATCTGGTTGTTTTTTGAATTAATGACTGAATTATATTTTGGTTAGGGACTGGAAAGATTTGCACTGTGTCTATATCTGGTGGGTTTTAGAATTGACGATTTAATTATATTTTGGTTCGGGACTGAAAAGATTTGCACTGTGTTCAAATCTGGTTTGTTTTTGGGTTGATGACTGAGTGATATTTTAGTCTGGGATTGGCAGGATTTCCACTGTGCTAAATCTGGTTGGTTTTTGGGTTGATGACTGAATTATATTTTGTTCGGGGACTGGTAGGATTTGCACAGTGCTAAAATCTGGTTGGTTTTTGGGTTGATGACTGAGTTATATTTTGGTTAGGGACTGGAAAGATTTGCACTGTGTCTAAATCTGGTGGGTTTTTGTTTTAGGGTTGACGAATTAATTATATTTTGGTTCGGGACTGAAAGATTTGCACTGTGTTCAAATCTTGGTGGTTTTTGGGTTGATGACTGAGTTATATTTTAGTCGGGAATTGGCAGGATTTGCTCTGTGCTAAAATATGGTTGGTTTTTGGGTTGATGACTATGTTATATTTTAGTCGGGGATTGGCAGGATTTGCACAATGCTAAAATCTGGTGGGTTTTTGGGTTATTGACTGAGTTATATTTTAGTTGGGAATTGGCAGGATTTGCACTGTGCTAAAATCTGGTTGGTTTTTGAATTGATGACTGAATTATATTTTGGTTAGGGACTGAAAAGATTTGCACTGTGTTCAAATCAGGTTGGTTTTTGGGTTATTGACTGAGATATATTTTAGTTGGGGATTGGCAGGATTTGCACTGTGCTAAAATCTGGTTGGTTTTTGTTGAATTGATGACTGAGTTATATTTTGGTTAGGGACTGGAAAGATTTGCACTGTGTCTAAATCAGGTGGGTTTTAGGGTTGACGTCATTATATTTTGGTTAGTGACTGGAAAGATTTGCACTGTGTTCAAATCTGGTTGGTTTTTGGGTTGATGACTGAGTTATATTTTAGTCGGGGATTGGCAGGATTTGGAATGTGCTAAAATCTGGTGGGTTTTTGGGTTGATGACTGAGTTATATTTTAGTCAGGGACTGGCAGGATTTGCACAGTGCTAAAATCTGTTGGGTTTTTGGGTTGATGACTGAGTTATATTTTAGTCGGGAATTGGCAAGATTTGCTCTGTGCTAAAATCTGGTTGGTTTTTGAATTGATGACTGAATTATATTTTGGTTAGGGACTGGAAAGATTTGCACTGTGTTCAAATCAGGTTGGTTTTTGGGTTGATGACTGAGTTATATTTTAGTCGGGAATTGGCAGGATTTGCACTGTGCTAAAATCTGGTTGTTTTTTGAATTAATGACTGAATTATATTTTGGTTAGGGACTGGAAAGATTTGCACTGTGTCTATATCTGGTGGGTTTTAGAATTGACGATTTAATTATATTTTGGTTCGGGACTGAAAAGATTTGCACTGTGTTCAAATCTGGTTTGTTTTTGGGTTGATGACTGAGTGATATTTTAGTCTGGGATTGGCAGGATTTCCACTGTGCTAAATCTGGTTGGTTTTTGGGTTGATGACTGAATTATATTTTGTTCGGGGACTGGTAGGATTTGCACAGTGCTAAAATCTGGTTGGTTTTTGGGTTGATGACTGAGTTATATTTTGGTTAGGGACTGGAAAGATTTGCACTGTGTCTAAATCTGGTGGGTTTTTGTTTTAGGGTTGACGAATTAATTATATTTTGGTTCGGGACTGAAAGATTTGCACTGTGTTCAAATCTTGGTGGTTTTTGGGTTGATGACTGAGTTATATTTTAGTCGGGAATTGGCAGGATTTGCTCTGTGCTAAAATATGGTTGGTTTTTGGGTTTATGACTGAGTTATATTTTGATTAGGGACTGGAAAGATTTGCTCTGTGTTCAAATCTGGTGGGTTTTTGGGTTGATGACTGAGTTATATTTTAGTCGGGAATTGGCAGGATTTGCACTGTGATAAAATCTGGTTGGTTTTTGAATTGATGACTGAGTTATATTTTGGTTAGGGACTGGAAAGATTTGCACTGTGTCTAAATCTGGTGGGTTTTAGGGTTGAGGATTTAATTATATTTTGGTTCAGGACTGAAAAGATTTGCACTGTGTTCAAATCTGGTTTGTTTTTGGGTTGATGGCTGAATTATATTTTGGTCGGGGACTGGCAGGATTTGCACTGTGCTAAAATCTGGTTTGTTTTTGGGTTGATGACTGCGTTATATTTTGGTCGGGGACTGGCAGGATTTGCACAGTGATAAAATCTGATGGGTTTTTGGGTTGATGACTGAGTTATATTTTAGTCGGGAATTGGCAAAATTTGCACTGTGTTCAAATCTGGTTGGTTTTTGGGTTGATGACTGAGTTATATTTTGGTTAGGGACTGGAAAGATTTGCACTGTGTTCAAATCTGGTGAGTTTTAGGGTTAACGATTTAATTATATTTTGGTTAGGGAATGGAAGGATTTGCACTGTGTTTAAATCATGTGGGTTTTTGGGTTTATTACTTAGTTATATTTTGGTCGGGGATTGGCAGGATTTGCACTGTGCTTAATTATGGTGAATTTTGATTGATGACTGAGTTATATTTTGGTTAGGGACTGGACAGATTTGCACTGTGCGAAAATCGGGTGGGTTTTTGTATTGATGACTGAGTTTTATTTTGGTCGTGGACTTGCAGGATTTGCACAGTTCTCAAACCTGGTGGATTTTTGGGTTCGTGACTGAGTTATATTTTAATCGTAGAATTTCTTACCATAACTTTACTGACACATATTTACAATACATACAATAACTACGTACTCAACAACTCCACAGGGCCCCTGCAAAGCACTAATCTTAAGACACAAAACACACGCAAACCATCTTCGATTGGTCTTTTGTTTTACCGTATAATTCACCGTGATATTCTCATTGGAATATCACATGTATTGTACCTTATCATGTAGAATTAGTACTAGGTTGTACGTAGATTTTAGGGCATGATAGTGTTTTAGAGTTGTTAATTCTTCAAAGAGTGAGCTGATGGGGAAATCCGCTAAAAGGCAATCCACATGGATCGCCGACGATCATCCACTCAGGTAAATAACCTTAAGAATAAGGTCATTTGCCCTTATGACCTTTCGTATGATACGCCTGTGACTAGTACGTACGGATACGCGTTACACGGTGATTTCTTTTCACACCAACCCACTCGCCGCACTCGTCATGTCAAGATGAAACATTTTGTCATCTTACAATGGACTGACGATGAATTTATTGACTTTGTTGAAACTAGATCTGATGAGAATTACAGCGGCTCTCTGAGCAAACCCACAGGTAGAACCAAATTCTACGAGCATACTGACATCTTTATGGGGCGCAAACCACCATCATATGCACCCCATCGAATGTCTAACAACACCAACGGTGTCATCACTACACCCGAACCCATCACCGACCCCACCACCCATCACACTACCCCTAAAGTCCACAACATCTGTTGCTCCACTTGCAATCTTGATCCTCTTATTGACCTTCTCGAAAATGAGTCAATTTCGAGTCCCGATTCTGCAAGTGAGGGGTGGTGTGAGGATAAATCCCGAATAGCTAGGGAATAAATACCTCACTCTTTACTAAATACATGCGATTATATCGGCAGTAGAGAGCATACGTACATTTTGCAAGACAGACCTTTTTTACAAAAGATTATTATCGGAAGACAGACAGACCTTTGCACAAGCCACTCGTATGAAAGATTTTTTTCAGAAAGATTTTTTCATTGGAAGACAGACAGACCTTCATACGAGCCACTCGTAGGAAAGATATTTTTTACGTCGTGACAGATAAGATAATTGGTGGAGTTATTAGTTGAACGTTAAACACCAACCCTAAGAGTTGACAACGTAACCTTGTAGACGGAGTTTATGGGGGGTTTGGGGGGGGGAAATACGTAGAAATATTTTAAAAATCTGTTTTTAACAAGTAGACTTGGTACAAACGCTACGACTAAAAATCGTTAAAAATAGAATTGAAACAATTATTTACGGAAATGAGATGCTTTGTCTAAACGCAATAGTAATATTGAGTGGCGCGCGTTCATTTTTATGGTAGCGAGCTCTCATTTTTATTGTTGCACGTAACCATAAGATTTAACCTGAATGAAAAAAATCATACGATTCTCGTCGTTGTCATCATCGGCCCGTCCGAATCGAATTTTTTCTGTAGTCGTCAACTTTGCCAGATGAGAAAGTTGGTGAGAAATACAATCGAACTTTTTAGATTTGGTACAATTTGTACATGAATGAGTCGGACTACCGGTACATTGGAAGAAAAAGAAAAAGAAAAACAACATGACCGAGGTGCGAAACTTTTCCCTGTTGTCACTCGGGCGAATGACGTCACTTGATTGGTAGTATACTAGATCACTTGGTAGGATCGATATGAACATATGTAGCTTGTTTGCTTGATTGGTAGTGTAGATCGATTGATAGGATCAATATGAAGGTAGCTAACTGCCGTATGAGTATGTACTGGATGCGCCTAGTAATAATTAGTGACTCGCGTTCATTTAATGGCAGCGAACTCTCATTTTTATGGTTGCACGTAACCATAAGATTTAACCTGAAAATATATAAAAAATGTTGTCAGACAAAAATACACGTACCGTACTTACGTACATTCTACGGCAGTTATATCCATTCTACACTTGAAAAGTTACTTATACTCCTCCAGAGATAAAAATGACTTCAAGTATCCAGACATTTAGGTCATATCATGTGTTCTCTGGTTTTTGGGTTGATGATTGAGTTATATGTTGGTCGGGGATTGGCAAAATTTGCACTGTCTTCAAATCTGGTGGGCTTTTGGGTTGATGATTGAGTTATATTTTGGTCGGGGATTGGCAAGATTTGCACTGTCTTCAAATATGGTGGGTTTTTGGGTTGATGATTGAGTTATATTTTGGTCGGGGACTGGCAGGATTTGCACTGTGTTCAAATCTGGTGGGTTTTTGGGTTGATGATTGAGTTAATTTTAGGTTGGGGATGGGCAGGATTTGCACTGAGTTCAAATCTGGTGGGTTTTTGGGTTGACGATTGAATTATATTTTAGTTAGGGACTGGAAAGATTTGCACTGTGTTCAAATATGGTGGGTTTTTTGGTTGATGACTGAGATATATTTTGGTCGGGGACTGGCAGAATTTGCACTGTGTTCAAATCTGGTGGGTTTTGGGGTTGATAACTGAGTTATATTTTGGTTGGAGATTGGCAGGATTTGCACTGTCTTCAAATCTGGAGGGTTTTTGGGTTGATGACTGAGTTATATTTTGGTGGGGGATTGGCAGAAATTGCACTGTCTTCAAATCTGGTGGGTTTTGGGGTTGACGATTGAATTATATTTTGGTTAGGGACTGGAAAGATTTGCACTGTGTTCAAATCTGGTGGGTTTTTGGGTTGATGACTGAGTTATATTTTGGTCGGGGATTGGCAAGATTTGCACTGTGTTCAAATCTGGTGGGTTTTTGGGTTGATGACTGAGTTATATTTTGGTTGGGGACTGGAAAGATTTGCACTGTGTTCAAATCTGGTGGGTTTTGGAGTTGATGAATGAATTATGACTGAGTTATAGTTTGGTCGGGTATTGGCAAGACTTGCACTTTCTTCAAATCTGGTGGGTTTTCTGATTGATGATTGAGTTAATTTTAGTTTGGGGATGGGCAGGATTTGCACTGTTTTCAAAACTGGTGGGTTTTTGGGATGACGATTGAATTATATTTTGGTTAGGGACTGGAAAGATTTGCACTGTCTTCAAATCTGGTGGGTTTTCGGGTTGATGACTGAGTTATATTTTGGTTGCGGACTGGCAGGATTTGCACTTTGTTCAAATCTGGTGGGTTTTTGGGTTGATGACTGAGTTATGACTGAGTTATAGTTTGGTTGGGGATTGGCAAGACTTGCACTTTCTTCAAATCTGGTGGGTTTTTTAATTGATGATTGAGTTAATTTTAGGTTTGGGATGGGCAGGATTTGCACTGTTTTCAAATCTGATGGGTTTTTGGGTTGAAGATTGAATTATATTTTGGTTAGGGACTGGAAAGATTTGCACTGTGTTCAAATATGGTGGGTTTTGGGTTGATGACTGAGTTATATTTTGGTCAGAGACTGGCAGGATTTGCACTGTGCTCAAATTTGGTGTGTTTTTGGGTTGATGATTGAGTTATATTTTGGTCGGGGACTGGCAGGATTTGCACTGTGTTCAAATCTGGTGGGTTTTCTGATTGATGATTGAGTTAATTTTAGTTTGGGGATGGGCAGGATTTGCACTGTTTTCAAAACTGGTGGGTTTTTGGGATGACGATTGAATTATATTTTGGTTAGGGACTGGAAAGATTTGCACTGTCTTCAAATCTGGTGGGTTTTCGGGTTGATGACTGAGTTATATTTTGGTTGCGGACTGGCAGGATTTGCACTTTGTTCAAATCTGGTGGGTTTTTGGGTTGATGACTGAGTTATGACTGAGTTATAGTTTGGTTGGGGATTGGCAAGACTTGCACTTTCTTCAAATCTGGTGGGTTTTTTTATTGATGATTGAGTTAATTTTAGGTTTGGGATGGGCAGGATTTGCACTGTTTTCAAATCTGATGGGTTTTTGGGTTGAAGATTGAATTATATTTTGGTTAGGGACTGGAAAGATTTGCACTGTGTTCAAATATGGTGGGTTTTGGGTTGATGACTGAGTTATATTTTGGTCAGAGACTGGCAGGATTTGCACTGTGCTCAAATTTGGTGTGTTTTTGGGTTGATGATTGAGTTATATTTTGGTCGGGGACTGGCAGGATTTGCACTGTGTTCAAATCTGGTGGGTTTTCTGATTGATGATTGAGTTAATTTTAGTTTGGGGATGGGCAGGATTTGCACTGTTTTCAAAACTGGTGGGTTTTTGGGATGACGATTGAATTATATTTTGGTTAGGGACTGGAAAGATTTGCACTGTCTTCAAATCTGGTGGGTTTTCGGGTTGATGACTGAGTTATATTTTGGTTGCGGACTGGCAGGATTTGCACTTTGTTCAAATCTGGTGGGTTTTTGGGTTGATGACTGAGTTATGACTGAGTTATAGTTTGGTTGGGGATTGGCAAGACTTGCACTTTCTTCAAATCTGGTGGGTTTTTTATTGATGATTGAGTTAATTTTAGGTTTGGGATGGGCAGGATTTGCACTGTTTTCAAATCTGATGGGTTTTTGGGTTGAAGATTGAATTATATTTTGGTTAGGGACTGGAAAGATTTGCACTGTGTTCAAATATGGTGGGTTTTGGGTTGATGACTGAGTTATATTTTGGTCAGAGACTGGCAGGATTTGCACTGTGCTCAAATTTGGTGTGTTTTTGGGTTGATGACTGAGTTATATTTTGGTCGGGGACTGGCAGGATTTGCACTGTGCTCAAATTTGGTGGGTTTTTGGGTTGATGACTGAGTTATATTTTGGTCGGGGACTGGCAGGATTTGCACTGTTTTCAAATCTGGTGGGTTTTTGGGTTGATGATTGAATTATATTTTGGTTGTGGATTCACAAGATTTGCTCTGTATTCAAATTTGGTGAGTTTTTGGGTTGGTGATTGAGTTATATTTTGGTTGGGGACTGGCAAGATTTGCACTGTTTTCAAATCTGTTGAGATTTTGGGTTGATGATTGAGTTATATTATGGTCGAGGACTGGCAAGATTTGCCCTGTCTTCAAATCTGTTGATTTTTTGGGTTGATGATTGAGTCATATTTTGGTCGGGGATTGGCAAGATTTGAACTGTCTTCAAATCTGGTGAGTTTTTGGGTTGATGATTGACTTATATTTTGGTCAGGGACTGACAGGATTTGCATTGTCTTCAAATCTGGTGAGTTTTTGAGTTGATGACCTAGTTATATTTTGGTTTTGGATTCACAAGATTTCCACTGTCTTCAAATCTGTTGAGTTTTTGGGTTGATGATCGAGTTATATTATGGTTGGGGACTGGCAAGATCAGCATTGTCTTCAAATCTGGTAAGTTGTTGTGTTGATGACTGAGTTATATTTTGGTTGGGGATTGGCAAGATTTGCACTGTCTTCAAATCTGTTGAGTTTTTTGGTTGATGATTGAGTTATATTTTGGTCGGGGATTGGCAAGATCTGTACTGTGTACAAATCTGTTGAGGTTTTGGGTTTAGGATTGAGTTATATTTTGGTCGGGGATTGACAAGATTTGCATCGTCTTCAAATCTTGTGAGTTTTTTTGTTGATGACCTAGTTATATTTTGGTTGGGGATTGGCAAGATTTGCACTGTCTTCAAATCTGGTGAGTTTTTGTGTTGATGACTGAGTTAAATTTTGGTCTTTTGGTTGATAAACGCCGGTTGGTTGAGAATGCCGGTTGAATGGACACCCCACTTGGAATGCAGCTTCAATGGAAACACCTGTTTGAGATTTTATATTGTATTGGAACAAACCAAAATTAGAGACACTGAACAAACTTCATGATTATTTTCATCATTCAGATTCCACAGAGCTGGCTGGATGAAAACAATGCGTGAGTGTAAGATCATTTTATTGCAATGACATCAAGAATACATAATTGCTGACAGAGGATGAGTCTTACCCACAAGACTATAGTCAAGTGTGCACACCATGTATTTTTCAGCAAATTGTAATTAATGCCACTTGTAATGCAACAAGCTTCAAGTTCAAGATTGAATTTATCGTTGTAAGACAACAATACCATTTCAGATTATACTTGTGGAGAAAGCCTCAGCACCTTAAAGTACACCACTGTGAAACGAGATGCAAAGCAGATTTTTGCACGCACAATGTACAAGTGGGCTTTGTCTCCGTAAAGCGACAATTCTATCCCCCCCTTGAAGGTGAAGGATGGAAATGACATCTTACTATGGCTGTTGATTTGTCTGCAAATTTGCATACTCCAAGAACACTACTAGTTCCATGCTACAAATGTACACTTTTGCCATACACTTTTCAACTACAACAATACCAACGAAAGGTAGGATCATACATACAATTCGATCCTGTGACCTCATTTGCTCAGCCACTAACCCACCCACCACCTCGACCCAACATTTATTCCATTCATAGTTTTGAACCATAGGATGGAATAATAGAATGGAATCATAAGATTGAATTATAGGGATGAATCATAGACTAGAATTTTAGAATTGGATCACAGATCATAGAATTACATCTTAGAATAGATACGAATCTTAGACTTGAATTATAGACTTGAATCTGAATCATAGATTAGAATCATTGATTTGAGTTGCAGAATTGAATTATAGAATTGAATCATTGACTTGAATCATTGACTAGAATCATTGATTCGATTCATAGATTTCAATCGTGGAATTGAATCATAGGATGGAATCAAAGAATGAGATCATAGAATGGAATAATAGAATACTACAAATATGTAAGAAAAATACGTACACAACAACTCCACAGGGCCCCTGCAAAGCACTAATCTTTTTTCTTGCACTCATGATACTGTGCAAAAATAGAGAGTGATCTTACAGTGTGATTTTACAGTGTTGCAGGCCAAAAAAATACTCTTTCCATTTATAAGTTTGAACGACCTCAAAATCGAACTTATCTGAGTAGAGTTGAAAAGAATTCACCGTGTAAATGTGCGTACGAACGTTCTAGTTACGGGCGTATCATACGAAAGGTCATAAGGGCAAATGACCTTATTCTTAAGGTTATACCTGAGTGAATGATCGTAAACGACTTTGCATGTGGATTACCTCTTAGCGGGAGTTTTCCCAATCAGTTCACTCTTTGAAGAATTAACAACTCTAAAACACTATCATGCCCTAAAATCTACGTACAACCTAGTACTAATTCTACATGATAAGGTACAATACATGTGATATTCCAATGAGAATATCACGGTGAATTATACGGTAAAACAAAAGACCGATCGAAGATGGTTTGCGTGTGTTTTGTGTCTTAAGATTACGGGTGTTTTGTATGCTACACGTTAATATGCTGGAAATTGATACGACGATACGACGATACGACGAGTAATTTGACGACGAGTAATTAACCTGTCGGCCGCTAAGTCCGAATGCATCTAAGAAGAGGATTACTCTTACTCTCACTCACTAAATCAATCAACCGAAAGGACGATTGTGTTTGTTTGTTACGACACACTTTCTTTAGTTTATCAGACCCAGCGTCTACGAGCTGTGGCCAGCATCCTACAATACTGAGGACGGCGTTTCCCACAGGAGAAACGCAGTTGAGCTCAAAGACCAAACGAATCCGGATTAGCCTGATCAGCTACCGGCATCAACCCTCAAAGATGTAAAAGAGGCAGTTGCTTGTGGAGCCCTGGAAGAGACCAACACCAGGGCGGGCTCCCTGAAAGAAGAGACCAAAGACCCGAACCACGATGGTAGGCTCCATCGGGTTTCGTGATCCAGCAAAACAAGCAAGGGAAAAGACACTGGACGATTCAGCTGAAAGAGCCGCCCAGGTTGGCATCAGTTGAAAGGAATCAATATCCGAGAACACTGATCTTTCACTGAAAACAAAAACGACATGAGCCAGAAGATTGAGCCTCAAGTATTATGTGGTGAAAACAGACCGGAACGAACAGATTGCAAAGAGCATCTGCCCGCAAGAAAATGAAAAGATCCAAAGATATGGAAACGAGAACACCAAATCTCAAAGATCCAAAAGAAAAGAGAACGCTAAATTCTCAGGAAACAGTCTTTCACCACAGAAATACAGAATGAGCAAATCCCGAGACCGAATAGAATAGCTCACAATCTTGAATTGCAACAAAAGCAAAAGCTCACAAACAGACAAAGCGGAACGAAAACTCGATCCGAATAGTCAGAAAGTACACAAACCGGAACGAAAATTCGATCCGGATAAATACAAACAGATAAGCAAAGCACACTCGACAGCCACCAACATCTTACATTCATCTCACATCCAATCCCTCGATCCGATTACACTCTCTTTCCACATATTCGATCGAACCGTCCAACGAATACCGTCCAACGAAACAACCATCCGATTACACCATCGCAACGTCCACCAAATATCGTCCTCCGAATATTTCAAAATCTTTCGATTACCCAATAGAATATTCGAGTCCGCGTCCCCATCATGGCTCCAGCGAGAAGAACCACAAGAGCGAATCCAAAAGACGATGAGGACTATGACCCCAATGAGGAAACAAAAATGGATGTGGATCAGGACCCGAAAGGTCCTGATAGTGACGATGAATTCGATGAAAGAATCATGCGAGTAATGGAAAAGGCTATAGCCGATCCAGAAAAGAACTCAACCATGAAAAAGATCATAGACCAAGAAGTAAGGAAAAGGATCAGAGCAATACATGAAGATGCAACAAAGAGAAGGGATCCAGATGAAGACAGCAGTGATGATGAAGAGAACCAAGATGACGACTCAAATTAGTTATGATCATTCTTTCATGAGGTCAGGCCAACCCAAAATAAAAATCAGGGGATTCAACCATGGAAGATTACTGAATCCGGAACAGCTCGCTTTCAGAAGCAGCTTGATGGACTTTGGTATCAACTATGAATCGGCTGAAGAAATTATGAGGGAAGGAATGTCTAACATCCGAGAAATTACAGATCTCAACAAGGAAAGCATCAAATCATTCATGCATGGATTGAAATCTATCAGTCCAGAGTGCCCTAATCCAAAAAGCATTCACTATGGTAACAGGCTATCGTCAAGGCTCCTCACATGGGCAAATTGGGCTTGATATCAACCATTGATTGGAGTCAATCCAAGAGCCATTGACTGGAACGCAAACCCAAACAACCTGGAACTGCAACAATTCAGGATCGAGATGATGGAGTCGAGTGTGAAATCACAAGAAAAAGCAACCCCGCCCGAATTAAAGGATCTTACAAAATTCAGAGAATGGGAAGAAGGATTTTGCCAAAACTTGAGATACAGATTCAACTCTGAAGGTTTCCCAATCTTGTATGTCATAAGACCCCAAGAGAAGGAAGATGTTACTGATGAAGCCAGGTCAGGAACAGTCGGGCAAAGTCCATCAGATACCTACCCAACTTGGAGTGACTACAATGAAAGGTGTGGTGTTTTGTCAGGTCATCAGTATGATGAAGATAACAACGTCGTCTGGAGGTTGTTATGTGATGCAACAAGAAAAGGGTCGGGTTGGGAATATGTGGCACATTTCCAAAATACTGAACTGAACTCAGGTCATGCAAGAAACGCCTTCATTTCATTGATGCAACATGCTTACACTGATACCAATATCACTATGGTTATGAACAAAACCTACCAGGAAATGAAAGAATCACACTACACCGGCGACGCTAAGAATTATGATTGGAACAAGCACAAGAGGAATTGGACTGCTTTCCATGGAACAATTCTAAGATTTGAAAAGAGCCACAATGAAAGGAGATTTGTCTGGGACTTTATCAATTCAATCAGCAATCAGCGACTTGATGCTGCTAAAGCCGATGCAATTGATGAGAGTAAAGATTACCGGGACAATTTCAATGAATGTTTGATTCTATTCACCAATTGTCTTGGATTGAAGAAGCTTGCAAATGGAAAGCATTAAAGAGGTTCCAGAAGTGTGTATTCTGTGGGCACGTCAAGCAACAAGAAGCAGAAAACAACTGGAACGTTCACAGGGAAACTTGAGAACAAGCCTTATCCAACAAGCGCTTATAAAACAATGTCAAAAGAACAGCGTCAGGAGCTTTACCAGATGAGACAGGCAAGTAAGAAGAAGAGAGCTCTCAAGGCTGCTGAGACCAAAAAGGCAAAAGAAGCTGAAAAAGAAGGTGCAGGTGATAGCTTTGGCTCAAAATCTAAGAAATGACATCATAACCGGACACTAGAAAACAAATGTTTAAAAATGGTGAGCCGGTCATTATATAAGATGAATATTCCTCTTGATACTGTGAGTTAGACTCACATGCCGACACCACGGCAGCTGGAAGCAACATGATATTGCTCAATCCTGATCAGATCACAACACATGTTGATGTTGCGCCTTTTTCTGAAGAATACAAGCCAATCAAGAAGATCCCAATCGGAAGTTGTGCAACTGCTTGGACAAATCCAACATCAGGTCAAGTCTACATCATAGTGTTCCACCAAGCGCTGCGTCCGAGAACTGTTTCACGGGGTTCGAATTTACTTCTCGCGCACAAATTTTGTGCGTGAATTTAACACGGCAATTTTTCTGTACACCCTGAAATTTGCGACGATCGTGTAAGGGTATACGTAAACTCAGCACTATTTCTTTGCGCGTGATGCACATTACTCTACTCTCGAATAAAAATAATTTATTTCAGTCTCTAGCAGAACCCAAATATTATTCTGTACGAACAACACTTACTTCTATTCACGAATAAAAAAGAAATCTTGAGTCAGTATTAATTCCAAAATATAAAGCTACAAAAACACAATCCGATTCAGCTCTCCTAATTGTGAATTCTATTTCTCGACTACAATATTCCCTTTTTAAAATGTAGATTCTATTATGCTTGATTTATTCCTATTGCAACGTAGTATTACGAATCCTCCATAATTTCTTATATTCTCAATATTAAGTTCATAATTAGTAGTATTTTTGTATTATGTATGTACTGTTATTTTCTACATTTGTTCACCAATAGATAAACTTGCATTCATCGATGTTGTTATTTCCGGATCAATATAGAATTTCCTTTTCTTTTTCTTTTTTGGTCCACTACAACTAGTGGAGCTGCTACTAGTAATATTTGCATCGCCATGCTTATTTTTCTTGGTGTAATTTGTCGAACTTTCGTTCCTAAATCCCTACCTCATCATTTCTTCCAATTCCCTTCCTGTTTCTGGGTGTTTTCGCATCTCGCCAATTTCGTCGCACAAATCACTGAACAACTCTCGTCCTTCCTCCATCCATCCATTTCTGAAAAGAATTCACCGTGTAACGCGTATTCATACGTACGAAGAGTCACGAAGGCAAATAACCTTATTCGTAAGGTTATTTAACCTGAGTGAATAATCGTCGGTGATTATCCATGTGGATTGTCTCTTAGCGGGAATTTTCCCAACAGCTCACTCTTCGAAGAATTAACAACTCTAAAACACTATCATGCCCTAAAATCTATGTACAACCTAGTACTAATTCTACGTAATAAGGTACAAATACTGTGATATTCCAATGAGAATATCACGGTGAATTACACGGTAATACGATACAAAGAAAGACTGATCGAAGATGGTTTGCGTGTGTTTTGTGTCTTAAGAATTACATGTGTTTTGTATGCTTGAAATTACACGATACAACGAGTAATTAACCTGTCGATTCGATCGGCAAAGACGATCGAACTGTAACGATTGAACTGTAACAAACTGATTGTTCTACTCACTAAATCAATCGATCGTAAGACCTATTTCGTTTGCCGACGCACTTTCTTTAGTTTATCAGACCCACAGCATCTACGGGCTGTGGCCAGCATCCTACAATGCTGAGGACCGAATGGCGTTTCCATCAAAACGCAGTTGAGCTCGAAGACTAATCCGGAATAGCCTGATCAGCTACCGGCATCAACCCTCAAGGATGTAAAAGAGGCAGTTGCCTGTGGAGCCCTCGAATAGACCAACACCAGGGCGGTCTCCCTGAAAGAAGAGACCAAAGAATCGAACCAAGGTGGTGGCTCCACCGGGTTTCGGGATCCAGCAAAACAAGCAAGGGAAAAGAAGCTGGACGGCTCAGTCGAAAGGGCCGCCCAGGTTGGCATCAGTTGAAAGGAATCAATATCCAATCCGAGAACACTGATCTTTCACTGAAAACAAGAACGATGTGAGCCAGAAGATTGAGCCAGAAGTATTCTGTGGTGAAACAGATTGCGAAGAACATCTGCTTGCAAAGGAGCAGGTTGCAAAAAACATCTGCTCTAGAATCGAGAACACCAAATCGCGAAAGATCGTCGAGAACACGAAACCGATCGAAAGATCCAAAAGAAAAGAGAACACTAAATTCTCAGGAAACAATCTTTCAATCTTTCACCACAGAAATACAGAATGAGCAAAATCCCAAGAAAGGATAGGAAAGCTCACAATCTTGATTTGCGACAAAAGCAAAAGCTCACACAAAGACAGACAAACCGGAACGAAAATTCGATCCGAATAGTCAGAAAGTATACAAACCGGAACGAAAATTCAATCCGGATAAATACAAAAACAGATAAGCAAATCACTCGACAGTCACAAAAGATTAATATCCATCCTCTCACGTCCAATCCTCGATTCGATTACACTCTTCCACCACATACCACCTTCGATTGAATATTCGATTGAATATTCAATACCAACTTCCATCGAATACCACCCTACAAATCGCCCATTCATACTTCATCAAAATAATTCGAAACTTCGTTCGAAATATAGCAATTATCCACCATGGTACGAACTAGAACACATGGCGACATTGAAGAAGAAAAAATGGAAGTGGACGATCCACAGGATTCTAATGAAAACAATGGAGGAGGTATGGGAGAAGAGGAAGATTTGGAAGATAAAATCATGGAAGTCATGGAAAGGGCCCTTGGGGACCCAGAAACAAACTCAACCATGAAGAGAATCATCGACCAAGAAGTTAAGAAGAGAGTCAGGGCAATGAGAGATGCAGAAAGGAGGGGTGAGAACCCAGATGACGCGGATAGCGACAACGATGAGGGAAATGATGCTAACCAAAATGCCGAGGATGCAAGAGCAGATCGACTGGGTAGAAGGTCATCCCAACCCAGGATTAAAATCAGGGGATTCAACAATGGCAGATTCCTGAACCCAGAACAACTTGCTTTCAGGAGCAGCCTAATGGATTTTGGTATCAACTATGAATCGGCTGAAGAAATTATGAGGGGAGGGATGTCTAATATTCGTGAAATTACAGACCTCAACAAGGAAAGCATTAAATCGTTCATGCATGGATTGAAATCTATCAGTCTGGACTGTCCTAATCCAAAAAGTATCCACTATGGTAACAGGCTATCATCGAGGCTCCTAACTTGGGCAAATTGGGCCCGGTACCAACCATTGATTGGAGTCAAGCCAAGGGCTATCGACTGGAACGCAAACCCAAACAACCTGGAACTGCAGCAATTCAGAATCAAGATGATGGAATCAAGTGTGAAATCACAGGAAAAGTCAACCCCACCAGAATTAAAGGACCTTACGAAGTTCAGAGAATGGGAGGAAGGCTTTTGACAAAACCTGAGGTACAGATTCAACTCTGAGGGATTCCCAATCTTGTATGTCATAAGACCCCAAGAAAAGGAAGAAGTTACTGACAAAGCCAGGGCTGGAACAGTCGGGCAAAGTACAACAGATACTTATCCAACTTGGAGTGATTACAATGAAAGATGTGGCGTCCTGTCAGGTCACCAGTATGATGAGGACAACAACGTCGTCTGGAGGTTGCTGTGTGATGCAACAAGAAAAGGTCCTGGTTGGGAATATGTGGCACATTTCCAAAACACTGCGCTGAACTCAGGAAATTCAAGAAACGCTTTCATTTCATTGATGCAACATGCTTATACTGATACCAATATCACTATGGTTCTGAATAAGACATATCAGGAAATGAAAGATTCACACTACACTGGAGATTCTAAGAACTATGACTGGAACAAGCACAAGCGAAACTGGACTGCTTTTCATG
Organism: Pseudo-nitzschia multiseries; assembly: GCA_037355745.1. Classification (NCBI taxonomy): domain Eukaryota; phylum Bacillariophyta; class Bacillariophyceae; order Bacillariales; family Bacillariaceae; genus Pseudo-nitzschia; species Pseudo-nitzschia multiseries. The sequence continues at coordinate 11,353,217 of CM074785.1, read as the reverse complement.
GAACAATTCTGAGATTTAAAAAGAATCATAATGAAAAGAGATTTGTCTGGGACTTTATCAATTCAATCAGCGATGAGCGACTTGATGCTGCTAAAGCCGATGCAATTGACAAGAGCAAAGACTACCGGGACAATTTCAACGAATGCTTGATTCTATTCACCAATCGTCTTGGATTAAAGAAGCTTGCAAATGGGAAGCATAAAAGAGGTTCCAGGAGTGTGTATTCTATGGGCACATCAAGCAACAAAAAGCAAAAGACAACTGGAACGTTTACAGGAAAAGTTGAGTGCAAGCCTTATCTGACAAGTGTTTATAAAACAATGTCAAAAGAACAGCGCCAGGAGCTTTACCAGATGAGACAGGCTAAGAAGAAAAGAAATCTCAAGGCTGCTGAGACTAAAAAGAAAGAAACTGAAAATGAAGGCGCGGGTGACAGTTTTGGCTCAAAATCTAAGAAATGACATAATAACCGGACACTATCACTAGAACACAAGTTGTTAACAATGGTGAGCCGGTCATTATACAAGATGAACGTTCCTGTAGATTTTGACGATGGGGAAAGTGAAGAAGGCTATTGTGAGCTAGACTCACATGCAGATACTACCGCAGCAGGAAGCAATATGGTATTGCTGAATCCTGATCAGATCACAACACATGTTGATGTTGCACCTTTTTCTGAAGAATACAAGCCCATCAAGAAAATCACGATTGGAAGCTGTGCTACGGCATGGACAAACCCAACGTCAGGCCAAGTGTACATCATAGTGTTTCATCAAGCACTGTACTTTGGGGACAAACTGAAAAACAGCTTGATATGTCCAAATCAAGTGAGGGACTGCAATTTCAACTCTGTTGAAGAGACACCCCGCCAATTTGATTCAAGATCCAAGCATGGGATTACAATTCAAACTCCAATGGAAGATGATGATCCGAAGAAAGTCTTTATCAAACTGAGTATGAGAAATGTGATCTCATATTTCCCCACAAGAAAGCCAACAAGAATGGAACTTGATGAATGTCAACATTTGATAGCAACAAATGATACCCCATGGGATCCACATTCACTGAAGTTCAGGATGGCCGAGCTAGCCATTGACAATGGAGATCCAATTTCAGGGGACCAGTTCAGCCTTCAAGCTATGCCGACCGAAGAGGACCAAACAATGGATACAAGTTCGGTTGTAACAGAACCTGCTAGTAATGTTACAGAGAAACTCCCCAAGACCAGCTTAGACAACAGGCATCCAAGTGTCATGCAGCAATGCAAACTGATGAGAGTCCATCAGGTATCCACAAGGAGAATGCTAACTGAATGCCAGATTGCAACAGATGGAAATATAGCTCATCGGCTTTCTTCAGTAAGGAATATTTCAAGCGCGCGAAGGGTAGACCAATTTTTGTTTGATGATACAGAATTTGACTTTATGGAAGCTCCTGAAGCAGAATCAAAACAGGCCCCTAGCTTGCAAGAAATTGACAATACACTTGAGAGAAGGTCTCTTGACAGAAGAAATCAATGGGAGCCATCAGTGATAACAATTGAAGGTCCAAACAAAGTTGACTGTGAACGCCTAGCCAAAACTTGGAATATTAGTTTCAAGAAAGCTGAGCAGACATTGAAAGTCACGACGCAGAAGGCACTCAGGAATTTGCAATCACCATTGATGAAGAGGCTGCCTACTCAGCGCTTCAGGAACAAGAGAGTTGCACAAGGAACCTGGTACACTGATACGTGGCACGCTAGAACCACCAGTATTATGAGACAGGAAAAATGTGCACAAATCTTCACAAATGGAAATGGCTTTGAAGTATTTATACCAATACAGGACAAGTCTCAGGCGCATCAAGGGTTGAAGATATTCATTCACGAAATTGGAATCCCAGAAGAGCATTTGATTTCTGATGGTGCACCAGAACAAGGATCTCCAAGAACCTACAAGACACACTGGAATTCAATTGTAAAGCGCAACCATATTCACCAGACATTCATCCAACCACATTGCCCATTCCAAAATCAGGCAGAACAAGCAATAGGTCATCTTGGCAGTGCAATCACAACCAAGTCTGCAAAGAAGAAGTCACCGAGGAGATTATGGTCATTTTGTGGTGAGCTATGTGCTAATATCAGGCAGAGAACAGCATCAAGCAACCCTTCTTCAATGGGGAGAACCCCATTCGAATTGGTCCATGGCTATAGGCCCGATATTACACTATACACTTCATCAGAATGGTATGACTTTGTGTTTTATTATGAAAAAGGTGATTCTTCCACCCGAGGTGTTGAAAGGTTGGCACGATGGTTGGGTCCCTGTGGCAATAAGGTAGATGGGGGGGATTGTTTTTGGCTCCTGACTGAATCGGCAATACCAATATCTACAAATTCAATTAGGCCTGTCAAAGAATTCGAATGGAGAGATAGAGATATCCTCAGAAGAATGGAAGCAATTGACAAATCAATTGAATCCAAGATTGGTGATGAAGTGAAGGATAGCGCGTCCTTCTTCCAGGAAAACTACCCGGAGCCCCAAATGGAGCTATTTGAGAATCAACCAGTAGAACCACCTGATTTGAAACTTGAAATGGCTGAACCAGAAGCATCAGTAGAAGATATTGATGAACCAGATGAATATCTGGGAAATGAAGTGATCATTGAAAGAGGTGATGAAAGACTCAGGTGCGTTGTCAAGGACAGGGTTCGCGACTTGCAAAACAGACCGATAGGAATCAGAAATGAGAATCCCATACTAGACACGAGGCTGTATAAATTGCAACTACCCGACGGTACCATGGAGGAATACACGGCAAATATTGTTGCAGAAAGTCTGTATAGTTCTGTTGATGATGACGGACGCATGTTCACCCTACTGGATGAACTCATTGACCATGAAAAAGACAACACTGCTTGAAGTGATGAGGAAGCAACAACTATAGCCAAAAATGGACGAAAGAGCCATAAGCCAACGACTAGGGGTTGGCGGATTTTGGCCAGTTGGAAAGATGGAACAGAATCTTGGTGTAAGCTAAGTGATGTGAAAGAATCATTTCCAGTGCAATTAGCTGAATATGCTGTCAACAATAATCTTGAAAAGACACCAGCATTCCAATGGTGGGTGCACAAAATTTTGAGAAGGAAGGATCGAATCCTTAAAGCGGCCAAAACAGCAAAGTATTGGTTGAAGACTCACAAATATGGAGTTGAGTTGCCACATTCAATCAAACAAGCGCTGGCTATTGATAAGAAAACAGGCACTGACCACTGGGAAAGGGCAATTCACAAAGAAATGACCAACAATATGGCAGCGTTCGAATTTTCCGATGATGATGTTATTCCAGTTGGCCATAAGCAGATAACAACCCACATGATATTTGATATCAAGCTTGGGTCCCTAACAAGGAAGGCTAGGTTGGTAGGGGACGGTCATAAAGTCCCTGCAGTGGCAAAAGAAAATACTTATTCATCTGTTCCCAGTCGAGACTCAGTAAGAATATTCTTCCTGCTGGCAGCGCTGAATGATTTGAAGGTTCTCTCAGCTGATATTCAAAATGCATATTTGACAGCCCCGATTAAAGAGAAATACTTTCTAAAAGCGAGAGCTGAAGATGGTTTTCCACCTCATCTTGCAGGAAGGCCTTGCAAGATTATCCGCGCATTGTATGGACTGCCGGTTGCAGGTGCATCTTTCCGGTCATACCTCACCCAGCATTTGAGAGATCTTGGATATTCACCTTGCAAAGCAGATCCGGATGTGCACTTAAGAATTGAAACCAGGAAAGATGGATCCAGGTACTGGGCAATTAGTGCTTTGCAGGGGCCCTGTGGAGTTGTTGAGTACGTAGTTATTGTATGTATTGTAAGTATGTGTCAGTAAAGTTATGGTAAGAATTTCTACGATTAAAATATAACTCAGTCACGAACCCAAAAATCCACCATGTTTGAGCACTGTGCAAAATCCTGCAAGTCCACGACCAAAATAAAACTCAGTCATCAATACAAAAACCCACCCGATTTTCGCACAGTGCAAATCTGTCCAGTCCCTAACCAAAATATAACTCAGTCATCAACCAAAATTCACCATAATTAAGCACAGTGCAAATCCTGCCAATCCCCGACAAAATATAACTAAGTAATAAACCCAAAAACCCACATGATTTGAACACAGTGCAAATCTTTCCATTCCCTAACCAAAATAGAATTAAATCGTCAACCATGAAACTCACCAGATTTGAACACAGTGCAAATCTTTCCAGTCCCTAACCAAAATATAACTCAGTCATCAACCCAAAAACCCACCAGATTTGAACACAGTGCAAATCTTTCAGTCCCGAACCAAAATATAATTAAATCGTCAACCCTAAAACAAAAACCCACCAGATTTAGACACAGTGCAAATCCTGCCAAATCCCGACTAAAATATAACTCAGTCATCAATTCAAAAACCAATCAGATTTTAGCACTGTGCAAATCCTGCCAGTCCCCGACTAAAATATAATTCAGTCATCAACTCAAAAACCAAACAGATTTAGCACAGTGGAAATCCTGACAATCCCGGACTAAAATATAATTCAGCCATCAACCAAAAAACAAACCAGATTTGAACACAGTGCAAATCTTTTCAGTCCCGAACCAAAATATAGTTAAATCGTCAATTCTAAAACCCACCAGATTTTGACACAGTGCAAATCTTTCCAGTTCTAACCAAAATATAACTCAGTCATAAATTCAAAAACCAACCAGATTTGTGCACAGTGCAAATCCTGCCAATTCCCGACTAAAATATAACTCAGTCATCAACCCAAAAACCCACCAGATTTGAACACAGTGCAAATCTTTCCAGTCCCTAACCAAAATATAATTATGTCAACACTAAACCCCACCTGATTTAGACACAGTGCAAATCTTTCCAGTCCCTAACCAAAATATAACTTAGTCATCAATTTAACAAAAACCAACCAGATTTTAGCACAGTGTAAATCCTGCCAATTCCCGACTAAAATATAACTCAGTCATCAACCCAAAAACCAACCTGATTTGAACACAGTGCAAATCTTTTCAGTCCCTAACCAAAATATAATTCAGTTATCAATTCAAAAACCAACCAGATTTTAGCACAGTGCAAATCCTGCCAATTCCCGACTAAAATATAACTCAGTCATCAACCCAAAAACCAACCTGATTTGAACACAGTGCAAATCTTTTCAGTCCCTAACCAAAATATAATTCAGTCATCAATTCAAAAACCAATCAGATTTTAGCACTGTGCAAATCCTGCCAGTCCCCGACTAAAATATAACTCAGTCAATAACCCAAAAACCCACCAGATTTTAGCATTGTGCAAATCCTGCCAATCCCCGACTAAAATATAACGCAGTCATCAACCCAAAAAGCAACCTGATTTGAACACAGTGCAAATCCTGCCAATTCCCGACTAAAATATAACTCAGTCATCAACCCAAAAACCAACCAGATTTGAACACAGTGCAAATCTTTCAGTCCCTAACCAAAATATAATTAAATCGTCAACCCTAAAACAAAAACGCACCAGATTTAGACACAGTGCAAATCCTTCCAGTCCCTCACCAAAATATAACTTAGTCATCAATTCAAAAACCAACCAGATTTTAGCACAGTGCAAATCCTGCCAATTCCCAATTAAAATATAACTCAGTCATAAACCCAAAAACCCACTAGATTTAAGATCAGTGCAAATCCTGCCAATCCCCGACTAAAATATAAGTCAGTCTTCAACCCAAAAACCCACTAGATTTTAGCACAGTGCCAATCCTGCCAATAAACGACTAAAATATATCTCAGCCATCAACCCAAAAACCCACCAAATTTTAGCGCAGTGCAAATCCTGCCAGTCCCTAACCAAAATAAAATTCAGTTATCAACCCAAAAACCAACCAGATTTTAGCACAGTGCAAATCCTGCGAATTCCCGACTAAAATATAACTCAGTCATCAATCCAAAAACCCATCAGATTTTAGCACAGAGCAAATCTTGCCAATTCCCGACTAAAATATAACTCATTCATCAACCCAAAAACCAAACCGATTTGAACACAATGCAAATATTTTCAGTCCCTAACCAAAATATAACTAAATCGTCAACCCTAAAACCCACTAGATTTAGAAACAGTGCAAATCTTTCCAGTCCCTTACCAAAATATAACTCAGTCATCAATTAAAAAACCAACCAGATTTTAGCACAGTGCAAATCCTGCCAATTCCCGACTAAAATATAACTCAGTCAATAACCCAAAAAACCACCAGATTTTAGCATTGTGCAAATCCTGCCAATCCCCGACTAAAATATAACTCAGTCAACAACCCAAAAACCAACCATATTTTAGCACAGTGCAAATCCTGCCAATTCCCGACTAAAATATAACTCAGTCATCAACCCAAAAACCAACCAGATTTTAGCACAGTGCAAATCCTGCCAACCCCCGACTAAAATATAACACAGTCATCAACCCAAAAACCAACACGATTTGAACACAGTGCAAATATTTTCAGTCCCTTACCAAAATATAATTAAATCGTCAACCCTAAAACCTACTTGATTTAGACACAGTGCAAATCTTTCCAGTCCCTAACCAAAATATAAATCAGTCATCAATTCAAAAACCAACCAGATTTTAGCACAGTGCAAATCCTGTCAATTCCCGACTAAAATATAACTCAGACATCAACCCAAAAACCAACCAGATTTTAGCACAGTGCAAATCCTGCCAATGAACGACTAAAATATAACGCAGTCATCAACCCAAAAACTAACCAGAATTTAGCACAGTGCAAATCCTGCCAATCCCCGACTAAAATATAACTCAGTCATCAACCCAAAAACCAACCAGATTTTAGCACAGTGCAAATCCTGCCAATCCCTGACTAAAATATAACTCAGTCATCAACCCAAAAACCAACCTAATTTGAACACAGTTCAAATCTTTCCAGGCCCTAACCAAAATATAATTAAATCGTCAACCCTAAAACCAACCTGATTTAGACACAGTGCAAATCTTTCCAGTCCCTAACCAAAATATAACTCAGTCATCAATTCCAAATCCAACCAGATTTTGAACACAGTGCAAATCCTGCCAATCCCCGTCTAAAATATAACTCAGCCATCAACCCAAAAACCAACCTGATTTGAACACAGTGCAAATCTTTTCAGTCCCTAACCAAAATATAACTCAGTCATCAATTCAAAAACCAACCAGATTTTAGCACAGTGCAAATCCTGCTTATCCCCGACTAAAATATAACTCAGTCAAAAACCCAAAAACCCACCAGATTTTAGCATTGTGCAAATCCTGCCAATTCCTGACTAAAATACAACTCAGTCATCAACCCCAAAACCCACCAGATTTTAGCACAGTGCAAATCCTGCCAATCCCCGATTAAAATTTAACTCAGTCATCAACCCAAAAACCAACCAGATTTGAACACAGTGCAAATCTTTTCAGTTCCTAACCAAAATATAAGTAAATCGTCAATCCTAAAACCCACCAGATTTAGACACAGTGCAAATCCTGCCAATTCCCGACTAAAATATAACTCAGTCAATAACCCAAAAAACCACCAGATTTTAGCATTTTGCAAATCCTGCCAATTCCCGCCTAAAATATAACTCAGTCAACAACCCAAAAACCAACCAGATTTTAGCACAATGCAAATCCTGCCAATTCCCGACTAAAATATAACTCAGTCATCAACCCAAAAACCAACCAGATTTGAACACAGTGCAAATCCTGCCAATGCTCGACTAAAATATAACTCAGCCATCAATGCATAAACCAACCAGATTTTAACACAGTGCAAATCTTTTCAGAACCGAACCAAAATATTGTTAAATCGTCAACCCTAAAACTCACCAGATTTGAACACAGTGCAAATATCTCCAGTCCCTAACCAAAATATAACTCAGTCATCAATTCAAAAACCAACCAGATTTTAGAACAGAGCAAATCCTGCCAATTCCCGACAAAAATATAACGCAGTTATCAACCCAAAAACCTACCAGATTCTAGCGCAGTGCAAATCCTGCCAGTCCCGGACTCAAATACAACGCAGTCATCAACCCAAAAACCTACCAGATTTTAGCATTGTGCAAATCCTGCCAATCCCCGACTAAAATGTAACTCAGTCATCAACCCAAAAACAAACCAGAATTTTGAACACAGTGCAAATCTTTTCAGTCCTGAACCAAAATATAATTAAATCGTCAACCCTAAAACCCACCAGATTTAGACACAGTGCAAATCTTTCCAGTCCCGAACCAAAATATAACTCAGTCATCAATTCAAAAACCAACCAGATTTGAACACAGTGCAAATCTTTTCAGTCCCGAACCAAAATATAATTAAATCGTCAACCGTAAAACCCACCAGATTTAGACACAGTGCAAATCTTTCCAGTCCCTAACCAAAATATAACTTTAGTCATCAATTCAAAAACCAACCAGATTTTAGCACAGTGCAAATCCTGCCAACTCCCGACTAAAATATAACGCAGTCATCAACCCAAAAACCAACCAGATTTTAGCACAGTGCAAATCCTGCCAATTCCCGACTAAAATATAACTCAGTCATCAACCCAAAAACCCTCCAGATTTTAGCACAGTTAAAATCCTGCCAATCCCCGACTAAAATATAACTCAGTCATCAACCCAAAAACCCACCAGAATTTAGCACAGTGCAAATCCTGCCAATTCCCGACTAAAATATAACTCAGTCAATAACCCAAAAACCAACCAGATTTGAACACAGTGCAAATCTTTTCAGTCTCTAATCAAAATATAACTCAGTCATCAATCCTAACACCCACCAGATTTTAGCACAGTGCAAATCCTGCCAATTCCCGATTAAAATATAACTCAGTCATAAACCCAAAAACCCACTAGATTTTAGCACAGTGGAAATCCTGCCAATACCCGACTAAAATATAACTCAGTCATCAACCCTAAAACACACCAGATTTGAACACAATGCAAATCTTTGCAGTCCCTCACCAACATATAATTCAGTCATCAACCCAAAAACCCACCAGATTTTAGCACAGTGCAAATCCTGCCAATCCCCGACTAAAATATAACTCAGTCATCAACCCAAAAACCCACCAGATTTTAGCACAGTGCAAATCCTGCCAATTCCCGACTAAAATATAACTCAGTCATCAACCCAAAAACCAACCAGATTTTAGCACAGTGCAAATCTTTCCAGTCCCTAACCAAAATATAATGACGTCAAACCTAAAACCAACCTGATTGAGACACAGTGCAAATCTTTCCAGTCCCTAACCAAAATATAACTTTAGTCATCAATTCAAAAACCAACCAGATTTTAGCACAGTGCAAATCCTGCCATCTCCCGACTAAAATATAACGCAGTCATCAACCCAAAAACCAACCAGATTTTAGCACAGTGCAAATCCTGCCAATTCCGGACTAAAATACAACTCAGTCATCAACCCAAAAACCCTCCAGATTTTAGCACAGTTAAAATCCTGCCAATCCCCGACTAAAATATAACTCAGTCATCAACCCAAAAACCCACCAGAATTTAGCACAGTGCAAATCCTGCCAATTCCCGACTAAAATATAACTCAGTCAATAACCCAAAAACCAACCAGATTTGAACACAGTGCAAATCTTTTCAGTCTCTAATCAAAATATAACTCAGTCATCAATCCTAACACCCACCAGATTTTAGCACAGTGCAAATCCTGCCAATTCCCGATTAAAATATAACTCAGTCATAAACCCAAAAACCCACTAGATTTTAGCACAGTGGAAATCCTGCCAATACCCGACTAAAATATAACTCAGTCATCAACCCTAAAACACACCAGATTTGAACACAATGCAAATCTTTGCAGTCCCTCACCAACATATAATTCAGTCATCAACCCAAAAACCCACCAGATTTTAGCACAGTGCAAATCCTGCCAATTCCCGACTAAAATATAACTCAGTCATCAACCCAAAAACCCACCAGATTTTAGCACAGTGCAAATCCTGCCAATTCCCGACTAAAATATAACTCAGTCATCAACCCAAAAACCAACCAGATTTTAGCACAGTGCAAATCTTTCCAGTCCCTAACCAAAATATAATGACGTCAAACCTAAAACCAACCTGATTGAGACACAGTGCAAATCTTTCCAGTTCCTAACCAAAATATAACTTTAGTCATCAATTCAAAAACCAACCAGATTTTAGCACAGTGCAAATCCTGCCATCTCCCGACTAAAATATAACGCAGTCATCAACCCAAAAACCAACCAGATTTTAGCACAGTGCAAATCCTGCCAATTCCGGACTAAAATACAACTCAGTCATCAACCCAAAAACCCTCCAGATTTTAGCACAGTTAAAATCCTGCCAATCCCCGACTAAAATATAACTCAGTCATCAACCCAAAAACCCACCAGATTTTAGCACAGTGCAAATCCTGCCAATTCCTGACTAAAATATAACTCAGTCATCAACCCAAAAACCAACCAGATTTTAGCACAGTGCAAATCCTGCCAATTCCCGACTAAAATATAACTCAGTCATAAACCCAAAAACCCAACAGATTTTAGCATTGTGCAAATCCTGCCAATCCCCGACTAAAATATAACGCAGTCCTCAACCCAAAAACCAACCTGATTTTAGCTCAGTGCAAATCCTGCCAATCCCTGAATAAAATATAACTCAGTCATCAACCCAAAAACCAACCTGATTTGAACGCAGTGCAAATTTTTTCAGTCCCTAACCAAAATATAACTCAGTCATCAATCCAAAAACCAACCTGATTTGAACACAGTGCAAATCTTTTCAGTCCCTAACCAAAATATAATTCAGTCATCAATTCAAAAACCAATCAGATTTTAGCACTGTGCAAATCCTGCCAGTCCCCGACTAAAATATAACTCAGTCATCAATTCAAAATCCAACCAGATTTTAGCACAGTGCAAATCGTGCCAATCCCCGACTAAAATATAACTCAGTCATCAACCCAAAAACCAACCAGATTTGAACACAGTGCAAATCTTTCGAGTTCCAAACCAAAATATAATGACGTCAACCCTAAAAGCAACCTGATTTAGACACAGTGCAAATCTTTTCAGTCCCTAACCAAAATATAACTCAGTCATCAATTCAAAATCCAAACCGATTTTAGCACAGTGCAAATCCTGCCAATTCCCGACTAAAATATAACTCAGTCATCAACCCCAAAAACCAACCAGATTTTAGCACAGTGCAAATCCTGCCAATTCCGGACTAAAATAAAACTCAGTCATCAACCCTAAAACCCACCAGATTTTAGCACAGTGCAAATCCTGCCAATACCCAACTAAAATATAACTCAGTCATCAACCCAAAAACCAACCAGATTTGAACACAGTGCAAATCTTTTCAGTCCCTAACCAAAATATAACTCAGTCATCAATTCAAAATCCGAACAGATTTTAGCACAATGCAAATCCTGCCAATCCCCAACTTAAATATAACTCAGTCATCAACCCCAAAACCCACCAGATTTTAGCACAGTGCAACTCCTGCCAATTCCTGACTATAATATAACTCAGTCATCAACCCAAAAACCAACCAGATTTTAGCACAGTGCAAATCCTGCCAATTCCTGACTAAAATATAACTCAGTCATTAACCCAAAAACCCAACAGATTTTAGCATTGTGCAAATCCTGCCAATCCCCGACTAAAATATAACGCAGTACTCAACCCAAAAACCAACCAGATTTTAGCTCAGTGCAAATCCTGCCAATCCCTGAATAAAATATAACTCAGTCATCAACCCAAAAACCAACCTGATTTGAACGCAGTTCAAATCTTTCCAGTCCCTAACCAAAATATAATTCAGTCATCAATCCAAAAACCAACCAGATTTGAACACAGTGCAAATCTTTTCAGTCCTGAACCAAAATATAATTAAATCATCAACCCTAAAACCCACTAGATTTAGACACAGTGCAAATCTTTCCAGTCCCTAACCAAAATATAACTCAGTAAACAATTCAAAAACCAACCAGATTTTAGCACAGTGCAAATCCCGCCAATTCCCGACAAAAAAATAACGCAGTCATCATCCCAAAAACCACCAGATTTTAGCACAGTGCAAATCCTGCCAATCACCGACTAAAATATAACGCAGTCATCAACCCAAAAACCAACCAGATTTTAGCACAGTGCAAATCCCGCCAATTCCTGACAAAAATATAACGCAGTCATGATCCCAAACCCACCAGATTTTAGCACAGTGCAAATCCTGCCAATCACCGACTAAAATATAACGCAGTCATCAACCCAAAAACTAACCAGATTTTAGCACAGTGCAAATCCTGCCCATCCCCGACTAAAATATAACTCAGTCATCAACCGAAAAACCAACCAGATTTTAGCACAGTGCAAATCTTTCGAGTTCCAAACCAAAATATAATGACGTCAACCCTAAAACCAACCTGATTTAGACACAGTGCAAATCTTTTCAGTCCCTAACCAAAATATAACTCAGTCATCAATTCAAAATCCAAACAGATTTTAGCACAGTGCAAATCCTGCCAATCCCCGACTAAAATATAACTCAGTCATCAACCAAAAAACCGACCAGATTTGAACACAGTGCAAATCTTTCCAGTCCCTAACCAAAATGTAATTAAATCGTCAACCCTAAAACCCACCAGATTTAGACACAGTGCAAATCTTTCCAGTCCCTAACCAAAATATAACTTAGTCATCAATTCAAAAACCAACCAGATTTTAGCACAATGTCAATCATGCCAACTCACGACTAAAATATAACTCAGACATCAACCCAAAAACCAACCAGATTTTAGCACAGTGCAAATCCTGTTAATTCCCGACTAAAATAGATCTCAGTCATCAACCCAAAAACCCAACAGATTTTAGCACAGTGCAAATCCTGCCAGTCCTGGACAAAAATATAACGCAGTCATCGACCCAAAAACCAACCAGATTTGAACACAGTGCAAATCTTTTCAGTCCCGGACCAAAATATAATTAAATCGTCAACCCTAAAACCCACCAGATTTAGACACAGTGCAAATCTTTCCAGTCCCTAACCAAAATATAACGCAGTCATGAACCCAAAAACCCACAAGATTTTAGCACAGTGCAAATCCTGCCACTCCCCGACAAAAATATAATTCTGTCATGAACCCAAAAACCCACCAGATTTGAACACAGTTCAAATCTTTCCAGTCCCTAACCAAAATATAATTCAGTCATCAACCCAAAAACCCACTAGATTTGAACATAGTGCAAATCTTTCCAGTTGCCGACTAAAATATAACTCAGTCATGAACCCAAAAACCCACCAGATTTGAACAAAGTGCAAATCTTTCTAGTCCCTAATCAAAATATAATTCAGTCATCAGCCCAAAAACCCACCAGATTTGAACACAGTGCAAATCCTGGCAGTACCCGACCAAAAAAGAACTCAGTTATCAAACCAAAAACCCACCTGATTTGAACACAGTGCAAATCTTTCCAGTCCCTAACCAAAATATAATTCTGTCATCAACCCAAAAACCAACCAGACTTGAACACAGTGCAAATCTTTCCAGTCCCTAACCAAAATATAAGTCAATTGTCAACTCAAAATCCCACCAGCAGTGCAAATCCTGCCAGTCCCTAGCCAAAATATAATTCAATCGTCAACCCAAAAACCCACCAGATTAGAACACAGTGCAAATCCTGCCACTTCCCGACAAAAATATAACTCAGTCATCAACCCAAAAACCCACCAGATTTGAACACAGTGCAAATCTTTCCAGTCCCTAACCAAAATATAATGACGTCAACCCTAAAACCCAGCTGATTTAGACACAGTGCAAATCTTTCCAGTCCCTAACCAAAGTATAACTCAGTCATCAATTCAAAAAACAACCAGGTTTTAGCACAGTGCAAATCCTGCCAATTCCCGACTAAAATATAACTCAGTCATCAACCCAAAAACCCACCAGATTTTAGCACCGTGCAAATCCTGCCGATTCCCGATCAAAATATAACGCAGTCATCAACCCAAAAACACACAAGATTTTAGCGCAGTGCAAATCCTGCCAGTCCCCGACTAAAATATAACGCAGTCATCGACCCAAAAACCAACCAGATTTGAACACAATGCAAATCTTTTCAGTCCCGACTCAAAATATAATTAAATCGTCAACCCTAAAACCCACCAGATTTAGACACAGTGCAAATCTTTCCAGTCCCCGACCAAAATATAACGCAGTCATGAACCCAAAAACCCACAAGATTTTAGCACAGTGCAAATCCTGCCAATCCCCGACTAAAATATAACTCAGCCATCAACCCAAAAACCAACCTGATTTGAACACTGTGCAAATCTTTTCAGTCCCGAACCAAAATATAATTAAATCGTCAACCCTAAAACTCACCAGATTTGAACACAGTGCAAATCTCTCCAGTCCCTAACCAAAATATAACTCAGTCTTCAATTCAAAAACCAACCAGATTTTAGCACAGTGCAAATCCCGCCAATTAACACTGTGCAAATCTTTCCAGTCTCTTACCAAAATATAATTCAATCGTGAACCAAAAAACCAACCATATTTGAACACAGTGCAAATCCTGCCAATCCCTGACCAAAATATAACTCAGTAATCAACGAAAAAACCCACCTTATTTGAAGACAGTGCAAATTCTTCCGACCCCCGACCAAAATATAATTCAATCGTGAACCAAAAAACCAACCATATTTGAACACAGTGCAAATCCTGCCGATCCCCGACCATAATATAAATCAGTAATCAACCAAAAAACTCAACAGATTTGAAGACAGTGCAAATTCTTCTGACCCCTGACCAAAATATAATTAAATCGTCAACGCAAAAACCAACCAATTTTGGCACAGTGCAAATCTTTCCAGTCCCTAATCAAAATATAACTCGTTCGTCAACCCAAAAACCCACCAGATTTAAAGACCGAACTTACAAATCATGCCCATCCCCAACCTTAAATGAACTTGATTATCTATTCATATTATGTATCCAGTTCAGACAGCGATAGTTCTGACAGCAGTTCCAATTGAGTAGCAAGGGTGAATGTAACGACTAACTTAAAATTATTGTTTAATATTACTATAGAGGGTTAGCTCTAAGTACAGTTTTGCGAGATACATATGCGCTCATAATATAACAGCCTTCGTATTTTGGATTCGAACAGCAATGTAATACTAATGGATTGAACAATAGAGTATCGCCTGACCTCAATGGCACTTTCACTCCATACCTGGGGAAGACAAAGTAATAAATCACCTCTTCATCACTTACATGTTTTGGAGCAATAACTGTCAGCCTTGTATAGAACATGTCGGCATCGGTATGGCATTTTGAGTGATAATCCTTTCCAATAGCAAAGGCCGTTGCGTGATGGCCGATTGCATTTAACGTTGTACGATTAACAACCTCATTCATCACAGTCGTTTCAAGGTTGACAAATTTGGACATTGGAGTTAAACTAAGCTGCATTTCCTTCACAATGTGTAGGGCTTTCTGTTCAAGGTTGTATTTTGTTGTCGAGTCCACATTGTTTTTGAAAACGTACACACCATTTCCTGATTTCAATCGATTTGGTCTCATCCCAACAATAGCATATCCACTGTTTACACTGTCACATTTGGTTCCTCGACCTATTTTGGGTTTAGATTCAACAATCTGACCAGCAAATGTTCTTGTGATTTCTATATTTTTGGGAGTACCCAAGCGTTGTTTTGCGAATTGTCTGGAAGCTTTTGCAAAGAGTCTCAATGATGGTTCTGATTCTGCAAATGCTAGAACAAACTTCTCGTTGGTACTATCCAATGTCTTGAAACTGTCAATAGACACAGCCTGTGCCAAAGAATATTTCTTCTCTCCAACTGTCGTCCGGCCCCAATTCGTTTCCAGGAATTTTCCTTGAAACCCATTTTTGTTAACTGTTTTCAATGCTATTTCCTTGACATGTTTGAAAATTGCTTTTGTTTCCCGATTCCTGTCCCCTTTTTCTGTCTTGTTAGGTTTTATCTCCGACAAGTGTTTGTAAGTCTGGTGGATTGTTGATGATGACGGTGCTGCATTTTTGAGAAAATTTGAAGTCAGTTTCTTTCTAATTGTCTTCCCAAATTTCCTCTTTGATTTTTGCTTCATTGCTTTTGCTGGCAATTGCTTTGTTGTTGATCTGAATCCCATTGTTGTGCCGATCAATTGGTGTTCCGGATGGTGACGAATCGATTTGCCTATGGAGTACCGCTTGCCGGTGGAGGAGGAGGAGCGTTTTCGCTGATTCGTTGCCGCTTGCCGGTGGAGGAGGAGGAGCGTTTTCGCTGATTCGTTGCCGCTTGCCGGTGGAGGAGGAGGAGCGTTTTCGCTGATTCGTTGCCGCTTCGGTGGAGGAGGAGCGTTTCGACGATTCGAGAAGCGTTTTCGCTGATTCGTTGCCGCTTGCCGGTGGCGGTGGAGGAGGAGCGTTTTCGCTGATTCGTTGCCGCTTGCCGGTGGAGGAGGAGCGTTTCGACGATTCGAGATCGCGTTTTGGCTGATTCGTTGCCGCTTGCCGGTGGAGGAGGAGGAGCGTTTTGGCTGATTCGTTGCCGCTTGCCGGTGGAGGAGCGTTTTCGCTAGTTCGTTGCCGTTTGCCGGTGGAGGAGGAGCGTTTTGGTTATTCGTTGCCGCTTCGGTGGAGGAGGAGCGTTTCGACGATTCGAGAAGCGTTTTCGCTGATTCGTTGCCGCTTGCCGGTGGAGGAGGAGGATCGTTTTCGCTGATTCGTTGCCGCTTGTCGGTGGAGGAGGAGGAGCGTTTTCGCTGATTCGTTGCCGCTTGCCGGTGGAGGAGGAGGAGCGTTTTCGCTGATTCGTTGCCGCTTGCCGGTGGAGGAGGAGCGTTTTCGCTGATTCGTTGCCGCTTGCCGGTGGAGGAGGAGCGTTTTCGCTGATTCGTTGCCGCTTGCCGGTGGAGGAGGAGCGTTCTCGCTGATTCGTTGCCGCTTGCCGGTGGAGGAGGAGGAGCGTTTCCGCTGATTCGTAGCCGCTTGCCGGTGGAGGAGGAGGAGCGTTTTCGCTGATTCGTTGCCGCTTGCCGGTGGAGGAGGAGGAGCGTTTTCGCTGATTCGTTGCCGCTTGCCGGTGGAGGAGGAGCGTTTTCGCTGATTCGTTGCCGCTTGCCGGTGGAGGAGGAGGAGCGTTTTCGCTGATTCGTTGCCGCTTGCCGGTGGAGGAGGAGGAGCGTTTCCGCTGATTCGTTGCTGCTTGCCGGTGGAGGAGGAGCGTTTTCGTTGATTCGTTGCCGCTCCAACGAGCCTATTCAAATATATGATATGATAATTGATCAAAATGGGTGAGTATCTATTGATGTAGTACAAAGAGTAAATAATAACAACAGAATAATATAATCTACATGCCGATCGATTTGATGCCACAAACCAAGACTGCACGCGCCGATTGTTCCCGGTTGCTTCGCACCTATCCGTTGTTCCGTTCCGATCCTTTTTTACAATCTGGTCCTTTGAAAATGAAAAGAAAAAAAAGGGAGGAAATTATCAGCAATGCCGGAGGCAGTATAATCATTGTCTATCTCTCTCATTCGTACCGTTCTGACAAGAATCGTTGTTCCCTGCACCTCAAGGATTCCGATCCGTTGATTCCGATCTGATCCTTTTGTTTCGATTTGTTGCTTCTGATCCGTTCCTATGAAAATAAGAAAAAAACAGAGAGGAAATACATTATCAGTAATGCCGGTGGAGTGAAGACCAATCAATTGCTGTTGCCATTGGCTATTTCTCTCATTCGTACCGTTGCTTGTTCCGACAATCGTTGTTCCGACAATCGTCCGGATGAAATGGTTGTTGTTGCTGCCGTTGATTTGCAGCCTTCTTACTACCCTCTGTCACGAAAAACAGTACCTCGTGCCTGTTGATATAGAAGCAATGGATGCAGATTTATTGCTCTCAAGACGTATATGTTTGGGTGATCAAGTCCAAGAACACTACTATCTATCCAGCAAACCACCTCTTGTCCAATGCGAGCTAATTCTTTTTTCAGTACAAGGCTGTTATTTCAGACTAAAATATAAGAGCACGGATAACCTGCCGAATACTGATAAAGAAGTATAAGGTGGAATCCCACGTTCACCGACGGAGTGCCAAATAGCAACTCTACTCAAATAAGTTGGATGTCAGAAGGCTGATTGTGAAAGGATTGTTATTTTTGTCAAGAGATAAAAAAAGTGATTTTTTTGTCTGGCGCAAGGTAAGAAAAGATTATTACTGTTTGTGTGGGAGAGAGTTTTTTTTTTTTTTTCGCGTCCGATTCCGGTGAAGTATCTAGTACATCATGTAGAATTCTACATGATTTTGTAGTACTACGTAGATAATTCGTACCGTACGTACGAAAAAAAAAGAATCTTCGTACAATTCTTTTTCAAACTACATACGAGATTCTTTTTCGAACGTATGGTTGATGACTGAATTATATTTTGGTTAGGGACTGGAAAGATTTGCACTGTGTTCAAATCTGGTGGGTTTTTTGGTTCATGACTGAATTATGTTTTGGTTAGGGACTGGAAAGATTTGCACTGTGTTCAAATCTGGTGGGTTTTTGGGTTCATGACTGAATTATATTTTGGTTAGGGACTGGCAAGATTTGCACTGTGTTCAAATCATGTGGGTTTTTGGGTTGATGACTGAATTATATTTTGGTTAGGGACTGGAAAGATTTGCACTGTGTTCAAATCAGGTGGGTTTTTGGTTTGATAACTGAGTTCTATGTTGGTCGGGTACTGCCAGGATTTGCACTGTGTTCAAATATGGTGGGTTTTTGGGTTGATGACTGAATTATATTTTGGTTAGGGACTGGAAAGATTTGCACTGTGTTCAAATCTGGTGGGTTTTTGGGTTCATGACTGAGTTATATCTTGGTCGGAGACTGGCAGGATTTGCACTATGTTCAAATCTGGTGGGTTTTAGGGTTGATGACTGAGTTTTATTTTGGTTAGGGACTGGAAAGATCTGCACTGTGTTCAAATCTGGTCGGTTTTTGGATTGATGACTGAGTATATTTTAGTCGGGGATTGACAGGATTTGCACTGTGTTCAAATCTGTTATGTTTTAGGGTTGAGGATTGAGTTATATTTTGGTTGGGGATTGGAAAGATTTGCACTGGCTTCAAATCTGTTCAATTTTTGAACTGATGACTGAGTTACTTTTTAGTCAGGGATTGAAATAATTTGCACTGTGCTCAAATCTCGTGGGTTTTTCAGCTGTTGGGAGACACAAAACATAAGAATACTGATCTACAAAGAGGAAAAGACGAAAACAAGCACATAACTTCACAGTACCCGACAGGATCAAACCATCATGAAAAGCAATATACCTCCCATGGATTTGGATGATCAGGAAATCAATGACAATGCCAATACAACTGTGGGTACAGAGAAGACACTAGAAGGAAAAACAGAGTCAAAAACAATTTCTGTCATGCTAGAAGCAGCAATCGATACAGCACCCGACAGGAACAACCCTATCATGAACAGCAATTTATTGCCCGCCAACGCAGCAACCGATACAGCACCCGACAGGAAAAATCCCATCATGATCAGCAATTTATCGAGCACCAACAATCCTGCTTTGACGACACTAACTCCCATGGATTTAGAGGGTAAAGAAAGTAATGACAATGCCAATATAACTGTGGGTACGGAGAAGACACTTGAAAGAAAAATGGAGTCAAAAACAATTTCTGTCATGCTAGAAGCAGCAATGGATGACAATGGTAATTCCAATGTGAATGTCGGCATTGTTAAGGAAACAAATTTAGAAAATATTGGACAGGACACGGTGATTTACAAAACGGTTGCAGGGACAGAGACGACAACAATTTCTGGTAATGACGCAACAGCAACAACAACAGAAATAGATGTGACGACAAATGAGACAACCCCACCGGACGATCACCAGATTGTTAAAAGGATGTCAGATAATCAAGAGACAAAGAATAAAGGGAAGCCAATCGGTTCAAAGAAAAAAAATGATCCTCTATCAAAATACAACAAACCGAATCTAGTGGAAATTAGAAAACTATCTAAAGAAAAAGCAATCGACATGATGTCTGGATTATGCAGTTATATCTTTCATGATAATGACAAGGAAATACCATATGCGATGCCAACTTCGGTGATGGGTTTCATATGTAAACGTGGGCAAGTTATGGGCCATGCAAAAAAAGCAAGTAAACACTTACAAAACTGCCAATCCATGGAAGACACTGTCCCAAAATGCATACCAGATGAAATGAATTATAGAGCTGAATCTCGATATGCATGGTATCAGAACAAGCTTCAGTTGAAATTGAGTCTGAAACAAAAAACATTTGCTTGTATCTGTGGTGAGATGCATGGAATAACAGCTTTTTCCACTCATGCTAATGCCTGTCAATTTGCTGCAGAGTGCGTCAAGGAATTTGAATTGAGGAATGCTACTCCTCAACCATTGAAATCTATGACAAATGGATCTTTTTCTAATGATGTTTTGCTTGAAATTTCTCAACCCAATCATTCAATATCTTACAAACGCATGAAATGTGAAGAAATGATAGATCACCCATTTGTTACTATGACGTTTGAAAGAGCTGCGTTTTATGTGCCAAAACTTGAAGATCCATTGTTTGCTACACAGTTGCAAATTGTTGATAGCATCCAAGCCAAAATTATGAAACATTGGGATTTTTTCAAGTCAGTTGTTTCTAAGGCAAGGAAAGCAGATCATTCCGCACAACCAATACAAGCATTCAGATATGAAATGCATCTGTCTTTCAGTCCAACGCACCTAGCACTTAAACCGGCATGGAAAAAGTTTTGTGATAAAACTGGTTTTGAAATGCGTCATATGGTTTCTTTGTTAAAATTTATTGAAGAAACCACTATGAATATGTGTTTACCCCGAACAATTCCAAAAGAAGAAATTCAATATTGGAAGGTTGCTACACCAAGCCTAATAATCACTGAAGTACGTGGTGATCAGGCCATGCACTTAGATTTGATGGGACATCGTTTTGAAAAACAATTTGGAATGCTGCTTACAGGAGGGCAGAGTACAACAAAAGTGGTTGAACCAAGTCAAAAAGAAAAGGTTGGTTATAGAACAGTGATTGATCTCATTCAGAAAGGTTTATCATCTGTTCGGGCTTTGAATTGGAAAAATATTCCAGAATCATTTTTTCAAAAAATCAAAAATATGGGAGAAACGGAAGAAGCCTTGGATGAATATTTTCAAACAGCATTTGGTGATTTATTCAGGATTATTCATGGTGAACGTCATGTCCAAGGTGACAAAAATGAATCGATTACACCCAATCTGCTCGAAAATTTTGAATTCGAAGCAGCCAGACTCGTACGGTGTCCTTTGCTGTCTTTTTCTGAAATTCCAGGAGGAGTAATCCACGCTGGTAGTGGTTCATCCATAAACACGATCCGTATTTTGCTATTTTGGACTGCATATAACAAGACAAAAACAAAACAGTATGATGCTGGTTTACAGGTTACACTTCTGCAGAATATGGTTATGATTGCAGAGTCTGTTTGGAAACATATTGATGATTTGGACAAAGAATATATGATTCATCTACTCTACTATGCATATTACGTTTCAGCAGAAGCTTACAAGCCTACAGCCTCTGGAATGTTTGCAAGTCAAGGCAATTTTTCTGAAGTGCACACACTTGTTTCAAAATTTCACATTATATGTGAATGTGAATCAGATGCAGAGAAGAATCAAAAAATGACTGAATTGCTTTCCACCTATACTAAACGTTTGTTCAAGGTTCAATATCACCGTGAAGCAAAAAAACATAAAAGAAACTATAAAGAAAATTAAGTTCTTTTCCCCACGACCCCCTTTTTGGGGGGTCTAATACGTGCAAAAGACAGATTACATTAAAAAAATTAAAATTTGTTTGTTAGATGTTAATTTCTCATTCCCTCTATGCTTTGAATTTATTTTGTGCGCGAGACATGCTCACACATACATCACATGCACATACATGACACGTGCCCCACGCATGGTATAATTGGAAGACACATGTTGAATAGTTTTTAGAGTGCTTTTCACATCATAGTATCTTCAATTCGATCATCTTAATCAATTCCATTACTATGAAGTCCCAGGTTTGTGAAAAAATCTTTATTTTATTTTCTATGATTAATCCAATTGACCTATTGCAAATTCCAAGGCAATCTTGTTTCATTGTTTTTAATCTATCACAACAGTGTCAAGTCCCAGGTTCTCAAAATCGTTTGACAGGATAACGTAGAATTAGCAGGCAAACAATTAATTTGGAATTACTTCACACACTACTGTGTGGATTTTGAAGGTATTTTGGTCCGTGCATTACCACTGCAATTTTTGCACACTTTTTTCTCGATGAAAAACCCATCCTAATCACGATAAAATAAACACTTCAAATACAGCAGCATCTAATCAATCATTCTTTTCAATATGGCGCCAACGAGAAAGGCTGTAAACTCCATTGATGACTCTAAGAAAAAGACTACCACTGTCACCAGAAAACCTCCATCTCCAGTTAAAAAAGAGAAAATCATTAAACCTAGAAAGTTGAGCAGCCCACAAAAGTATCAGCAGAATGTGGTAGAAGTTTTCAAATTTTGCACGGATGATAGAATGATGGGTGCACAGCTTCTTAATGTTATGGGTGAAGCTGGTTTTGCGTTTCCTGTGTTGAAAGCAATCAGAGAAGGTAATTTGAACAAGTATCCTGAGCTAGGTCCTGATCA
The DNA here is from genome assembly GCA_037355745.1 of Pseudo-nitzschia multiseries. NCBI lineage: Eukaryota > Bacillariophyta > Bacillariophyceae > Bacillariales > Bacillariaceae > Pseudo-nitzschia > Pseudo-nitzschia multiseries. The sequence goes on along the minus strand of CM074785.1, from coordinate 11,330,406 downwards.
TTTTGATGTGAGATGCACGGAAACTCTTATTCTGAGGGAATCACATGACACTAACAAAGCTCTAAAAGACACACCCACCAGCAAATATGGACATGTTGCTTTTGTTGCCTTCCCTAATCCTGACAGATACCCTACCATTGATACACAGACTATGGAAGAATTCAGAGATTTGATCGTCAAGATTTTTTGTAGTGAAGAACAGAAAAATGCCGAAAAAACATTTCTTCCATTTTCTCCAACTCATATCAAAATCCCAAACAATGCTCCTCCTAATAGTTCCATTGACAAAATATTCAAGGATGATAGTACACATGCAATCTTTGAAACCTATCATTGTCCAGAAGAGGTGAAGACTCCAGAAGAGAAATATTCATACATCCGTGAGAATGATTTGTGGGACATCTTTACACGCAAAAACAATGGTGAATACAGCTACTATGCAACACGCTTTGTTGGCTTTCCTGTAGGACAGAACTATCAGGATTGAAGTATCATCTCCAGATTAACAGAAATCATGTTAATTACAAAGAGACAATGCCACCTTATCAGAAGATTATCAGATTTAACCAAAAAGAATTATCGCATGAAAAACAATTGACATAATCGCATACCATCCCAAAAGCAATTACATAACAAATACAAAAAAAACATATTATTCATCATCTTTTTCTCAACTGTTATAAATTGAAAAATCTAAATCAGCAAAGCATAACATTTGTGTACAAAAACAAAACATAATAAGTCTATTCCCGTACCAAAATTATAGAGATTTGAAGACAGTGCAAATCCTGTCAATCCCGGACCAAAATATAACTCAGTCATCAATCGAAAAACTCAACAGATTTGAAGACAGTGCAAATCCTGCCCATCCCCGACCAAAATATAAGTCAGTCATCAATAAAAAACTCACCAGATTTGAAGACAGTGCAAATCTTTCCAATCCACGACCAAAATATAACTCAATCATCAACCCAAAAACTCACTAGATTTGAAGATAGTGCAAATTCTGCCCATCCCCAACCAAAATATAACTCAGTGGTCATCAACCAAAAAACCAACTAGATTTGAACACAGTGCAAATCTTGCCAATCCCCGACCAAAATATAACTCAGTCATCAATCCAAAAATTCACCTGATTTGAAGACAGTGCAAATCCTGCCCATCCCCGACCAAACTATAACTCAGTCGTCAATCAAAAAACTCACCAGATTTGAAGACAGTGCAATTCTTTTCAGTCCCTAACCAAAATATAGTTCAATCATCAACCGAAAAACCAAACCAGATTTGAACACTGTGCAAATCTTGTCAATCCCCGACCAAAATTTAACTCAATCATCAACCCAAAAACACACCAGATTTGAAGACAGTGCAAATCCTGCCCATCCCCGACAAAAATATAACTCAGTCATCAATTCAAAAATTCACCTGATTTGAAGTCAGTGCAAATCCTGCCCATCCCCGACCAAAATATAACTCAGTCGTCAATCCAAAAACTCACCAGATTTGAACACAGTGCAAATATTTCCATCCCCGACCAAAATATAACTCAGTCATCAACCCAAAAACTCAACAGATTTGAAGACAGTGCAAATCTTTCCAGTCCCTAACCAAAATATAATTCAATCATCAACCGAAAAACCCACCTGATTTGAACGCAGTGCAAATCTTGCCCATCTCCGACCAAAATATAACTCAATCATCAATTCAAAAACTCCCCAGATTTGAAGACAGTGCAAATCTTGCCAATCTCCGACCATAATAAAACTCAGTCATCAACCCAAAAACCCACCAGATTTGAACACGGTGCAAATCCTGCCAATCGTCAACCCAAGTGCAGATTTTGCCAATCCTCCACCTAACATTAACTAAGTTGACTATTAAAGTATTAACCAGATTTGGACCAAATTTATATCACAGGTATGTTAGGCAAGCAAATTGGAAATGTTTTCAACAATTTCAAATCTACATGGCTCTGAATATCCAGTTTTTTACCTAATATTATTGATCATTTTCACTACAATATTTTGAAACAGGTTGATAATGCTTGTGACAACTCATGCCATTAAAAAAGCCTATGAAGAGGCATTTAAAGCAAAAAATAAATTGATTACTTTTTCTCAGGGAAAGTTCAAAGCAAAAGTTTGCTGTATCTGTGACAGATTCATAAGAACAGGTGATGAAAAAAACTTGACTTTAGTTCTCTAGCACATCCATATGTTAGAGATTATTTTCACAAGAAGAAAATCAAGTGGGACAATATGCCGTTTAAATTTGCTTCTGTGTCAGTTAGGAACCAAGTTCTGAAGCAATACACACAAAAATGTATCAATGGGAGAAGAATAATCCACAATCAACAAATTTTATTCAATGATTTCATTTTGTCACCAAAGACATATGCGATCAAGCCTTCTAGTGATAGAGAAGTTATCTCCCAATTTGGGTGCTGCAGCCAATGCTATAATGGTATTGAGAGCATGAAAAAGAACAATAATAAACAAGCCAAGCTTCCAAAATATGCTATAGCAAATGGACTCTTGCATGGATATCCTCCTAACGAACTATTAGATTTGACAGCAACAGAACTTGCCATTATCTCAGATGTGAGAATCAGCCAACACATATTTCATTTCCATGCTGGACAGCATCAAATGATTAAAGGGTATCACTTTTTGAGAAGAAACAATTTGGAATATACAAGTGGCGTTATCAACTATCTGGAATCAATTGGGAAGAATCAAATCCAAGTGATCCTAACGGGATCATTCACTAACCAACAAAAACTGGCAGTAAAAAAGAAAATGGAGTTCAGAATACAAAAAGTGAAAAAAGCCTTGCATTGGATGAAACAAAATATGGGTTACCTTGAGGATGAAAACATAAATGATACTCATATCATTTTACCTCTTTTTGTTGACAAGACCAATCAAATACCATCTTCGAACTCAAACATTGAACAACAATTTGAAATGCATGTCATCTTTCCTGATGAGAATCTACCCAGCACAACCAATGGAGGATTTGACACAGATAAACATTTCAAGGACCACTGTATAGAAGATCTCATTGACAAGAATGCCACCATGATCTGTAGAACATCCAACAACATACTGAAAGATTATGAAGGAAACAATTTCTTGCGTTCTTTCCCACTTCAATTTCCATATGGCATTGGATCTGTTGATGTGGATGGAGAAGAGAGAATGAGTCCTGATTATCTGAAATATTTATCAGAGTTATCATCACCATGCTTTCATAAGGGTGAATTTGTAGCAGTTATGTACAATTTTGTACAAAGAGTCAAAATGGTGAAACATTCCTATTTAAAAACAACAAAAAACCTGAGGTGCAACTTTTCACAGCTTGACCCAGTTCAACTCAAACAAGCATCAATCAATTTTCTAGATGGAAATGTTCTGCCAGAAACAAATGAAGATTTTTTTCTATCTAAAATAAGGGGAGTAACAAGTTCAATGGGAAATACAAATGCAGCTTCTGATCTTGCTAGAAAGAAAATGTTTCAACTGATGGCACATTATGGATTGCCTTGCATTCTATTCACCATCACTCCAAATGATTCAATCAATTTTAGGATTAGAGTTATGTCAAAATCCAAGGATGAAGAAGTTACTTCTGAGGATTTCCCAGATCTTTTTAAGCGAGAACAACCACCCATTGATGATTGTGATCTTTTTCAGTTTGTGACAGAGTGCTCATCGATAAGAACAACATATCCAGGTATTTGTGCTATTGAATTTGAAAATATTTTGGAAATAACCATCAAGTTCATATTGGGATGGGATTACAAGGAAGGTAACATCAAAGATATGGGTTTATTTGGAGATTTAGAAGCATATAGTGTTGCAGTTGAAGAACAAGGACGTGGCACTCTGCATGCACATTTTGTTTTGTGGATAAATAAATGGAATGACCTGCTACAAGATTTGCATACGGAGGACAAGCAAGATGGGGCAATAGAGACCATGAAACAGTATGCACAAAACATACTGACAACAAAATTGTTTCAGAACTTTGATTCTATTCAGTGCAGGAATCCTGAGTGTTTAAGTTTGGTTTCAGAATCTTTTGAAAAATGCACAGAACAGGATTTAAGGAGATTGAGACTTAAACATGGTCACACATCACTGGGAAACAAAGCAATTTTCAAATGCAGAGCCTGCTCGAAACTTTACACAAGTGAAGATTTGGCGCGTGAAAGTTTAGATTTCCTCAAAAGTATACCAACATCAAATGAAACTGGAGAACAATATTTCATGTATCACAAGTTTTGGAATGGTGTGACTAAGCAATCAAAATGTCAGGTGACAATGGAAATGGCATTGCATAAAGAAACTGCTGCCCAAATTAAAAGTGGTCTTTTCCCGCGCCTTGGATCAATGAAATACCAAAAAAACCTTCACATTGTTAATTTGTTACGCAATTTGCATGCCTCAACACATGCAAGCTCATGTCACAAAAAGGACAAAAATGGTGAATGTAGGTTCAAGCTCCCGCTTCCTGCTTGTGATGAAACAAAGATACATTTTGAAGATGAAGAATTGACATCATTTGATTGGACAGGCAAATGCAACAAGAAACAATTGTTTGTCTGGGAACATGAGAGAACACATCAGGATTGTTTTGCCAATTCAAACAATAGTATTGTAAGTTCTATTTTTCAATGCAACAACAATGTTATTTGGGGGGTGGATGGTGCAGGAATTTATTACCTGACATGTTATGCCTCAAAAAGTACACAAAAGGATGATAAAGAAAAGATCAGTGCAGTTGCAGAAAAAGTAATCAAACAACTTGGTGAACAACAGAGACAAGAAAATGAAAATGTCACAATGAATGATGAAGAACATGATGAACCAAACACAGTAAACCACAGAAATGACTCTACAGCACAACTAAACGAAACAAATGAAGAAGATGATCTGATGAGAGAAAAGGTTGGAATAAGAGCTATTCTAAATGCATTGTTCAAAGTGACACAAGATAACATCACTTCAGCACCAATGGCTGCCTACCTGACAAGAAACCATACAAGATTTAGGTTCTCAGAAGAGTTTTCAACATTGGTGTTGAGCAATTATATTGAGAATGATCATGTTGTTGATGGTGTTCTAAAACTGAAAGAAGCCAATGAAAGTGACAATGAGGAAGACTTGCCAGTTTATCTATCAAAAGTTGCAAATTATATTTGCAGACCAACAGAACTAGAGGGTGTGTGTCTTTATGATTTTGCATCAAAGTATTATACAAAAATGAGAAGAAGTAAGACATCACTGGACTTTACGGATAACCATCCCTCAAAAAACCATTCATTTTGTGATGAATACAAAAAACCTAAACTTCCAGGTATCTGTCACTATGATTTGAAATCGACGTCAAACTTTAGGAACAAACAAATTAGGGATTTTGTCCCACAGCATGAAAATGAAGAACACCAGGAAATTGCTTTAGCAATGGAAGATTATGCTAAAAGAGCAAGTGTGTTATTTTCACCATTCAGAAAGCTTTCTGACCTCCAATTGAATTCCAAATATCTTCCCTATTTTCAATCTTTTTTAGCAAATGGTTTGCTAAAACAAGAGCATCAGAATATTTTGAAGAATATTCAAAGGACACATAACAGCTTGATGGGTGGACGTGCAAAAGATGCACTAGAGAGAGTGACCTTACCACCAGATACTAGGTGGACACATGATGAATCAAATGCAGAAGACAACAACAGAAATAATATCAACATCTTGGATGAATTGGATCTTTTTGGGAACACAGTTTTAGGATTGGATGATGACAACTGTTTTAGAACGAGTCATAATCTATTTTCCTTCAACACATCAATCATTACTAAGGCAGGAAGCAATCATTGTGGACACAATTTGATTAAGGCACCAAATATTGACCAAACAAAAACAATATTTTGTTCAGCTTCTAGAGTATCATTAATGGAAGATGGTGAAGATACAGATATGGGCAGGGATTGGCATGAGCTTGACATCACAAACATGATTAAAGTGATGGTAACACACCATACTGTTGTTACAAATGAAGAGATCACAAACTTATCTGCCACGGGTACTTGTGAAAACATGATTGCATATGGTAAAGAGATATTCAATGGTGACAGACATCAAATGATAGCATTTGTATACATTGTCTCTGGATTTGTACTGAGAGTTTATGAAAAACAAAAGAAAAATGGAATGCAAAAAACAAGAAACACAAGGAGAAGATTATCTGGTGAATTGGGAAGACTTGCACCATTCAATGAATTTGGTGAGGAGGAAGAGAACGATGATTTTGACTCATCTATTTCAAGGCGTGACAAGATCAACTTCAGTACAACAGTTCAGATGTTGCAAGAAATGCATGAACATAGACAACAATCCATAGCATTTCTATCGGGTGCAGGTGGTACAGGGAAAAGTCGCGTGATCAGAGCAATTCTGTCTTATTGCAAGGAATTCTGTGAAAATTTGAACATCAAGTTTACAAGGCAAACAATTGTTGTTACAGCTTTAACTGGATGTGCAGCAGTGTCAATTCATGGTAGCACTCTTCATAGTGCTTGCCACATTCCAGTGAAAGAGAACGATTCATCCCTTGAGAAATTAAGTGAATTCAAAGAAGATTGGGTTGACACAGAAATGATCATTATTGATGAAATATCCTTTGCAAATTATTCATTGTTAAACAGGCTGCATAAAACATTAAATGAATTGAAAGATGCTCCAAGAACAAATACATTGTACGGTGGTATCAATGTACTCTTTGCTGGAGATTTCAATCAGCTACCTCCCATAAATGGAACCAAAATATATGATGAGCAATATACAACAATGTTCAGGGATGCTGTCAATGTGATGCTGGAATTAAAAACAAACCACAGGTTTCAGGAAGATGCATCATATGGAAAATTGTTAGAAAGAATTTTTAAAATTGGGCTTAGTGAAGAAGATGCTAAGCTTATCAACTCAAGGAAAGTGATTGAGAGTGATTCTTTACCAATGGCAATATCTTATGCTGTACCAACAAACAAAGACAGGTGTGCGATCAATGATGCAATTTTTGCCCTTCATTTACAACAAACCCATTCCAAGAACATTGAAGACCCTATTCCCTTGCACACCATATGCATACGAGCATCCAATGTTGAATACAAATATGCCAAAAGCAGAAAAGATTACAAGGCCTTTCCAGATAAAGGAGATATATTTTACAGTTGTTGCTCTGATGCAGATGTTACAGAAAGAAGAGGAAGTACACATGTTGATCCATTTCTAAAGTTATATATTGGTTGTCCCATCATGATAACAAGCAATATATCTGTTGAAGAATCTATAGCTAACGGTTCAATGAGTGAATTTAAAGGTTTGATTTTGAAACAAGAGATGAACAGGTTTGAAGCCCTTGAGAGTGTTGTGATCAATGGCTATTATGTCAATTGCATTGATGCTGATAAAATTGAATCTATACAAGTTATTCTAACAGATACCAATACTCCAGAAGAACAACCCATATACAACCTCAAATTGCCCGAAAAAGATATTTATGCCTTGTGCAAGTATCCTTCTCTGTTTAGTGAGCACATCAGTCACAAATCATCAAGACAGAATTTGAGCGTCAAACTCAAACAATTCCCTCTCAACATTTCCCATGCTAGAACTGTGCATAAATTACAAGGGCGTTCCATAGACAATATTTTGGTTTCGAGTTGGAACTATAGGATGCAACATTGGATATATGTTGTTTTGTCAAGGTGTAAAACATTGAACGGATTGTACTTGAGGGATGAGATAGATCATACCAAAGTCAAGGGAATGTGTAAAGAAATTAAAAATTTCTATGATGAATTCCAGAAGGAAAAACAACCACCATCAGTGTTGATTGAAAAAGTTACCAATAGTTTCTAACAATAGTAAATCCTGCCCGTTCACAACCACAATATCACTCAGTCATCAACCCATAAATACACCAGATTTAAAGAATATAACTCAATACTCAACCCCAAAACTAGCCAGAAATGAACACAGTGCAATTCTTGCACATCCTATACCAAAATATAAGTCAGTCATCGTCAACTCAAAAACCCACCAGATTTGAACACTGTGCAAATCATTCCAGTCATTAACCAAAATATAATTCAATCAGATTTGAACACAGTGCAAATCTTTCCAGTCCCTGACCAAAATATAATTCAATCGTCAACCCAAAAACCAACCAGATTTGAACACAGTGCAAATCCTGCCAGTCCCAGACCAAAAAATAACTCAGTCATCAACCCAAAACCCCACCAGATTTGAACACAGTGCAAATATTTCCAGTCATTAACCAAAATATATTTCAATCGTGAACCCAAAAACCAACCGAATTTGAACACAGTGCAAATCCTGCCCATCCCCGACCAAAATATAACTCAGTTTCCAGTCCCTAACTAAAATATAATTTAATCGTCAACCCAAAAACCCACCAGATTTGAACACAGTGCAAATCTTTCCAGTCATTAACCAAAATATATTTCAATCGTAAACCCAAAAACCAACCGAATTTGAACACAGTGCAAATGTTTCCAGTCACCAACCGAAATATAATTCAATCGTGAACCCACAAACCCACCAGATTTGAACACACTGCAAATCTTTCCAGTCATGCTGTATTTAGCTACCTTCATACTGATCCTACCACTTGATCTATACTACCAATCAAGTGACGTCATTCTTCGCGCGAGCTATATTTTTAATTCGAACTCTCATCTGATTTGATTTTAATATTTCGCGCCTCGGTTTGTCAGTTTCCAGTCCCTAACCAAAATATAATTCAATCGTGAACCCAAAAACCCGCCAGATTTGAGGACAGTGCAAATCTTTCCAGTGACAGTGCAAATCTTTCCAGTCCCCAACCATAATATAATTCAATTGTGAACCCAAAAACCCACCAGATTTGAACACACTGCAAATCTTTCCAGTCCCTAACCAAAATATAATTCAATCGTCAACCCACAAACTCTTTCCAGTCCCCAACCATAATATAATTCAATCGTGAACCCAAAAACACACCAGATTTGAACACACTGCAAATCTTTCCAGTCCCTAACCAAAATATAATTCAATCGTCAACCCACAAACTCACCAGATTTGAACACAGTGCAAATCTGTCCAGTCCCTACTCACCGTACGTACCGTACAATATTTCGCTTTTTCGATCGAATTCAGAGTACGAACCGGTATATGACTGTAAATACATCAAGTCCGACTCATTCATGTACAAATTGTACCAATTCTAACAAGTCCGATATTATTTCTCACCAACTCTCATCTGGGAAGGTTGAACTCTCATCTGGGAAGGTTGATGACGACGTGACGACCAACTTGATCTAAGACAGATTTTAATCGTTTGATTTTTTTTATATTCAGGTTAAATCTTATGGTTACTTGCAACCAAAAAAATGAGAGTTTGCTACCATAAAAATGAGCGCGCGCCACTAGATATTACTATTGCTTTTAGAAGAAGCATCTCATTTCCGTAAATAATTATTTAGGTACTGTTTTTAATGATTTTTAGTCGTAGCGTTTGTACCAAGTCTACTTGTTAAAAACAGATTTTTTTTATATTTCTACGTATTTTCCCCCCCCCAAACCCCCCCACATAAACTCCGTCTAGAAGGTTACGTTGTCAACTCTTAGGGTTAGTGTTAAACGTTCAACTAACAACTCCACCAATTCTCATTGCCTATGTAGACGACATCTTATGTTCTGGTGAAGATCCAAAGTTCCAGCTTGAAAATATTGAGCGCAAGTTCAAACTAAAGGATGATACCATTGAAGAACCAACCCTATATCTGGGAGCAGATATTGGAAAATTCTACTTTGAAGGTGATTCAAAGCCAAGATGGTCATTATCAAGCACTAAGTATACGGCGAAAGCTGTTGCAGCAATCGAACAAGAGCTTGGAACTGAGAAGTATGGTTACAAGTATCTACCAAAGTCCGCATCCAGTCCACTGTCACATGATTATCGACCGGAAATTGATATATCAGAAGAATTGAACCCTGAATTGCAAAATTATTACCAAGGTTTAATTGGAGTTCTCAGGTGGATTTGTGAATTAGGAAGACTGGACATTGTAATGCCAGTCTCGCTGATGTCAAGGTATCTGGCACAAGCAAGGATTGGGCATTTGAATCAGTTGTTTCATATATTTGCATATTTGAAAAAGTACAACAGGTCAAAGTTGGTTTTTGACGACACTGTACCAAATGTTGATGAGAGTAAATTTCAAAAATGTGACTGGTCTGAATTTTATCCTGGTGCCGCGGAAGTCATACCAACAGATATGCCTGAAGCTTTGGGAAAACATGTAACGATGAGTTGTTTTGTTGATGCTGACCATGCTGGATGCAAGGCAACAAGGAGGTCTCATACCGGCGTTATTATCTTCATTAATAATGCACCGATCATTTGGTTTTCCAAAAGACAAACAACAGTTGAGACATCAACTTTTGGATCTGAAATCATTGCTTTGAAAATTGCAATAGAATTGGTTGAAGGTCTAAGGTACAAGTTGAGAATGATGGGTGTTCCAATTGATGGAAGCACCAATGTGTATTGTGATAATGATTCTGTTGTCACGAATGTTACACGACCTGAAAGCCCATGTAAGAAGAAGCACAACAGCATTGCATACCACAAAGCACGCGAATCTATTGCAGCAGGAATTATCAGAGTTGCAAAGGAACCAGGTTCAACAAATATTGCTGATTTGTTTACGAAGCTAATGAGTGGCGCTGTTTTCAGAGAACATTGTTCTCGTTGCATGTGGTAAGAAATTTGTTAAAATCAATCATTCAGTGGAATGTTCGATCGATCGTTCGACCGAAGCGACAAGTTGATTTTTCTAAGTTCGATCATGGAAACGTTCGATCTGCAACGAGCATTTCGAAAAATGAATAATGAACAAATCGTTCTGCAATGAGCATTTCGAAAATGGATAATTTGATCCATGAATACAATATATCAAACCGGCAAGGATCAAGGCAAAATGCCATGATACGAGCCAGAATGAATGGCAAAATGCCTTCCCCATTTTCTTTTGATAGGGCCTCTGATGGTAGACTGGATACAGTTTGGTATTCAACATACGAACGACTCACGATGAATAGGTTAAGTCATAGAATCCAGCCACTTAACGGTTGGAGGATTTATGACTGAAGGGGACTGAAAAGAATTCACCGTGTAACGCGTATTCATACGTACGAAGAGTCACGAAGGCAAATAACCTTATTCGTAAGGTTATTTAACCTGAGTGAATAATCGTCGGTGATTATCCATGTGGATTGTCTCTTAGCGGGAATTTTCCCAACAGCTCACTCTTCGAAGAATTAACAACTCTAAAACACTATCATGCCCTAAAATCTATGTACAACCTAGTACTAATTCTACGTAATAAGGTACAAATACTGTGATATTCCAATGAGAATATCACGGTGAATTACACGGTAATACGATACAAAGAAAGACCGATCGAAGATGGTTTGCGTGTGTTTTGTGTCTTAAGAATTACATGTGTTTTGTATGCTTGAAATTACACGGTACAACGAGTAATTAACCTGTCGATTCGATCGGCAAAGACGATCGAACTGTAACGATTGAACTGTAACAAACTGATTGTTCTACTCACTAAATCAATCGATCATAAGACCTATTTCGTTTGCCGACGCACTTTCTTTATTTCTGCTTCCACTGTCTGAATCGCAGAAAAAAAATTTGTTGCGGAATCGTAGCATCACTCTTTTGTTGCTGCTGGTTCACCCATACATGATGCTCATTGTAGATCACTGTCAATGCAAATGCTTCATCCGCTACAGAAAATATATCACTCAGCAAGTGCTTCTCCTTCCGTTGTTTGAAATTGGATTTTGTCGGATTGATTGCCGACATGATTCTTGTAACAAAATAATAAAAATCTTCATTTTCCGCGTCGTTGTATTTCCTGTATTGAGGGTTTAAAATACCTGTGTCCTCATTTTCTGTGTCTTGAATAACTGCAACAGTACCAGGGAAGGTGATAGGGACTCGACCTTTGCTGTAATCGGCTGTACGGAAGTATCATCAGTATCAACGGGCAGCATGTTAGTGTTATCGGACCAAAAATAGATTCCAAAATTCCTACCTTCAACAACCAATTCCCCAACCTGTATTTACCTATCCAGTTTTTTCTCGCTAATGTTTGTGAGTTGTGCCTCAATGCAGTCAGTACTGTCCCTACTCGTTTCCTATAAAAGAAAGCGAATGACACCATTGGAATATTTTGTGGCTTCATAACCGCATTTGATTTAACAGCCTTTTGTATTACATGCGCCGATACCTTGTCATCCATAGGGAACTTCATGTTATGGTACCAATGTTTTTTGATGTAATCTCTTAGCTGCTTGTCCAGTGTTTCAGTCATATTACTCAAAGCCTTAAGCATATTGTTGTCTGTCATATGCCCATATTTGTCTGTAATTGTACTTACTGCTCGTTCTCTTGTGTCGCCGGCATTGTAACTCCCCTCTCCCTGCATGGTTGCCTCTGTCAGTTTATGTACCACTACTACCTTTCCCACCCCTATATGTGGTTCCCTCTCTCTTTGCCGTAAGTGTTTTGCCACTTCCTGTTCCACTATGTCAGTGATTTTTTCATGACACGGTTCACAACATCCTCTGTATCGAAGCATTCTCCGTTGGATGTTTTCTCTACCACATTGGTTTTTGTTCCTTCTTTCTGTTGGTTCATTACTGTAGTGGTGGTTGTGTTGGTAATGCTCAGTGCTGTTTTGTTACTCTGGTTGATGGTGTTTTGTTCTTCCATGTTTGTAGTAGTAGAAATTGTGTTATCGGTATCATTTTTTTCACTGTTGCCCTTTGTTTCGTTCATAGTTGTGGTATTACTGTTACACACTTTGTTAGTAATTGCTGTGTTTGTTTTAACTCTTCTTTTTTCTTACTGTTGTTGTCCCCTGTAATTTGATGATCACTGGGCCGGATGGTTTTGTTGTTTCGAAGTGTCCGTCCCTCAGATCTTTTGCTTCGTCTTGTCTTTCTGATAGCATTCATATTTTTTTATTTTATTTTCTGAATACGGTGTCGATCAAGAATCATGTGTTTCTTTTTGTGTGATTTTGTGTGTGTACTAATAATTTTTTTGGGTTCTTTCTTGTGCGTGTACAGTGTTTCCTTTGTTTACGGTTTTTTAATTTTCGTGTGTGTGTGTGTGTGTGTGTGTGTGTGTGTGTGTACGGTGTTTTTTGTTTCGTGTGTGTGTGTGTGTGTGTGTGTGTGTGTGTGTGTACGGTGTTTCGGGTAGTATGTGTACGATGTTTTGTGTGTAGAGTTTTTCCGTTGGTTCTGTACTATGATGTTTGCCCTAACTTCTTTTGTGTGTTGTTTGTCTTGGGCGCGCCCTTATATATTTGTAGAAGGAGATCACGTACCTGTGCAAGCCATCCCTCCCGCGCCATAATTTTTCAAAAGGGAAACTTTTGATAACACTAAGGTTATGTATTTCAATTCTCTAGTCACATGTAGAATTTCGTAGACTGCACCTAACATACCGTACTGTCTTGTGTGACATTTGTATCTACAAACCACAACATTTTCTGTACTGTGTGTGGCAAAGTTGTTCCCAATATGCATTTGAAAGTTGTTCCCAACATTCATTTGATGAGTCATGTGATATGCATTCATGGCCTGGTACGCAAACTTTGGTAGTCATTACCAAATGAGACTGGTTGTGCCCTGTATTTCCCCCCAAAACACCCTCATGTTTGCCATTTGGAGTGTGAAACCCCAACATTTCCAGCATTCTGTGTGACAAAGTTGTTCCCAATATGCATTTGATGAGTCATGATAAATGTATTCATGGCTTGGACCGGATACTTTTTAAGTCATTACCCAATAAGTTAGTTTGTGAACTGGAATTCAACCCAAAATACCCTCATGTTTGCTATTTGGAGAGTGAAACCACAACATTTCCAGGATTCTGTGTGACAAAGTTGTTCCCAATATCCATTTGATGAGCCATGATAAATGTATTCATGGCTTGGACCAGATATTTTTGGAGTCATTACGGAATAAGTCAGTTTGTGCCCTGGAATTTCACCAAAAATACCCTCATGTTTGCCATTTGGAGAGTAAAACCTCAACATTTTTGGCATTCTGTGTGGCAAAGTTGTTCCCAATATGCATTTGATGAGTCATGATAAATGTATTCATGGCTTGGACCGGATACTTTGGAGTCATTACCCATTAATACAGTTTGTGGTGCCCTGGAATTTGACCAAAAATACCCTCATTTCTGCCATTTGGAGAGTGAAACCACAACATTTCTGGGAATCTGTGTGACAAAGTTGTTCCCAATATTCATTTGATGAGTCATGATAAATGTATTCATGGTTTGGACTGGATATTTTTGGAGTCATTACCCAATAATTCAGTTTGTGTCCTGGAATTTTTGCACCCAAAATACCCTCATGTTTGCCATTTGGAGAGTCAAACCAACACATTTCCGGCATTCTATGGGGCAAAGATGTTCCCAATATGCATTTGATGGGTCATGATGAATGTATTCATGGCTTGGACCAGATATTTTTTGAGTCATTACCCAAGAAGTTAGTTTGTGCCCAGGAATTGCACCCAAAATACCCCCATGTTTGCCATTTGGAGAGTCAAACCACAACATTTAGGGCATTCTGTGGGGCAAAGTTGTTCCCAATATGCATTTGATGGGTCATGATAAATGTATTCATGACTTGGACCAGATACTTTTTGAGTCATTACCCAATAACTCAGTTTGTGCCCAGGAATAGAACCAAAAATACCCTCATGTTTGCCATTTGGATAGTCAAACCACAGCATTTCTAGCATTCTGTGTGACAAAGTTGTTCCCAATATGCATTTGATGAGTCATGATGAATGTATTCATGGCTTGGACCAGATACTTTTGGAGTCATTACCCAATAACTCAGTTTGTGCCCATGAATTGCACCCAAAATACCCTCATCTTTGCCATTTGGAGAGTCAAACCACAACATTTTGGGCATTCTGTGTGACAAAGTTGTTCCCAATATCCATTTGATGGGTCATGATGAATGTATTCATGGCTTGCACCAGATATTTTTTGACTCATTAACCAATAAGTAAGTTTGTGCCCTGGAATTGCACCAAAAATACCCTATACTAGTGATCAGGGTGTAAAGAATTGGTAAGGATTGTGGACTCCTCACAAATACTTGTGTCTGGATACTTGAAGTCATTTTATCTCTGTAGGAGTATAAGTAACTTTTCAAGTGTAGAATGGATATGATTCCCGTAGAATGTACGTAAGTAGAGTACGTGTATTTTTTTGACCGACAGCACACCCCTTGATTCAACACTTAGTGAAGGAGTGTTGAATTACAAGTCGGTTCTCCATCTTGTAGAACTTTAGAAAACTTAAGTATGGGCTTAGATATCGAATCGGAAGGTTGTAATCGTAGAATCGAACCAATCGTAAATCAGTGAGGAAGGAGAGGTGCTTGAGTATGATGTAGTGGTCGTGAAATCGATGAGAGGGAAACGCTGATGGATAGGAGATCAAAGATCTGATTAGAATATCGATTGAATGGCTAACGAATCATCAAGTCAGAGGACATCGAATACGGTTGATAGATTGTAGGAATCAAGACCGTATCAAACGTGGGGAAGAAGAATGTGACTGGGGAATCAGAATCGACTCAAAGAAACTTGATTGTAGGTAGTCTTAGATTCACGGCAGTTGCTGAGGCGAAGGAAAACCAATGATTCAAATTGCTGAGAATCGAAACATGTTGAGTATTGACCAATCGTAGATGATCATCAACACAAAGACGATGGATTGGATGTAGATCCGGGAAGAAACAGAGGTCAATATAATGAGACACTTGAGAGTGACGTGAAAGTCGTGAGATTGTAGATCAAACCGTAGAATTGTAGACATCGTTTGGTTGTAGATCGGAGCGTAGTAGGATTTCAAAGAGACTTGACGTAGAAACGAATGGAATCGGAGTAGCATTGAAGGAATGCAAGGGAAGGAATCGATCCAAGGAGGAGATATGATCGTAGAATTCGATTGAGAGGTAGGAAAGAAATTGGATCGTAGGAATAGTCGACAGAGGGGTATTCGATTGATTATACGTAGAACGAAGTCAATCGTCGAGGATTGATTGCTCTAAGCCGTAGTATAGAATCGTACGTTGAGAATGTGGTAGGAATCGATTGGAGGGGTAACGAATCATCAACTCGTAAGAGACAGTAGGAATCGATATGATTGGAGAATCCAATCGTATAAGTGGAGTGAGCAGCATCGAATACGATTGATATTGATCGATCTTGGAAATGAATGGAGTCGATGGAAGGTAGAAGAGATACAAAAGGAATGTCGAGAGACGTGTCTTTGGAGAAGAGGAAGACGGACCAACGGCAATTGGATGCCGTAGAGACAAAAGGAATGTCTTTCAACAGGAGAACTCATAGCCGTAGATGTAGGATCAGATGTATCATTCGGTCGGTGGAGCGAATGGTAGATTGGAGAATCACGTAGAGAGGGGCCATAGACAAAACGAATTAGGCGAATCAATTGAGCTGGAGCGGAAGATTCAATTGAGGATCTCAACGGAGGGGAGAGCCATGATTGATCTTGTATTGGAAAATCAAATTGAAGGCAAGGCGGAATATTGATTTGTAATTGATCGTTGCAGACGATCGTGGAGATTGGATCAATCGTTTGACGTGGATTGGAGAATCCGAATCGATTCATAGAAGCTCGATTGTAGATGGTCTTAGATTCAATTGTGGAATGATATCAAAGAGAAGAAGAGATCGCAGAGTGAACATTGATGGAGAAGGGGGACGGATCGTTCAATCGTGAAGAGACGTGTCCGCAGAGGAGAGGAAAACAGAATCGATCATGGTGGAATCCAAAATGGGAGAGAAGAGGAATGCTTGTGGGGTATCGCGGATGGGATAACAAACAAGAAGAATGGATCATAAATCGTAGGGACAAAGTGGAATGTTCGAAATCGATTTCAGTCGTAGGTTCAATTCAGGACAAATCGAACTCATGTATATCGATCGAAGATGGTAGATTGAAAGTAATCATAGTGCTGATTAGATTGGGGTTTGAGATCGTCTAAGGGAATCAATTGGCTTGTCGTGGCATTGTGTGATGCCGTAGAAAAAGGTAGAGACGTGTCGTAGAAACGAATGGAATCGGAGGGGATTCATTTCTGACTTGGTAGGAAAAAATCTATCGATTCCAGCAGAATCAAATATCATATCAAACGCCGACCAAGGGATTGACGCAGGATCAAATGTATCGCCGATCGAATGGTGGAATGGAGAATCAGAATCGTCAAATAAGATCAAATGGTATTGTTGTAGGGAGACGATGCTGGATATCAAGTAAATTGCTGGAATTTGAATCGACGCATAGAAACTCGATAAGTAGATTCATTTCAACTTGGTAGGAAGCAGATCTATCAATTCTAGAATTAAATAGCAATCGGTTGAGTGTGGAATACGATTGAGAGATCGGAATCAATATGATCGGTGGATGCCGTAGAAACACAAAGAGATGTGCCCTTGGAGGAGAAGAGGAAGGCGGACCAACGGCAAGCCGTACAGATGGAATCAGCATCAACCGTATCATTCAATCAGATCCAACTTAGTAGGGAAGATGGATCGAGACAGAAAGATGTTTGAATCAAACGTTAGGTAGAAGTTGCGTTGAAGGAATGCAAGGGAAGGAATATCAAGGCAAGGATTGAAGATCGGGGTCCAAAGCCGATTTGTAGACTTCTTCTGTTTGAGGTCTCATCTAGCTCGTATGTTAATTAAGCTTTGAATCATATCTTCGTATTGATACCGTCAGAACCGGCAACACAAGTGTTCACTTATTGGTCAGGTCTTTGGATATGTCTTGTTTCTAACCGATTACTGTCTTTTGTTTGTAGTCCTAAGTGATATCGTTTTACCACTTAGGAATTTCCAAGTAGTGGAGGTGCGTTTGATTCTAAGCTCCGATCTTTGGAATATTCGTATCTCGTATCGCACCTCGGTCGTCGTTTTTGTCGGCTTTTTCGATCAAATTTGATGCCGACAAAGTCCGTATTTTTTTGCCGACAACACACCCCTTGATCCAACATGTTTACGCGATGTTGGATTACTGTCGGAGTATATTTTCTTGAATCGATACCTTGATCAAACTGGTGCGATTGTAATACGCGAAGAACGTACTTTGACGATTGCTTTGATTGATAGATTGGGCATTCGGAAAGTTTTGTAACGAGCAGGCGATCTAACCTGGGTAGTGTCCCATGATGTATCTTGCGTGTCGAGCGTGCAAGATCCATCCCAATGGTTTGGTTAGATCATCAGCTGGGTTGATAACTCCAGGGATATGAATCATCTTGATTTCACCATTTTCTTTCCATGCTTGAATGGCAAAGAACCTGATTTCAATGTGTCTGGTTCTTTCAGTTGGCTTCTGGGCATTGATGATCTCAATTGCTGATGCATTGTCTTCATAGATCAGAGTTGGACCAACTTGGGTGAATCCTAATTCCTTGAGTATACACCTGAGATATCTGGCTGTTTTGGCTGCTGTAACAGCAGCAATGAACTCAGCTTCCGTAGAACTCTGTGCAGTAAGTGACTGAGCTTTGGATCGGAAAACAATTGCTCCACCAGCATAAGTGAAAACATATCCCGTGGTGGACCTGCGATGTTTTGGATCATTGCCATACGCGGCATCAACAAAACACATCAGTTTGGCTTGCTTGATATCTTCAGGGAATTTTGGGAGTGATGCATCTTGGACTGCGTCGGTGTATGGTTCTCCTGATGGTAAAGATGGCTCAGCATTTGGTCTGTAGAATCTAATACCCCAAGATCTGGTTGTTTTGAGATAGCGGGCTATATTCTTCAGACTGGAATAGTGGAATGCAGTGGGATTGGAACTGTATTTTGACATGAGAGTCACTGCATAGCCTATGTCTGGCCGGCAACTCACATATGCAAACATCATTTCACCTAAGAGCGTCCTGTAGGAGAAACCAGACGTGGATTGCAATTCAGCATGTTCCTTGGTGCCTTCTAATGGTCCATCAGTATGTGATTGTAGTTGGCTCAGTACTTCAGTTGATAATGGCGCAGATGGCTTGGAATGAGGTTTCATCTTAGAATCAGTGTCCCATCCATGAGATCTCATGATTCTGTCAATGTAATTTGCACAGGACAGTTCAATGTAGTCAGTTGTCTGTTTGACATCAATTCCATTGAAGTCTTCAAGCAATCCCATTTTTGTGAAGGGGACAACATCTTCTCTAGGAAGCTTCAGTTTCGCGCCAATTATATCATAGATCTTGTTGGATATGGATTCTGATGCGCATGCCAGTGCAAAATCCTCAACCTGTCTCAGCATGTAGACGTTTTCACCTTCAAAAACTGTCGTGTAGATTGTTCTGTCATGAGTGGTGGTCTTGAAGTTGAGATCAGGACCTTTCAATATTTTGTTGATGTGGGTTTCCCAAAGTCTTCCAGATTCTGGATGGCCTTGGAGTGCTCGAAGGACAGGGAGCACCAATCTTCTGTCTATGTCCTTGCCATGCTTGTGTCTGTACCATTCTGCATACGGATCATCAATAGTCATGTATGTAGGGATGTTGGGCCCTGGAGAATGGGCGTAGGCGTCAGCAGCATCACCGCCATAGATTTTGAGATTGAGGCTTGCTGCAATGGCAAAAAACAATTGTTGGATAGGGTGTTCAACACAGGATGAGTATGACATTGCTATGGCATGCAGGGTTGGCGCGGCATATTTGCTTCCATTGCAACATTGCCTGGCTCTTCTGACACCATTCCTTTTGACACTGTATTGCCAGTGAGGCCTGAGAATAATAGCGTCTGGGTCCTTAGGGTATTGAATTGGTGATCCAAACATTTCCAAGTCTTCAAACTGATCAAGCTGTTTTCGCTCACCAGCTTCCCATTCAGGCCATGTAGATAATGGCTTGAGATTCCTTCGAGTGAAGTGTCCTAGTGCTTGTTCTTCAGGTGTAGTAGCCTTTGAATTGATGGCCTTGATTAAAAGTTCAATTTCTTCAGTTGGCAGTGAATCTGCATCTAGTGGTAATACATGATTTCCTCGTTTATGAAGCTTAGTGATAGCTCTGAGTGATGCAATGTCAATGGTGGGAATGACAACCTCCATGTCATCTTCGATTGGGGCCAAGTGTTTTTTGATGGAGGCATGGAGTGTTTCAGTGCTATCAACCTGGTTGATTCTTGATTGTATCAGCTGCTTGTATTTGGTACCGATGCGCTTGATGGTTTGAATGGAGGAAAGTCGGTCCAAGAATGGTGGATCTTCTTCATCAGTGGATTCCTTCCAGGAGGTATTGGGAGCAAATAAACCATATTCATTGGAGTGTTTCCTGACCTCCTACATAGATAATTTTGCTTCAAGGGCAAAGGTAATGGGTGTATCTGTCAAATCCCGCACCCCTCGATTGTGGGATTTATGCAAGGATGTGGTAACATCAGCAGCAGTAAACACACGATTGTGATTGATAGATACAATATAAGCGCCTCGGAGCTTGGAGAGAGTCTTCTTATGGGAGGAGAAAAGCTTGGAGGCAGGACTTTGGGGAAGGATATCGGTGATGTAAGCTCTGCCAAGCAGTGAATCATTGGCATACCTGAGACCAAACGCCGGATCAGAACAGGAACTGGAAACAGTGAGCCTGAGATTGATTAGGTCGGCAAACGGGGTGATGGAAAACTGGAAATCACTGGATGAGACCTCAGTAGGCTCTGGTGGCAGTTGAATGTTGTCATCAGTCCTGAGTAGGTGTTTGACATTTGTGGGGAGGTCTGCAAGTGGGAGATCATGCATGCCTTCGTCAAACCGGACATGGGTGGCTATCTTGACTCACATGTGCGTCTCAGTATCATACCAAAGGATGTTTCTGGTAGTATATGGGACAAAACCCAGGAATATTCCCTTGCGTGCATTTGGTTTGAGCTTGATGGATCGCTTGCCTGGAGGTCTAACCCAAACTCTGCAACCAAAGGTTTGGAAATCAGCAAGATTTTCCTTATGGCCAGTTGCCAATTCCAATGGTGAATGTGGCTAGTTGCCTTCAGGGAAGGCGTTTGACAATCTTAGGGCATGATAGAAAGCAAACGGCCAAAACTTGATTGGCAAATTCGCACCAGAGAGCATGGTTCGCATGGAATTAGCCAAAGTTCGATGTGCTCTTTCTACTGTACCATTCTGGTGAGAAGCGTCAGCACCAGTGGGGAAAATTGAGTATCCAAAAGCAGAGAAGAGGTTTCTGATATCAGGATTGTGATAGAGTTCTCCACCTTGATCAACTGAAACATACTTGTTTGCACAAGTTGGGTTGTGCTGAGAGAAGAAATGTTCTAGCCAATGAAGTGGTGCACCTTTGGAGATTCTGGTATCACCATATTTCATACCAGTATAGTGGTCTGTGATGAGAATCCATGCTGTTTCACCATGAATGCCTTCATAGTCACGCTTGCATTTGCTGTTGGAGGATCTGGCGCCGGAGAATGCAAAATCAATTGATAATCCTTGAAAGGGTTGTGTAGCTTTTCTTGTGGAATGTGAGCCTGCAGGCGTCTTTGTTTGCTTACATTGAATGCAAGTTGGACAATGATCCAGGATACTGGTTTGCCATTGGAACTTTGGTACGCCAAGAATGGACTTGTGTGCGTTGTAGAGGAATTCGTCACATGGGTGCCCTAATCTCTGGTGCCACAGAAGTTCCGATGTCTTGGTTTTGATGGCTTGGATGGGGATACTTTTGTCCACAATCTTGGTGAAAAACACTTTAGCATCAAAAGTGGGCATGTCAGTGGTGTCAGACCGAGCTTGAGCTGCTTCTGTACATTTTTGCAGTGTGACAAGATTCGTGTACACATCATATCTGTAGCAACTAATTGCTTCATTGGAGGCCAGTTCACAATCTTCCTTGAACTGTATGTCTGTAGCTAGGGCATAGGCTGAGGATGATACACAATTGGCATATGGAGATGCAATATCAATGTCTGGGATCAGTACTGGGTGAGTATAGCATTGTCCATCAATGATGCTTCCATGGAGGACAATGCTGTTGGCAGTGTTCTGCTTGTGATGACAAATAATGGTGAGGTTGCCGTTTTGTGGAGCGGATGAGTCATGGTTGTCAGTGAATGATTTATGGATTGACTGCCCACTGAACTGACGTCGCATGCAAGATGTCATTCCACAGAGATCATTTTCACTCAGCAATGTTGTTGACAGGGAGGGAGAATAATAGAAGAAGACTTTGAGATACCCTATGTGATTGGGTGCTGGGATATGCAAATATCCCGAGCCTTCAGGGATGCAGGTGGCTGCTTTTCCTCCTATTGCTGCCGTGAGCCTGACAGGACATTTCCTCAGCTTGTTGTAAGGTTTGTAACCATGCAGGATGTGTTTGAGATTTGTGCAGGAAACTTTCGCACCGGTGTCAATCTGAGCTCTGACACCATGTTGGAAATGGGCTGTAGCGGCAATAGGGTCTGGTGGGACCAGGAATTGCACATTGTGGGTATCAACTGATGTAGGGTTGTCTCTGTTGAAGTTGGGATCTCCATTGATTTCCAGGTGTGAGTCCAAGGCAGGGGCTGTAGCCTCAAGTGATTCCATATCACAGTAGACATCAATTGGGATTGAAGATTGGAGGCTGTGCCTGGGTAGGAGATTGACAGCACCAATGTGGACAGATTCATAGGAGCTGACACTGCTGGAGTCCAAGGAAGGGCATAAGCTGTTCACTTGGGGCGCTGTGGCGTTGTCAAATCCTTGAGGATCATCTTGAGGTGATGTCATAGAATGGCTGCAAGAAAGACTTTCTATTCTTGGCCGTTGCAAAAATTTTGTTCTTCTACTGCATCATCGGGTGAAACCTCATCTTGATCTTCATCGCCAATGTTGATCTGAGAGATTTGTTGAGTGGAATCTAAGAGCTGTTGGGTTTCCCTGTTGCAGCCGTGGTAATCCTATGTTTCTTGAGTGACTCTACATCTTGTAATGCAGGACAATTATCAAAGCTATGACCGGATGTATGACAAACAATGCATTTTCTGGTTGTGTCGAAGAGACTGGGTTGCTTATCGAATGCAGTGATAGCATTGCAGTATGCTTGATGGAGGAAGGGATTGTCAGATTCTTCATCCATCTCCGGGTAACCAAGTGATTCAATCAGGCTGATTGAGTGAGAAGTCAAAGTAGAAGGTGTTCTAACAGTATTGTTGCTATTGCGCTTTTGAAACCTATCATTGCGACAGGGACCTGGTCTGGTGCCTGAGACAGGCAATTGCTTGGACTGGATTGGTTTGGAGGTGTTCCTCTTGTACTTTTGTTCAGCCTTGATCTCTTGCTCATATGTTTGGAGGGTTTGTAGAAGCCTACCTGCCTTGTATTTGTCCCGTTTGAATTGGTCATCTGAGTCTCGTTCATCTTCTGTCTTTTTGAAGAGCTCTTCTGAGAGGGTGGTTCCTGCAATAAGGTTGCTGACTTCTTCTGCCGAACTGATAGTGCCAGGTTGGTTTTGGAGGAACACTCTAAGTCTCAAGTAATCCTTGTACCGGAAGTAGTATTCTTCGAGAGATTCACTTGCGTCCTGGTTTGGAGGATTTCGGACCATTCTGCTGGCATTGGATGGCCTTTTTGATTTGGGATGTGTCTGAGAAATAACTGTGTATAGCGCTTCATATCCCTGTCCTCCTTCAAAGCTCTGAATGGTTGCCTTCATACTTGCACATGAATCAGGGATGATTTTGTCACTTCTGAGTGCGGTGTAAATAAGATTTCCCCATTCATTGATGGCCAATTCATATCTTAAAGGTAGATCATGTGGAAAGTTATTGCCAATTGTAAATCCTCTGAGGTGATCAGCTTCACGCCTGAAGAGATAGTATGGATGGACATAAATATGGTGTTGCTGTGAGTGAGCTGTGATTTCTCTGTACCATTTCCTAACCTGAGGGTCCGTTGCATCCTTTAGTTGTGGAAAGCCTGAGAGGAATAGTTTGTCTCTAGCTGCTTCCTTGGTCTTGTCAGAGGCTCTGGTCAGATCAAAACAGTCACCACTTCTGGTGATCAGGCGCTGGTCATTTCTCCGACTGCCTAGATTGTGTAGGTAGTAGTTTTGTCTGACAACTGTTTCATTTCCCGATGAGTCGGTGTAGGTGATTGGGAAGTCTTTCATATCATCTTTGGTGAGGAATTCATCTCTCCTGTAATATCGCTCTTTCACTGGTGGTGGTAATGTTGCTGGATTCCATGGAAGGTCAAGAGCTTGGTGGTTGGCGCCGGTATTGTTGTTGGTGTTGTTATTGGTGTTGCCGTTGTTGACCAATTGCTGGAGTAGGGTGGTCAATTCTTGCATGTCGGTGCCTGCTGCCGTGGGCGCTGGGATTGGAGCTGCGGCATTTTCATCATCTGAATCGGCCGGTGTGGCACCTTCATAGATCTTGTCAAAGCGTTGGGCTTTCCAGGTGCGTTTAAACTTCCAAGATGTGATTAGGAGTTCGATGGTAATGGATGGTTTTGAGGAGGCGTCTGGGTGATTCGCGAGCGCTTCTTTAGCAGCCTTTTCTAAGTCAACAGGACCTCGCATTTTCTTGGAGTCTCCATTTGGCGCAATGTAGGATACAGCGCAACCAGATAGTAGTTGTGTGATGTGCCCTTTCTGGAGCTCGGTTAATTGGGGAAGAGGGTAGGTGATGGAGTTGGCAACACTGCCACGTAGATTGATCATCATAGAAGGGGCTAGCACTTTAGCGTCCGTTGTGGTGCTCTCCACGAATAAGTCTTCGGTGTCGGTATCGTCCAGGATGGTGGAATATAGGGTATTCAATTGTTCATCGTATGGGCTGTTGCCCTTGAATTTGAATCGAATGCCTTCAATCGCATTCCAATCAAAGAGGTCGGCCATGCTTGCTTGTGGATGATCAAAGAACTGTGTGTAGGAACAGTGGATACACCCCCTGATTCACAAGCAGGAGGGGAAGAAGAAAAAAAACGACGGCGTCGAAGCGATGAACGATGACCGGAGGGAGACGAAGAATGAACCGGGAGACGGGGATCGATGACCACAAAATGACCGGGGGAGCGTGCGATATCGAAGGAAGAATATCGAAGAAAGACCGGCCGAGCGGAAGAGAGGAAGTACCGGCGGAAAAGACGGTCGAGAGAATTAACCGAGGAAAGGACCGGAGGAACGTTCCGCGGAGAAAGAAGATAGCGTTCGAAAGGAAGGAGAGAGACGAGACGAAGAAGGAACCGGGAAGGATCGATGACCAGAGAAATTGAAAAGAAATAACCGGCGTCGACGGGAGAAGCGGCGGTGACCGGAGAATTAACCGAGGAAAGGACCAAAGGAACGGTCCACAGAGAAAGAATTGGAGTAAGAGGGAGATTGGAAGGGAGTTGCTCAACAGCAGGCTTGCGTAACAATCTCTGCGCTGGGGGGAAGGCCTATTGCTCAACAGCAATGTCCTCTGGCTGTGACCGGTCAGTGGAGGTGCTGATCGGGCGGAGATAGGCTCTTAAAGTATACGCCAACGCGTGAGTTATAAGGGCTCTATAACCTGTTGTCACTCTAAAAATCGACCAAAGGTATATGATGTTAAAATTTAAAGAGATGTGAGCTCAGAGAGAGACTCTTATTTTTACTACGTATTTTCACTGTATCGGGGCTCTCTGCTGTATTTTACATGGTAGAGATCTTCCCCGGTTATTTGTTACCATTCTCGTACCGATACTGTTGTTGCTGTTGCTGTTGCTGTATTAGCGTCGTGTCGGTCGTACTGTATCGGTCATTTAGTGTTAAGTAATCTGTTCGATGGGGCATATGCTTGTTCGTGGTATATATGCTAGATATGAGGCCCATCTGGAGTTGGTATTGATTTTCTTGATTGCAATAAGTAATTTCCTCATGGGATATCAAGTGTATTCTTTTGAATGTACTTATGGATTCCAAGTGTTCACTTATTGGTCAGGTCTTTGGATATGTCTTGTTTCTAACCGATTACTGTCTTTTGTTTGTAGTCCTAAGTGATATCGTTTTACCACTTAGGAATTTCCAAGTAGTGGAGGTGCGTTTGATTCTAAGCTCCGATCTTTGGAATATTCGTATCTCGTATCGCACCTCGGTCGTCGTTTTTGTCGGCTTTTTCGATCAAATTTGATGCCGACAAAGTCCGTATTTTTTTGCCGACAACAGTACTACCATGTACCAGTGGGATGGACGAGAAGCCCACCAGAGTGCAGTACCGGAAAATATCTAGTCGAAAAAATGTGTAAAAATGTACTTGTGTAGAAATGTACGCGAATATAGTACCAGAAAATATCTAGTAAAAAAAATGTGTAAAAATCTACTTGTGTAGAAATGTACGCGAATTCAGTACCGGAAAATATCTAGTCGAAAAAATGTGTAAAAATCTACCTGTGTAGAAACATACGTGAATTCAGTAACGGAAAATATCTAGTCAAAAAAAAGTGTAAAAATCTACTCGTGTAGAAACCTACGTGAATTCAGTACCGAAAAATATCTAGTTGAAAAAACGTGTAAAAATCTACTTGTGTAGAAACGTACGCAAATTCATTACCGGAAAATATCTAGTCGGAAAAACGTGTAAAAATCTACTTGTGTAGAGACCTACGTGAATTCAGTACCGGAAAATATCTAGTCAAAAAAATGTGTAAAAATCTACTCTTGTAGAAACGTACGCGAATTCAGTACCATAAAATATCTAGTCGAAAAAATGTGTAAAAATCTACCTGTGTAGAAACATACGTGAATTCAGTAACGGAAAATATCTAGTCGAAAAAAAGTGTAAAAATCTACTTGTGTAGAAACCTATGTGAATTCAGTACCGGAAAATATCTAGTCGAAAAAATGTGTAAAAATCTACTCATGTAGAAACCTACGCAAATTCAATACCGTAAATTATCTGGTAATAAAACGGTGTAGAAATCTACACGTGTAGAAACCTACGCGGATTCAATACCAAAAATTATCTAGTAAGGTGTAAACATCTTCTCGTGTAGAAACCTACACAGATTCAATACCGTAAATTATCTAGTACTAAAAACGTGTAGAATTCTACAGTAGTACAAAAATCATGTAGAATTCTACAGAAGTTTAAGTATCCTCGTCGTATCGATCGATCGATCGATCGAAAATGGTACCTCGCGACAAACACAGTAATTTTCTTTTCTACCTTGCAACAAAAAAAATCACTTTTTCTACCTTTCATAATCTTACCCGACTTATTGGAGTAGAGTTGCTAATCCGCACTCCGTCTGTGAACGTGGGATTCCACTTAATCCAATGATCCCTTGATCGTTGATCAGCATTAGGCAGGTAATCCGTGCTCGAATATTTTAGTCTGAAATAACAGCCTTGTACTGGAAAAAGAATTAGCTCGCATTGGAGAAGAGGTGGTTTGCTGGATAGATATTGTTTGAATTGGCCCCCAAACATACATGTCTTGAAAGCAATAAATCTCTATCCATTGCTTCTATATCAACAGGCACGAGGTACTGTTTTTCGTGACAGAGGGTAAGAAGGCTGCAAATCAACGGCAGCAGCAACAACAATTTCATCGGGACGATTGTCGGAACGTCGGAACGTCGGAACAACAAGCAAAGATAAGAATGAGAGAAATAGGCACCGGCACCGGCACCGGCAACAGCAATCGGTGGCAACACCTCCACTGGGAACCATCCAATAGAAGCAACCGGGAACGATAGAATAGAAGCAACCGGGAACCATCGAAGCAACCGGGAACGATCGAAGCGCAACCGGGAACCATTGAATCAACCAGTAACTGTTATTTTCCTTCTGAAACTGGCTGTTGAGCTGATTCATCCAAGGGCAAAGAAGAGCAACAGGAGCTTTAGCTGCAGGCCGGTTGAGGTGCCGGTCTGTTGTTTCTAATATTTCTCTGATATCCACTACGACTGGATGCGAATCCAATCAGATCTATTCTGACTATCGACCAATCGACGCAATCAGTTAGATCTTAGGCTTGTAGTTCTACAAATGGGACGCGAGGAGGCGTCCGGTGCAAGGTTTAAGGTTGAATAATCAAATAATCTAAAAGTATAAGCGGTTGATCTTGCTGGAGAGCAAGATAGCGCTTTAAAGGTCGTACTGCCGCTAATACAGCACGATATTACGAATATACGGCAAAATACAGCGTTGTTGCTAATAGAACGCGTATTTTGTGCAACAGAGAAACAAGTTCGTGAGCAGAGCTTCGAACCTCTGCTGTCTTTTCTTGAAAACAGAACACTTAATGGAAGATACCAGATGCCAGTATCTGACGCGCGTTCTTTCTCCAATCTCTAAGTATTGAATAATTCGATCGTACGAGTGACGATCGTTGTGGCTCGCAAGACTGAGCCGTTTGGTCAATAATGAGATACTTTGCTCGCAAGGCCGAGCCATATGGTAAATAATGAGATACCCGGCTCGCAAGATCGAGCCATTTGGTCACCAAAATGAGATATTTTGGCTCACAGATTGAGCCATTTGGGCCACAAGGTTAAACATTATGATTCGCGTACAACCAAACTGGACGCGTGTGGGTAAAGAATGAGATGCCATTGTACCATCGTTACGTAGGGCTAAGCCGGACATGAAAGGAATTTAATACTCCCCATGTGTCCATGAGAAAGCATTCTCTAAGATCCGATGCAATCATCCTGTAATAAATCACCTGTGTTTCCACAGTAGTGAAAAATGGGCTTGAGCAATGGATACACTACTGAATGTCCCCAATGCTTTGTGAGGATATCAGCACAATTATCTTTGCCCGCAAGATGTTGCATGAGGATGAAGCCTCTAGCTATCATGCTTCTGACATAGTGATATGATAGAATGTGATGCCTCTTGTGGAGCCTCGCGTATGGGAATGTGGAGGTTTGGATCATCTTTTCATTGTCTCCCCATGTGTAGGATGTGTCGTGTACTCTAGTACCAAGATACCTGAATGACTGTCGAATGTCAACAATTTGCTCGATGCAGGTTCTAGCAGATACAAACTCAGCCCCAAAGGTGGCTGTTTCAGATGTTGCTTGCTTCTTGGAGAACCACATGATGGGGGTCTTGTTTGCAAAATGCAGGATGCCAGTGACAGCCTTGCCACTTAGGATGTCATGCATTAGGTTTGCGTCATAAAAATGAGACAACACAACCACCTTACCCAGGGGTTTAGGAGCATCACTAGGGAGGTCCTCGGAGTGCTCCCCATACACTGTATTGGACCAGTCTGTGCTGGTACCTTCAGTGAGTACAAAATCTGGTATGCCCACTCTGAATCGGATTTTGAAGTGTCGGAACTTAGAAATGTAACCATAGATTCTTTTGGCTCTGTTGAGATGGCCTTCCCTCGGTTGCACGCGGAAGCTTGACAATGTCATAACAGCAGTTTGCACGTCAAAACGTCCAATAGCTATGACCCATTGAAGTGATCCAATCATGCTTTGATACTTCTGGATGTCAGTATCACTTAGAAAGGATGTTGAGTCTAGCTCTGGGTGGTCGTTCTCAGCAAGTGGTGAATGGAATCTGGTGGTAGGTTTGCAGCCAAACATTTGTACATACGAGGCCTCCATTTTCTCGATGAACTTGATGGGGTTCATGCAGAGCACACCATGTTCATCTCTTTCGAAACCACAACCCAGATGGAAGTTCATTGGGCCAGAACCTTTTAATTTAAAATTATAAGGTTCGGACTGTAGGATTACCAGGAAGGTTTCAGGATCGGCCATACATAAGCAAAGGTCGTCAACATATGTGCATATGAGCTCATAT
Source organism: Pseudo-nitzschia multiseries (assembly GCA_037355745.1). NCBI lineage: Eukaryota > Bacillariophyta > Bacillariophyceae > Bacillariales > Bacillariaceae > Pseudo-nitzschia > Pseudo-nitzschia multiseries. The sequence goes on along the minus strand of CM074785.1, from coordinate 11,300,462 downwards.
ACTGGCTCCCCATGTTTGTTGTTGCCAGGCTTGATAAAGATCTCTGACTCTGTCTTAGATCTTTCAAAACCCAGTTCAATGAGGCAGGCAGCAAGTAGGTCACCAAAACATTTGCCAGATGATCGTAGGCCATATAGGGCCTTGTAAATCAATAGGAGGTGACCTTCTAGTGATCCAAATTCAGCGCCAGCCTTGATGCATACTTTCTCACAGGTGACAGCTTCAAGGTATGCATTGCCAATGTCAGTTCCCCATGCTTCTAAGCTATTCAGTTCAGCCAGGAATAGGCACATGCGCAAGCCCCGAAGAGATACAACGCCTGCATATACACTGTGGACAGGAGTTTCAGTGAGATTGCCATTTGCAACTAGCCGTGCTTTGTGTCGACCATCATGCTTGACCGCATAAATCATGTGGACCTTGATCTGTTGGAAACCAGTGGGTATGTTGCTAGCCTTGTAGATACCTTTGTCATTAAAGGTGTCATATTCTTGAAGCTGTGACATTTCCAGCGCTATGGCATCCTGCCATTTGGTATTGCCATTGGCTGTGTCAAACTGGATGGCTTCGTCATGATTGCGAGGTACCTTGAATCCATACTGATACTGTGGGGCAGTGCGAAAGGAGCGAAGTTTGGCTTGGTGGATTAGCCTGTCTAGCTTCTTGGTTCTTCTGGCAAGGGAAACAATGCGTTTGAGATGTTTCCACCCAGGTTGATCAAGCATGTCGTTGTCCTTTGCATATTTGGCTACAGTAACGGGGTCGTCTGCAGCTACATTGGAGAGAGGTTCATAGGTGCGCTCCATGTTTTCCCACTCAATCCATAGGTTGTATTTGGAACCTTTGTATTGGGGGTGCTTGTTGTCAAGGGGACCTTGATGACCAAGTATGCGTCGAAAGGACCAAAGTTTGCCATCTTCTTGAGTGATATCTCTGTGGATATAATTCATGACATCATTGTAGGCGATGATATCTTCAAGTTCGTCATCTGTATGCTTGCACTTGAACTTGATGAAGTCTTTGTTTTGCTCAATGCTGTTTTCAACATCAACAACTGTCATTCGTTTCTGTGTGCCATCTGGGAGGGCCATTAGAAAGGATCGACCTTGCAAGTCAGCAGCGGGGATGGCAGGGATGGTGATGGGTTTGCCATCAGCGTGAAATTGTGCATTGCCTTCTTCATCAGTAACAACTACCTCAGATGGGTCTACAGAAGGGGTAGCAGGATTGAGGAGTGTAGGGGTGACTTCACTAACATCAAAATATGCTAGCTCAGGGGGACCAAAATCATCTTCAGTAACAGGTACGCCGGTAGGGGTTTTGCTGAAGATGTGAGGGGTTGGAGGACCATCAAGAATCTCCCCATAGTTGTTAGGAAGAGGAGAAGGTACATAGCTTCGTGTATTAGGAACCTTGGAATAAAGGAATGTAGGCAAGGATGGCTTTGTGGTGCACAGAGGAGGTGATGCTGGTACCGGACAGGGTGGTGTAGGATGTTGGAAGGAGGGACTATCACCAGAAGACTTAGGAGTGATGGAAGCATCTTTGGCCTTGCGCCATGCAAGAAAGCCATCATCAGTGAACAATCCAGCACGCTTGTTGCGATGCTCGGGAGTTAAAGCAGTGCGAACACCAGAGCGATCAAGGAGCTTATTGGTGATGGGATCCCAGATGGTGAAACATAAGCTATTGCCAACATGTTCAGCAATGCCAACAAAGTGGCCAAGGCATTCAGTGGTCTGAGAGCCAAACTGGGTATCAGGAGTCTTGTAGTAGACGGGCTCGAACCAGAAGAAACTAAGGTAGGGACTGATGTCACCAATGGTACCAGTAGCAATAAAGAAAGGCTGTTTGTCAGAGAGAGTGGGGTCAGACAAATGATTCATGAGGCGGCCAACATATTGCATACAAAGAAGCCAGAGGTGTGGTGGAGTGCCTGTGCGATCCATGATTCTATTGACAATGCGTTTGAAGGTCTGGTATCGCCGTTCAAAAAGATTTTGGTGTTGATGGTATGGTTCACTTTGCCATAAGCCAATCCACATCATCTTGAGGTAGTCAAGAACCGATTTGCTGGACTGGTAAGATCCATGATCACAGAGCAATCTGAGTGGTCGACCCCATTGCCGAACAAAATTTTGGAGACAAGGGAGAAAATCAGCAGTAGTTTTCATTTCTTCAACATGGATGATATGAGATTTGCGACCAAAGAAAACTTGAGCAATTTTGGAACCACCATCGATAGCGGGGGTGTCTGAATATACAACATCAGAGAGGACATCATCATTGAAAGGTCGGACATTCATGGCCGGCTGTGGTGATTGGAACCTTTTGAAAATGTTCCCATCTGGACTGATGGACATTGAACCATACTGTGTGGAATTGTTGAAAGTGGCCTTAATACGGTCAAGAGAGATCCATCCAAAGAAGGGCTTCAGTGACAAGTAATCGATATCAGTGGGCGATTGAACATGGGCTGCGGCAGTGATAAAGGTGGAAGGGGATTGAATAGAGCACCTACTGAGGATGTCTTGATGAATATAATCAGCTGGGCTAAGCCAAAATGAAGTATCAAAAACATCCAAGGCCTGTAGGGAGGAGGTAGTGCTGTTGGACAAGAATGAGGTGACTGTAGAGGAGGTGCCAATGTTGATATCCCTAATCGCGCCAAATTCATCATAATCTTGATATGGAAGTGATGTGGAAACAGGCGGGTATTTCTGAATGAAGGTATCATCCTGTGGGGTATATGCGTTATCCAGTACAGATGGGTTCCAATGCTGATCACTTGTCATTATGACGTGGGGAAGACTAGCAAATTCTGCACTGGTATACTTGCGCATAGCAAGGTAAGGTAAGCCATGGCATATACTGAGGGGAAAGACATGACCATCAGTAGTGGTAATGATTTGGGAGCCGCCTGTCTTGATAGAGGAATCATCCACGATTGAGTGGTATGCTTCCATCTGGGGGGAAGACAAGATAGATGGGTGTTGTCCGGTGTATGCACTCTCATGAAAGATGATAATGACAGGGCCTCTGTTGGAGACAGAGTAGGCGCCGCATGTTGCAATAGGGATGTTCTGGATTTGGTGGTTGTTTATACCAGTTACATTGACATATCTTGGGGGAATATCTTTAGAGATGAGACATGCGTCATTGCCGATGATACAGCACGATATTACGAATATACGGCAAAATACAGCGTTGTTGCTAATAGAACGCGTATTTTGTGCAACAGAGAAACAAGTTCGTGAGCAGAGCTTCGAACCTCTGCTGTCTTTTCTTGAAAACAGAACACTTAATGGAAGATACCAGATGCCAGTATCTGACGCGCGTTCTTTCTCCAATCTCTAAGTATTGAATAATTCGATCGTACGAGTGACGATCGTTGTGGCTCGCAAGACTGAGCCGTTTGGTCAATAACGAGATACTTTGCTCGCAAGGCCGAGCCATATGGTAAATAATGAGATACCCGGCTCGCAAGATCGAGCCATTTGGTCACCAAAATGAGATATTTTGGCTCACAGATTGAGCCATTTGGGCCACAAGGTTAAACATTATGATTCGCGTACAACCAAACTGGACGCGTGTGGGTAAAGAATGAGATGCCATTGTACCATCGTTACGTAGGGCTAAGCCGGACATGAAAGGAATTTAATAGTAACCATCGAATCAACCGGGAACGATTGAAGCGCAACCGGGAACGATCGAAGCGCAAGCAAGCCAGAACGATCGAAGCAAGCGGGAACCATCAAACCAACCGGGAACCATCGAAGAAGCAACCGGGAACCATCGGGGCAAATCTTCCCTTGAAATTGTAAGCATCGAATCGATTGGGCAAATTGAAGGCAACAACAAAAGTAGGCGTCGGCGGCGGCGCGTGCAGTCTTGGTTTGTGGCATCGAATCGATCGGCATGTAGATTATATTATTCTGTTGTTATTATTTACTCTATGTAGTACATCAATAGATACTCACCCATTTTGTTCAATTATCTATTTGAATAGGATTGTCGGCAAAGGCAACAAGAGCATCCGGGAACCATCGAATCAACCGGGAACCATTGAAGCAACAACCGCAACCGGGAACCATCAAATAGAAGAAGCAGGGAACGATCGAAGCAAGCGGGAACGATCGAAGCAACCAGGAATCAACCAGGAACGATCGAAGCAACCAGCAACCGGGAACGATCGAAGCAACCAGCAAGCGGGAACGATCAAAGCAAGCAGGAACGATCGAAGCAACCGGGAATCAACTGGAAACGATCGAAGCAACCAGCAACCGGGAACGATCAAAGCAAGCGGGAACGATCGAAGCAACCGGGAACGATCAAAGCAACCGGGAATCAACCGGGAACGATCAAAGCAACCAGCAACCGGGAACGATCGAAGCAACCGGGAACGATCAAAGCAACCGGGAATCAACCGGGAACGATCGAAGCAACCAGCAACCGGGAACGATCGAAGCAAGCGGGAACCGGGAACGATCGAAGCAATCAGCAACCGGGAACAATCAAATAGAAGCAAGCGGGAACGATTGAATAGAAGCAAGCGGGAACGATTGAAGCAAGCGGGAACGATCGAAGCAACCAGCAACCGGGAAGAATTGAATAGAAGCAAGCAGGAACGATCGAATAGAAGCAAGCGGGAACAATCGAATAGAAGCAAGCGGGAACGATCAAAGCAACCAGCAACCCCAATCGATCCAACAACACCAATCGATCAAACACGAATCGATCTGCAAAACGAATCGATCCAACAACACCAATCGATCCAACACGGCAACGGCAATTCGTCCCGGCAACAACAATGGGATTCAAAACAACAACAAAGCAATTGCCAGCAAAAGCAATCAAGCAAAAATCAAAGAGGAAACGTGGGAAGACTCAGAGAAAGAAAATGACTTCAAATTTTCTCCCAAACGCAGCACCATCATCATCAACAATCCACCAGACTTACAAACACTTGTCGGAGATAAAACCTAACAAGACAGCAAAAGGGGACAGGAATCAGCGCCGAGATCCAAATGCAATTTTCAAACATGTCAAGGAAATAGCATTGAAAACATTTAACAAAAATGGGTTTCAAGGAAAATTCATGGCTAAAAATTGGGGCCGGACAACAGTTGGAGAGAAGAAATATTCTTTGGCACAGGCTGTGTCTATTGACAGTTTCAAAACATTGGATAGTACCAACAAGAAGCTTGTTCTAGCGTTCGCCGAATCAGAACCATCATTGAGACTCTTTGCAAAAGCTTCCACACAAATCGCAAAACAACGCTTGGGTACCCCCCAAAATATAGAAATCACAAGAATTGATGTAGCGAGCCGAATGAAAGTAATGGTAGTGCCACGTGGCACTCCCTACAACCGGTAGAGAGCCAGACCGGGGGAAGTAGAAATCTGGTAGAAATCTAGTAGATTTCACTATCACTGAAACCAGCTTCTAAGCACACGCTTAGACCCCCAATAGCCTCAACAAGCCGGCAAGGGACTCTTTCAGCAACGCGAAAGCCTACCACACTCCCTACCAGAACGATATGATCGATTCCATGTAACACCGGATGATCGATTCCCTGTATCACACCCTACCAGAAGAATTACGATCTAGTACACGATCGATTCCTGTATCCCTAAAACCAGCTTCTAAGCACACGCGTAAACCTCGAGTAGCCTTAACAAGCCGGCAAAGGATTCACCCAGCAAAGCGCAAGCCTACACTTCCTACCAGAAAGAATACGACGATTCCCTGTATCACCGGATAAGATGTATCACTGTGTCACTGTATCATGGTAGCTTGTACGAATGGAGGGTTGCGACCGAAAGACTCGTCTGCAATCAACAATTACAGGCTAGCACTAGAAAAAGCCTGTAAAGAAGCAATCCTCCCGCAAAGGCAAGCAAAGCTCACTCTTTCTGTTCCTGAAACGATTAGTAATAGAATAAGTAAAAAGGCAAATCCGTCCTGGTCCAATAGTCATCCTATTGTACCCGTACGACAGCCTAGCAGCAGTGATAGTCATCCTATCCCTAACAGTCGTTACCCGTACGACAGCCTAGCAGCGATAGTCCTCCTATACCGAACTTGTGACGCAACTAACTACCGAAGGCAACCAGCGCCAAAGCTATCGACCGCATCGACTAAACGACAGAGCCCGGCTAGTACTAACACACTCACCACAACCGCTCTCCCGTGTACAATAGGCCCGGCCTTGATACCTGCCCGCACCTCCAAGCAGTCGAATCGATTTTGGGCTACTGATCCGCACCTCCTTCTCGTACATCCATCCGCACCCTCCTAGCGAGATGTTGACCTACTCAGAGTACTTCCGGACTACGCCAAGCCCCTTTGGGAGCACGGCAGAGCGGAACAAAGCTTATGCCACCATCTTCAGCTATTTCACTCTGGCCTCCCCCCCCCCCCAGGTCCTCTTGGAACATCTACTCAACCTCTTTGAGGCGGAGGCGGTGGGCGCGCTGGGGATCTTTGTAGCTGACTCCCAAGGCCTGCCCTGCCTCTGATTGGTGCATGGCCTTCGCAAGTACCCGGGCCCCTTGGCTCAACACAGCCCCAACAAAAACAAGGCCTTTGGGTACTTGGACGACAATGAAGGGGAAGCTGGGGAACTGGTGCTAGTAGATGCAGCCATGCTGTCCCCCACAACAGCCACGCGGGTGCTAACCCTGGATCATCATCTGGCGGAGTTGGAAGCGCACCCCGCAAGACTGTCCATCCCAGTAATACCAGAGGGGACCGCCCACTCTGAGTTGATACAGGCCCACAAGTCTTTCTTCATTCCCTTTGAGTTGGTGCACTTTCTCTTGGGAAAGGGGCTCTCTCCAAAACAAGCCATGGAGATCCTCTATCCTTGGCTCAACATGGCGGGGCTAATGGAGTCCGGCATCCCCCTGTTTAACACTCTCAGGTCAGCCGGGACTACAGCTACAGAACCCGGTGGCAGCCCCAAGCTCCTGCAGCCTGGTCCATTCTTTAGAAATGAGACCGGCCTTATCAGCTACATGAAGCTCAAGGTGATGTACCGGGACCTGCCAGAACTGGAGCGAACTGGGGATCCACCAGGAGACCCAAAGCTCACAGCAGCAGTCACGGCCCTCACAGACCACCAACTAAAGCTAAGTGAGAATATGGACCACAAGCGGTCGCAGACAGTGAAGACCACTTGGGGCCCCTTGTACACCCAGCGCTTGCTTCTGCTCTGTGGTAAACAGGAAGAAGCGAACCTCCCCCCTATCTACCAGGCCTGGGCTCAAAAGAGCAAGCACGAGAGGACCCACATGATTTTCCAAAGCCAAGTGGCAGCCAGGGCTTCTGAGTTGGGGATCCAAGCCCCCTTGATTACCACAGCCGCTCTCAAGAGGTTCCAGGATGGCAACTTCCATGGTACTGACCCCTTTGATGTGGCAGATGGAATACTCCCCATGGCTTTCACACCCCCGAGTGGGTCTGCCGCCACCCTGAAAAGGGAGCAGGAGGCCGCCGCCACTGTGGCAGCATATGACACCATGATCTCCACTGAAGGCAACACCCTCACCTTGAGGGACTCCCTGGAGCTCCAGAAGACAAAGGCCTACATCCCTGTCGACTGGACTGAAGCCACCACCCAGCTGGAGAGCTACCTGGCCGTCCTAGCCACCATCCTAGGACTCAACCATGATGTCGTCACCAGCTACCAACAAGGCCTCCGCAGGCTCAAGATCCAGCAGATGCCCCTCCGAAGAGCAATTGCAGACGAGGTGGGAGAATTCCTCACCCCTGCCATTGTAGTCTACTACTTCCAAATCCGAGTCAGGGGATGGCTTGAGGAGCAGTGGGAAGCAGCCTCCATCCTTCCCTCCCCGGACTTTGGGGTGGACTTCCACACCTTCAGGATGAGCCAGAACCTCAACTGGCTCCCCAATGTCTCCAATGTGGCTGCCCTGAGACTACTGCGACGACCGGATCCTCCTCCATCCCCCACCAAGGCGGGCGCCAAGGGGAGTAGCCACAACAACAACAGCACCACTCCCTCTAGCAGCCCGGGAGTCCGCAACCCAACCGGAGGGACTCAACAAACACGACTCACCAATCCACACCGGGACTCCCGCCTCCAAGACAGCAACCATCCCATCGTCAAGAAACTGGAGTCAGCCAAAATGAGGGAAGCCATCCAAGCTATGAGAGACAAAGGGAAAGGCCCCCTCTCCAGACCAGATGGCCAAGAGAGATGTCACTCGTGGCACATCAAGGGTGCCTGCTTCAGCAGCTGCAAGCACATATATGACCACGTGGCCATCACTCCCACCGAGCAAGATCAACTCTGGCAATGGTGCCAAGAGGCATATGCCTGACCAGTTGGCAAGCGCCATCTGACTCATGGCGTCGCGCCCTCCACACCAAACCGGGGGGGGATCATACTAAGTAACAATCCATCATCTAATCACGAATCTAATCCTCACTTACGAATCACACATGAATTAGGTAAGCACAAACAGCATGCGCGCGCACGTACCCCTCTCAACTTGTATGTGCCTTCCCAAATTTCTACAAGTTCTACAGATTTCATGGAAGCGCCTGTGCCTTCCCAAATTTCTACAAGTTCTACAGATTCCACGGAAGCGCCCACCATCCCCTTGGGGGAAGCGCCCACCATCCCACCAAGTCCTTTATCCACCTCCTCTTCCACATTGCCTGGGCCCGATCTCCTAGTCACTGCTAACCTATTGCCTAGGCCCGAGCTCCTAGTCAATGCCAACCCATTGCCTAGGCCCGAGCTCCTAGTCACCCCCCCCCCCTGCTATGCCTAGGCCCGAGCTCCTAGTCACCCCCACGGCTATGCCTACGCCCGAGCTCCTAGTCACTGCACAACCCTCGCCCGCGTCATTCCGGTCTGAGCCCCCATTCAATCCTGCTACCCCGCCCCCATTGCCGACTTGGTCCGCGCCCCTCGTCACTACAACCCCCTACCCCGTCGACAGGCTGGACTTGCATATCAACCGTGCTATCACTGACTACAACAACAGCACTAGCTGGGGGGACTTCATCCGGACCATCCAGGGACAAGGTGATATCCACCCACACGTGGGTACTCTCCCCCATCCAGCCAGTGGCATCCTAGACCAATTTGGTAAGGATGGCACCCCAGCATCCATGGCTGGACCCCCTTGGGACCCAGCCAGGATTGCAACAGCCATCAGCAGAGGGCCACACCAATCCTCCCACATGGGCATTGACTTCCTTCGCGAGGAGTATGCCGACATGATGGACAAACAACAATGGACTGTCCTCCCAGCCAGCCTCATCCAAGACCTTCCAAACCTCCGGCTAAGTCCACTGGGGCTAGTCCCCCAGCGAGGCCGGCGCCCCCGAATGATCTCAGATTACACCTACTCTGAAGTTAACCAAGACACCATCCCTCTAGCCCCAGCAGAAGCCATGCAATTTGGCCACACCCTGCCCCGGCTTCTCACCAAGCTGCACCGGGCGAACCCTCGGTTTGGACCAGTCTACATGTCCAAGATTGACCTCGCGGATGGATTCTACCGGGTCCAGTTGAAACCAGAAGACACCATGAAGCTAGGAGTGCTGTTCCCTTCCAGAAAGGGTGAGCCACCCCTCATTGGAATCCCCCTCACCAACCCCATGGGGTGGAAATCCAGCCCACCGAACTTCTGTGCCTGTACAGAAACCATTGCAGACTTGGCCAATGCCACCCTCTCCACAGGGCTGGCAGAGACCAGGATCACCCCCCATCGACTGGATCTCCCCTCTGAAGCCACGCCCGCCGCGCCTCCAGCTCTCCCCTCTGAAGCCACGCCCGCCGCGCCTCCAGCTCCCCCAGATACGCCCCCTGCACCAACGGCGCCCACGCCTCCCGCTACTGCCCCTAGGGTGCCCCATCTGCCCACTCCTCATAGTACCACTCCCAGCAAGAAGCCGGTGCGATACTGGGATGTCTATGTGGATGACTTCTGTGGCCTTGCGCAAGGCAACCAATGGACCCGACGCGCCATCAAGAGGGTGCTCTTCCAGTCTCTGGACAAAGTCTTCCGGCCCCTGGAGGCCTCTGACACTCCCTTCAGACAGGAACCAGCCTCCCTCAAGAAAATGCGCCAAGGGGACGCAAGGTGGACCACCAAGAAAGTCATCCTGGGCTGGCTCATTGATTCCATCAACAAAACCATCAGCCTTCCTCCCCATCGAGTGGACCGCCTACAGGAGATTCTTCATTCCATTTCCCCCAACCAGCGCCAGGTTCCTATCAAACAATGGCACCAAGTCCTTGGCGAACTCCAATCGATGGCCCTTGCCATCCCTGGCGCAATTGGCCTCTTCTCCATCCTCCAAGAAGCCTACCGACACCAGGAACCTGGCAGGCAGCGCCTCCGGCTCACCAAGCGCGTCCATAGCTTCCTCCAAGACTTCCAATGGCTGGCCAATGATCTCTCCACCCGGCCTACTTCCCTTGCCGAACTAGTCCCTGACACTTTCCCAGCCACCCTCGGCGCTTGTGATGCCTCTGGTAGGGGCATGGGGGGCATTCATTTTGTCCCCCTTCCCACTGGCGCGGTGCAGCCTATCATGTGGAGGCATGCATTCCCCCAGTGGGTCTCCTCCCAACTAGTCACCTTTGACAACCCCAATGGCACCATCACCAACAGTGATCTCGAGCTGGCTGGTTCCATTGCCCACAATGACATCCTTGCCCAAGCTGCCTGTGTCCAATCCAGGACCACCCACAACTGCTACGACAACACAGCAGCGGTCTATTGGCAAAGGAAAGGCGCCACCACCACCACAGGCCCTGCCGCTTACCTCCTGCGGATTCAGTCCATGCACCAGCGTCTCCATCAATATGTCCCCCTCAGGGATTACATCCCTGGACCTGTGAATCACCTAGCTGATTTGCTCTCTCGCTCTGACCTCTCTGACACTGCCCTTCTCAACCATTTCAACACCACCTACCCCCAGGACTTGCCCTGGATCTTATGTCCCCTGCAGCCTCCCATGCATTCTGCTCTGACCTTGGCTCTATCCAGAAGACCATGCGCGCTTCAGTCACTGAGTTCTATGCCCGCAGAAAGGATGCCCATTGGAATCAATGGGTTCAATTCTGTGTGTCTCAAGGCTTTGAACCAACCCTCCACTCTGTTACAGATCCAATCCCCATCCTCCAAGTCTTTGCCCAGCGCCTCCATGACGGCCGACTCTCCTATAGCCGCAAGCCCATCAGATCTCGCACAGTATCGGACACCCTCTGGTCAGTGGGCCAGACGCTGGCCCGCTTGGGGTCCAAAGACCCAAGAACCAACTCTACCGGCAGTCTTGACTTCAGGCTAACTGCCCAGTTCAAGGCCTATGCCAAGCTAGACCCAGCCCCGTGCCGGGTCAAACCCGTCCCAATCACCCTTGTCATGCATGCCCTTCGCTTTGCATACTATGACTCCCCATCCCCTACCCGACAGGCCATTGCAAACATGATCTGCATAGCCTTCTTTTTCTGTCTGCGCCCTGGTGAGTACACTGGTACTACCAGGGATGACCAAGCCTTCCACCTCAAGGAGGTCTCCTTCTACCTTGGCTCCAAATTTGTACACCATGATGGCCCTGAACATGAGCTCCTTGCTGCTACCTCTGTCACCCTGACATTCACCACACAGAAGAATGGGGACAAAGGTGAGGTAGTTGCTCATGCCAGGAGTGGCGACAACCTATGCTGCCCTGTAGCAGCATGCGCGCGCCAAGTGCTCCACCTCAGGGGCTGCTGCACTAGCACCCATCCCTTCAGCCCAGATCTCAAGCTTGCCAGTTACTTTGACAATGGGGTTCTCACCCTCGTTCGCGCAGCAACTGTCACATCCTCCATGAGAGTCTATGCCCAGACCCTCTATCAGACCACCGGCATCTCCCCTGCAGCAATCTCTGCTCGGTCCCTTCGAGCGGGAGGGGCTATGGCCCTGCTCCAGGGCAAATGTGATTCTAATGTCATCAAGCTCCTTGCAAGATGGCACAGTGACTGCATGATGAGGTACTTGCACCAGCCGTCCCTCCCCATATTCCAGAATCTTGCCTCTGTAATGTTCAACAATGGAACATACTCCTTCCTGCCAGAAGAGTGGGTGCCGGCGGCAGCCCCCACTCCCACTGGCAGCTCTCTCTGATTCCTCTTGGGGAATCTCCCACCCTCGCAGCCTGGCCTCCTGTCTCCTCCAGGTCCAGTCTCCATCCAGCTCCCACCCTGTGGCTTGTGGCCCAATGGCAGAAAAGGCTTAACAGCCAAAGGCTTAACTGCCCAAGCTGTTAAGCCAAGCTGTGCGCCGGTGTGTGTGGGCACAGCAAACTAAGGGACCGGACTACAGCCTGCAAAACAACCAACAGGCTGGAGTTCCCGGCTCCCCCTCTAGCATTGCTTAACCCACCAACACACCCATGAACTACAAGCATTGCACATACAGTACTACAAGTAGGCTGGCTACTGAGGCTATCACGAATGTAGTGAGTGATAGTTGATGTAGCGAGCCGAATGAAAGTAATGGTAGTGCCACGTGGCACTCCCTACAACCGGTAGAGAGCCAGACCGGGGGAAGTAGAAATCTGGTAGAAATCTAGTAGATTTCACTATCACTGAAACCAGCTTCTAAGCACACGCTTAGACCCCCGATAGCCTCAACAAGCCGGCAAGGGACTCTTCCAGCAACGCGAAAGCCTACCACACTCCCTACCAGAACGATATGATCGATTCCATGTAACACCGGATGATCGATTCCCTGTATCACACCCTACCAGAAGAATTACGATCTAGTACACGATCGATTCCTGTATCCCTAAAACCAGCTTCTAAGCACACGCGTAAACCTCGAGTAGCCTTAACAAGCCGGCAAAGGATTCACCCAGCAAAGCGCAAGCCTACACTTCCTACCAGAAAGAATACGACGATTCCCTGTATCACCGGATAAGATGTATCACTGTGTCACTGTATCATGGTAGCTTGTACGAATGGAGGGTTGCGACCGAAAGACTCGTCTGCAATCAACAATTACAGGCTAGCACTAGAAAAAGCCTGTAAAGAAGCAATCCTCCCGCAAAGGCAAGCAAAGCTCACTCTTTCTGTTCCTGAAACGATTAGTAATAGAATAAGTAAAAAGGCCCACCACGCCCGCCCGCAGAAAAGGCTTAACAGCCAAAGGCTTAACTGCCCAAGCTGTTAAGCCAAGCTGTGCGCCGGTGTGTGTGGGCACAGCAAACTAAGGGACCGGACTACAGCCTGCAAAACAACCAACAGGCTGGAGTTCCTGGCTCCCCCTCTAGCATTGCTTAACCCACCAACACACCCATGAACTACAAGCATTGCACATACAGTACTACAAGTAGGCTGGCTACTGAGGCTATCACGAATGGAGTGAGTGATAGCATTCGCTGGGCAGATTGTTGAACCTAAACCCAAAATAGGCCGAGGAACCAAATGTGACAGTGTAAACAGTGGATATGCTATTATTGGGATGAGACCAAATCGATTGAAATTGGGAAATGGTGTGTACGTTTTCAAAAACAATGTGGACTCAACAACAAAAGCCAACCTTGAACAGAGAGCCCTACACATTGTGAAGGAAATGCAGCTTAGTTTAACTCCAATGTCCAAATTTGTCAACCTTGAAACGACTGTGATGAATGAGGTTGTTAATCGTACAACGCTGAATGCAATCGTCCATCACGCAACGGCCTTTTCTATTGGAAAGGATTATCACTCAAAATGCCATACCGATGCCAATATGTTCTATACAAGGATGACAGTTATTGCTCCAAAACATGTAAGTGATGAAGAGGTGATTTATTACTTTGTCTTCCCCACGTATGGAGTGAAAGCTCCATTGAGGTCAGGCAATACTCTATTGTTCAATCCATTAGTATTACATAGCTGTTCGAATCCGAAATACGAAGGCTGTTATATTATGAGCGCATATGTATCTCGCAAAACTGTACTTAGAGCTAACCCTCTATAGTAATATTAAACAAGAATTTAAAGTTAGTCCTTACATTCACCCTCGCTACTCAATTGCAACTGCTGTCAGAACTACTATCGCTGTCTGAACTGGATACATAATCACTGGATTCGTTATCATTCAATGCCATCTCAAACGGTTCCAACTGGATGTCGTCCTGTAGTGTGCATGCGTTGTACAAACATTCGTAAGACGGTGGTGTAGCAGCATTTTTGCTTTCAAAGAAATCGAGCCACTATATACGATTTGATATCACTAGCCAATCACAATTGGTTATGGAGCCATCTTTTCCTTGCTCTGGGACAACTGCCAGCTCAGAATGGATAGTGTCAACATGAAATAGGTAGAGAGAATTCATCAGGCGCCCACGTTTGACAAATTCAGAAGCTGTTTTCTTAGGCACATCTTGAAACCGACGAGCCACAGCATACATTCCGTTTGTATCAATTGGATAGCCACCAATACTACTGAATGGCTGCTTCAAAATCCGTACAGTTAAAAAGCATAGCAGATGGCACGGTATGAGCTTGGGATTGTTATTCAAATCAAAATCCAATTTCATATAACACCAATCCATCCATATGGAGTTGAGCAGAGAACTGTCCGATCTATATGAAGGATACGAGCGAAATATAAAATTAGACCCACAAGCAACATCGAAACGATTGTGCTCTGTAACTCCACAAATGTGCAAAGGATTCTCCAATAAAGGTAGCACGGAATCACAAACAAAGTCAAGTATGTCAGAAGGAAAAAATGGTTTTGTTTTGTTGGTAGAACGAAGCCACTTCATTGTTGATTCCCCATTCTTGGTTCTCATTATTTGAAAATGAGAACCGCCACCATTGGAGGAGGGTCAGGCGGATTCAAGTTGTAGTGATATGTTGCCTGGCTTAGCATCATTTTCTCTGACTTTCGCTTCGCCGTTTGACCAATTAGTGATGCAGCATTACCTTGCGTGTTCTTGGAAGGAGCTTTAATCTCAGTTTTGTGGTGAGACTCATTGGGAGCACTATCCCAGCCTGCAAGGCTTCCCCATAAAGAGATATAATCTGGTAGGTGAAAGTACAGGTGATTCTTGATTAGTTTTGTTCCCATCCCTTTCCTGTGACATGTTGAGTTTATACAATTGATAAAGTGAACAATTGTTTTTGGGAGATTCTTTAAGGAAGCATATTTCATTCGACCGTGTTTAAGAAATGCTTCCATTGATAGAATGAGCTGAATTACCTCTATCTGTTTCTTTACGAAACAATGGTCACCAATAATGTCAGATCCATGTTTGGAAACCATAGCGATCAGAAGAGAAATAAGCATTCCAGAGAAATCATGCCCTTCTTTCTTTGTGGTTGATAAAAGCTGAGTCCCAAATTTGGTGCAAGGAAAATCTCTATCAGACTGGCGTGATAACAAACCACCGTACCGTTGTGCTATATGGCCAATACTGTTAGCAACAGCTACGCCGTGATTCAAATTGGGGGCATAAACACATGGAACACTTCCGCAGAGCAACAATTCAATTGACTTGACGGCACATTTGGCAGTGCCAAGCTGGTGCATGTGCAAACATTCACCAGGAGTTGCAAAATGAATGTTGTTCTGATTTGTACCAAAGCATAAATCATGAAATACATTCCTGATGTTGTGATGAGAGTTGTTTTTCAAGTTCTTATTGATATCATTTAGATCTGTGCCGGGAAAACAATGAAAATCAACAGGTGACCAATTCTTTGCTGCAGGTTGAACAGAAGGAATGTTTATGTTCGGAGAATAACAGTTGCAGTGACGGCACATCCGCATGACACCCTTATTGAAGGAGCCATATTTTCCACACAATTTATCGTGAGGTTCTGTGTCGCCAATAACATAGGCAATGGCAAATTTCATTTTTACCTTCCACTGTTGATTTGCGTACGGAAGATAATTCCATTCGATACCACCGTCTTCGTTACACGCGGCTTTGAAGGAACGAAACACTACTTCCAAACCATTGTGAAGATTCTGAATTTTTTCCTTTGAAGTGGCAGGACGAGAGTGCCTGGTTGACTCCCATTCGGGGTCGGGTTGGAAGTAAATAGTTGTCCATGCTTCAGGTCAAGAACGGGTCTCCACATTAAAGATATCGAGTGTCATGTTCAATGGTGTTAACGTAAGTCGTCCGTGCGCATCCAAAGATATGCCATCCATGTAAAATATAATAGGAACAAGAATTTCTTGCGAATTGCGATTGCAAATTTCTTTCCAAGAAGATTTCCACCACGAGCCGTGATGCAATTCTGAGATTACAGAATGAGGATTCAACTCAGGATTATTGTTGGGAGATAGAGGGGTGGAATAGTCGGGAAATGAGAGGTTTTCTTCTATCAATAGCTGCTGGTCAGAAAGAAGAGAATAAATGGCATCCTTAAAAGAATGGACATACACCTGAGTGGGTTGATTATCAGGTAACCAATTCAGTATATGAGGATGAAATTTCATATCAGAGAGACCCAGATTGGATTGGAGATTGTCAAAAATTGCTTTCCGAGATCTAATTTTGGCATCACAAAAATCAAAACCCGGTCTCATTTGACTTTTCTTTGCCCACCGGAAAATTGATTTGAATGTGTTCAGTGGCAATTTATGTCTGGCCATTAAATTCATGAGTTCCAATTCTGCAAGAAGATGATGGGGCAGCGGTAGTTTTGTGTGGCTTTGAAATGCATCCTCTCTTTCGTTCAGATTAATGATTTCATGAAAAGATGGTATTGGAGGGGCTGGCTGAGCAGTAGCGACATTAACATCAGAACCATTAGTGTGATCTTCTTCGTTGTCTCCACAATCTATGTTGTTGGTAGAATTGTTGTCGTTATTTTCATTTACGTCATCGTCATTGTCATCCTTGTCATCGGAATTGTCGATATCATTATTCAGCGGGAATGCATCTTCATCTTGAACAGCAGAAACAGCCATGTAAGATTCAATGGCGTTCCGATCCATTGGCGGTAAAAAGACATCATGTACAATCTGTTGGTTTAGAACAGAATGAAGACCCGTGGCTGATTGACTTGTGACGGTGTGGTGCTGGGAGAGATGGGAAGGGGGAACAGATGGACCGTTTTGTGTCCTAGTCATCCCAAAATCTGACGGAGAATGATGAACAGACGGCAAGGTAGGCTGCACTTTGATAGAGGTGGAGAAGTTATAGATCTTTCGTTTAATTAGACCCTGACTATGGTAAAAATCGCGGCACTCATCAAGACAATAAAGATGTCTTCTTAGGCCAACAGAGACATATTTCAAAGTACCCTGCTTGTTTGCCGTGGATTTATATCCTAAAAACTTGGAGTTTTTGCCATTCTGCGCGCAACAACGGCAGTAGAATAGAAGAGGGGTTTTGATAACAGGAGGCATGATGTTGCGGAGTTGTTTGAAAGAAAATATCAGTAAAATGGGACGAAAGGACGGAGGTCGGAAAGATGAATTGTTGAAAGGAAAAAATGAGATGTATTATTTTGTGTGTGATGTGTTTTCTTGTACGGTAGATTTCCTTACTACCATACTTCGATTGCAAAAATGGTCCGTAAAGTAAATGCATTACTACTTAGTGATGATTGCAACATTCCTCGTACAAAATGTTTATTAGTGCACAGTACAGTCAACAGAAAAGTTGAGAAGATAAAAATAGTCGTTCGTGCATAAGTTGTACACAAAATAGTGCTTGACACGAAAAGAATATGATATCCTTAACCCTAAAATAGCTATTTGATTTGAGGAGTGACGAGATATTGTCTCGAAAGTAAAGGTGTGCGACGCGCGAGGTTTTTTAGTAGACACGCGACCTAAAAAGATAGGAAATTTTAAAAATAGGGTCGAGAATTTTAAAAATACCGCGCAATAGCCCGCGGGGGGTAGAGAAACAGTTCTCGGACGTTTACTTTGGGAACAAATTGAAGAACAGCTTGATATGCCCAAATCAAGTGAGGGATTGCAATTTCAATTCTGTTGAAGAAACACCTCGTGAGTTTGACCCCAGATCCGAGCATGGAATTACAATCCAAACCCCAATGGAAGATTAGTGCTTTGCAGGGGCCCTGTGGAGTTGTTGAGTACGTAGTTATTGTATGTATTGTAAGTATGTGTCCGTAAAGTACTCGTACAATAACGCGTATAATTTCTACTAGTAGTGTGCATCAAGTCAGATCAGAATTACCCAAGGCGTTCTGATCTTAGCCAACCAACCAAATTTACGTCTTAGCTATCAGCATGCTATCTACGTTCATAAGGTAGGGGTTAAATTAAACAAGCAAGCTGTATGAGCTACTAGTAATTACGAGCTACCAGATCTACAAGCAAGCTGTCTATGTTCTTACCGATCATACCAATTGATATATATTACTATTCAAGTGACGTCATTCGCACAAGCTCTTTTTTAAAATTGGAACAAGCAAGCTGTACGAGCTACCAGTAATTATGAGCTACCAGAACTACAGGCAAGCTATCTACCTTCCCTCATATTGATCATACAGATTGATCTAAACTACCAGTCAAGTGAGTCATTCGCGCGAGTTTTATTATTTTGAATTGGAGCAAGCAAGCTGTATGAGCTAACGGTAATTACGAGCTACCAGATGTACCGTACAAGCAATCTATCTACTTTCATACTAATCATGTTCATACCAATCAATTTTTATTTTTATTCAAGTGACGTCATTCGCGCAAGCTCTTTTTTAAATTGGAACAAGCAAGCTGTACAAGCTACCGGTAATTATGAGCTACCAGATCTACAAGCAAGCTACCTACCTTCATATTGATCATACCAGTTGATCTTTACTACCAGTCAAGAGAGTCATTCCCGGGAGTTCCATTTTAAATTGGAGCAAGCAAGCTGTACGAGCTACCTGTAATTACAAGCTACCATATCTACAAGCAAGCTATCTACGTTCATACCGATCATGTTCATACCAATCGATTTATATTACTATTCAAGTGACGTCATTTGCGCAAGCTCTTTTTTAAATTGGAGCAAGCAAGCTGTACGAGCTACCGGTAGTAATTATGAGCTACCAGATCTACAAGCAAGATACCTACCTTCATATTGATCATACCGATTGATCTATACTACCAGTCAAGTGAGTCATTCGCGCGAGTTTTATTTTAAATTGGAGCAAGCAAGCTGTACGAGCTACCTGTAATTATGAGCTACGAGATCTACAAGCAAGCTATCTACGTTCATACTGATCATACCAATCGATTTATATTACTATTCAAGTGACGTCATTTGCGCAAGCTCTTTTTTAAATTGGAGCAAGCAAGCTGTACGAGCTACTGGTAATTATGAGCTATCAGAACTCCAAGCAAGCTACCTATGTTCATATTGATCATACCAATTGATCTATACTACCAGTCAAGTGAGTCATTCCCGCGAGTTTTATTTTAAATTGGAGCAAGCAAGCTGTACGAGCTACCAGTAATTATGAGCTACCAGATCTACAAGCAAGCTATCTACGTTCATACCGATCATACCAATCGATTTTTATTACTATTCAAGAGAACAAGCAAGTGTACGAGCTACTGGTAATTTCGAGCTTTTAGAATTACAAGCAAGCTACGTACCTGCATACCTATCCTACCAATCAATCTATACTACCAGTCAAGTGACGTCATTTGCACAAGTTCTATTGCAAATTCGAAAGAATGAGCAAGTGTACGAGCTACTGGTAATTACGAGCTATCCTATTCACAGTTCAACAATGTACACAAAATTACGACCACAAAAAATCGTATCAGAGTAGATGGCTGTGACCGTGAATACATCAAGTCCAGTTCATTCATGTAGAAATTGTACCAATTCGAAAAAGTCTGATTGTATTTATCAATGGCAACGACAGCAAATAAATAAAGAAGATCAAAGAAACGGATGATGACGTCAACCAGTCAGAATACATCCACAACACCTACCAGATCTCAGTAGGAAGTGTAATCGGGCATACGGAAATTGCCGTCAGCCGACGAAAACCTCGACCGGTCAGAATACTACATCCACAACACCTACCAGAACTCAGTAGGAAGTGTAATCGGGCATACGGAAATTGCCGTCAAACAATCTGTTGACGACGCACATCAGAGTAGATGGCTGTACGTACATCAAGTCCGACTCATTCATGTAAAGAGTGTACCAATTGTAACAAGTCTAATATTATTTCTCACCAACTCTCTCATTTGGCAAAGGCGACGAGAACGACGACAAAAAATCAATTTGTATGAGAGTAGATAGTAGCTGTAAGTACATCAAGTCCGACTCATTCATGTACAAATTGTACCAAATCTAACAAGTCCGATTGTATTTCTCACCAACTTTCTCATCTGGCAAAGACGACAACGAAGACGGAAAAAATTAATCGCCGACCGGTCAGAAAACATCCACAACACCTACCAGAACTCAGTAGGAAGTGTAATCGGGCATATGGAAATTGCCGTCGGCTGACAAGAGCAACAAAGGAACAAAATATCTTAAGGACAAAAATGTTGACCGGTCAGAATACATCCACAACACCTACCAGAACTCAGTAGGAAGTGTAATCGGGCATACGGAAATTGCCGACGTAATCTTTGAAGGACGAAAACGTCAACCGGTCAGAATACATCCACAACACCTACCAGAACTCAGTAGGAAGTGTAATCGGGCATACGGAAATTGCTGTCGGGGGCAGACACGAGCAACAAAGGGACACAAAATATCTGAAGGACCAAACAAACAGACTAAAACGTCGACCGGCCAGAAAACATTCACAACACCTACCAGAACTCCGTAGGAAGTGTAATCGGGCATACGGAAATTGCCGTCGGCGGCAGACACGAGCAACAAACGGACACAAAATATCTGAAGGACCAAACAAACGGACTAAAACGTCGACCGGTCGGAAAACATCCACAACACCTACCAGAACTCAGTAGGAAGTGTAATCGGGCATACTGAAATTGCCGTCGGCGGCAGACACGGGCAACAAAGGGACACCGTTAACCAAAAACCGGATTGATTGGACCGACTGTCACAAGTTTTTCAGTTCTGACGACGCTGTGTACAAATCGTACCATTCTGCACAAGTCGGATTGGAACTGGATCGATCGGACCGGCTGTCAAAAGCATTTCAGTTCTGACGGCGCTGTGTACAAATCATACCATTCTGCACAAGTTGGATTGGAAATATTACTGAACTACGGTCGAGAGCAAAACGGAAAACATCCACAACACCTACCAGCCAGAACTCAGTAGTGAAGCGGCGTTTCAACCGGCGTTTCAACCGGCTGTTTCCAGCGGCGTTTTCAACCGGCCTTTCAACCGGCGTATCCATTCAAGCAGCGTTTTAACCGGCGTTTCTATTGAACCAGCGTTTTTCAAGGGGCGTTTCAGCCGGCGTTTCCATTCATCCGGCCTTTTCAGCGGCGTTTCAACCGGCGTTTCAACCGGCTGTTTCCAGCGTCGTTTTCAACCGGCGTTTCAACCGGTGTATCCATTCAAGCAGCGTTTTTACCGGCGTTTCTATTGTACCGGCGTTATTCAAGGGGCGTTTCAACCGGCGTTTCCATTCAACCGACCTTTTCAGCGGCGTTTCAACCGGCGTTTCCATTCAACCGGCCTTTTCAGCGGCGTTTCAACTGGCGTTTCAACCGGCGTTTCAACTGGCTGTTTCCAGCGGCTGTTTCCAGCGGCGTTTTCAACAGACGTTTCAACCGGCGTTTCAACCGGCGTATCCATTCAAGCAGCGTTTTACCCGGCGTTTCTATTGAACCAGCATTTTTCAAGGGGCGTTTCAGCCGGCGTTTCCATTCAACCGGCCTTTTCAGCGGCGTTTCAACCGGCGTTTCAACCGGCGTTTCAACCGGCTGTTTCCAGCGGCTGTTATCAGCGGCGTTTTCAACAGGCGTTTCAAGCGGCGTATCCATTCAAGCAGCGTTCTAACCGGCGTTTCTATTGAACCGGCGTTTTTCAAGGGGCGTTTCAACCGGCGTTTCCATTCAACCGGCATTTTCAGCGGCGTTTCAACCGGCGTTTCAACCGGCGTTTTCATTGAACCCGTTTTCAAGCAAGGACAATCCACGAGCATCCGGTGAAGGGAATAAAACGAGGATTCAAGTATTAGCAACAGCAGCAGCAGCTCAAGCGATAGTTGGTGTGACGGCAGCAGTGAGGATAGCAGGGACGATATGGATTCTGATACCAGGTACAGTTTTTGAATTGTGTGAAGTGCATTGTGTTGTAGCATGGAAGTAGTAGTGTTCTTGGAGTATGCAAATTTGCAGACAAATGAACAGCCATAGTAAGATGTCATTACCATCCTTCACCTTCTTCAAGGGGAGGATAGAATGTCGCTTTATGGAGACAAAGCCCACTTGTACATTGTGCGTGCGAAAATCTGCTTTGCAGATCTTTTCACAGTGGTGTACTTTAAGGTGCTGAGGCTTTCTCCATAAGTATAATCTGAAATGATACTGTTGTCTTGCAATGATGAATTCAATCTTGAATTTGAAGCTTGTTGCATTACAAGTGGCATTAATTACAGTTTGCTGAATAATACATGGTGTGCACACTTGACTATAGTCTTGTGGGTAAGACACATCCTCTGTCAGCAATTATGTATTCTTGATGTCATTGGAATAATATGAGCTTACACTCAAGCATTGTTTTCCTCAAGCCAGCTCTTTGGAATCTGAATGGTGAAAAACAATGATTAACTGTTTTCAGTGTCTCTAATTTTTGTTTGTTTGTTTAAATCTCATATTGGCAACCAACGTTTCAACCAACTAGCATTCAACCGGTGTCTTCATCATCATGAGTGAGAAAGCAAAAAAGTTGGAAATCAAGAAAGTGTTGGGTCTGGAAGAGATTGTTGTTCCTTTGTTGTACATGAATGAAAGAGTAAGCAAGAAGAAGTCATTTGAAATGTTGAACACAGCCAAACCAAGTGCTGCAAAAGGAAATCATTATGTTTCAGGACTGGTTTACTCTACACATCAAATGCCAACACCAAACACCAACAATGGATGGACTTATGTTGTCAGACGTCCGACAAAAAAGGAACGATTGAATAGGATGGCAAAATACTCTCATGTTATCTCAACACCAGTACAAAAACAAGAGTACAACTTTGCTAACGGAAAAATCTATGTTGACTACCTAAAGACTAATCTGTCAGATGACATTCAGAACAACCTATCAAAAATTCTCAACTCACATACAAAAGTTAGAACGAAATTGGGTGAGACAGGAAAAATGGTAGCTTTTGGTTCAAGATTTGATTGTGTCTCAGCTTCAACAAATTATTATGGGGCTAAACATGAAGATTTGGCCAGCGTTCAAAGCACTGTGAGGAATTTCATTGTTCCTTTCCATGATGTGTTGGAACAAAGTATGTGCAATGAATTGCTTCAGCCTGTGATGAAGCACTTAAAAAGGAAAGAAAATACTCTTTGTTTCCAAAAGAAATCATATTTGCCAACATTTGCTTGTGCTACGAATTTGACCAATGCTATTCACACTGATAAGCAAGACACTACATGTTCATTTGCTTTGTTCCTTTCAAGCAATCCTAAACAACCCTTGCCAACAACATGGTTTCTGTTTCCTTTTTTTGGTCTGTCAATTGAGTTAAAGGGTACAGTGCTAATAACTTGGGAAGCTTTTTCTATGCCTCATGCGTCATGTACAGTTTTGGCTACATCTGAGAATTGTTTCTCTAGCCAGCATGAAGCTTCTGTTGTTTCGGCTGTTGGTTTTGGCAATAGGCGGGTTCAAGGTGCAATTGGTGGAGTTGTTAGTTGAACGTTTAACACTAACCCTAGGAGTTGACAACGTAACCTTGTAGACGGAGTTTATGTGGGGGGGGTTTGGGGGGGGGAAATACGTAGAAATATTAAAAAAATCTGTTTTTAACAAGTAGACTTGGTACAAACGCTACGACTAAAAATCGTAAAAAACAGGACCCAAATAATTATTTACGGAAATGAGATGCTTCTTCTAAAAGCAATAGTAATATCTAGTGGCGCGCGCTCATTTTTATGGTAGCAAACTCTCATTTTTATGGTTGCAAGTAACCATAAGATTTAACCTGAATAAAGAAAAAAATCATACGATTAAAATCTGTCTTAGATCAAGTTGGTCGTCACGTTGTCATCAACCTTGCCAGATGAGAGAGTTGGTGAGAAATAATATCGGACTTGTTAGAATTGGTACAATTTGTACATGAATGAGTCGGACTTGATGTATTTACAGCTATCTACTCTGATACAAATCGAATTTATTCGATCGAAACAGACGGGAAGGAATGATACCTCAATTAAAATAACAGCTTTTTACCTGATTCTTCTGGCTATGCCTGCGCGCGCACGCGCGCGCATGCCAGCCGCGGTTAAGGGACCATCAAGTACATGCCAAGCAGTACAAGTACTACTACAGGTACTACTACCAGTAGTAATGCAAGTACCACATAGACAGTACACACTAATTTGCAATTAAAAAATAGAAAATCAGATACAACTTGCTCGGACCAAAAAAACGGAAAAAGCACAGACCATTAAAAAGGAAAAAGGACAGACCATTAAAAAGGAAAAAGGACAGACCATAAAAACGGAAAAAGGACAGACCATAAAAACGGAAAAAGGACAGACCATCAAGTACATGCCAAGCAGTACAAGTACTACTACAGTACCACATAGACAGTACACACTAATTTGCAATTAAAAAATAGAAAATCAAATACAACTTGCTCGGACCAAAAAAATGGAAAAAGCACAGACCATTAAAAAGGAAAAAGGACAGACCATTAAAAAGGAAAAAGGACAGACCATAAAAACGAAAAGAGGACAGACCATAAAAACGGAAAAAGGACAGACCATCAAGTACATGCCAAGCAGTACAAGTACTACTACAGGTACTACTACCAGTAGTAATGCAAGTACCACATAGACAGTACACACTAATTTGCAACGAAATACTCTGAGTGTACCGTATGTAATAAAAATACCACAATAAATACCCAGTACAAAAACCATGTACAAGTCTACCACAATAAATACCCAGTACAAAAACCATGTACAAGTCTACAGGTAATGAACATGTGTATAGGTTGGTGATGGGCAGGATCTGCACTGTCTTCAAACCTGGTGAGTTTTTGGGTTGATGGCTGAGTTATATTTTGGTCGAGGATGAGCAGGATTTGCACTGTCTTCAAATCTGGTTAATTTTTGGATTGATGACTGAGTTATATTTTTGTCTTGGATGGGCAGGATTTGCACTGTGTTCAAATCTGGTAAGTTTTTGGGTTGATGATTGAGTTATAGTTTGGTCGGGGATGGGCAGGATTTGCACTGTCTTCAAATCTGGTGAGTTTTTGGTTGATGATTGAGTTATATTTTGATCGGTGATGGGCAGGATTTGCACTGTCTTCAAATCTGGTGAATTTTTGGATTGATGACTGAGTTATATTCTGGTCGTGGATGGGCAGGATTTACACTGTCTTCAAATCTGGTGAGTTTTTGGGTTGATGATTGAGATTTATTTTGATCGGGGATGGGCAGGATTTGCACTGTCTTCAAATCTGGTGAATTTTTGGATTGATGACTGAGTTATATTTTGGTCGTGGATGGGCAGGATTTGCACTGTGTTCAAATCTGGTGAGTTTTTGGATTGATGACTGAGTTATAGTTTGGTCGGGGATGGGCAGGATTTGCACTGTATTCAAATCCAGTGAGTTTTTGGATTGATGACTGACTTATATTTTGGTCGGGGATGGGCAAGAATTGCACTGTGTTCATTTCTGGCTAGTTTTTGGGTTGAAGATTGAGTTATATTCTTTAAATCTGGTGTGTTTATGGGTTGATGACTGAGTGATATTGTGGTTGTGAACGGCCAGGATTTACTATTGTTAGAAACTATTGGTAACTTTTTCAATCAACACTGATGGTGGTTGTTTTTCCTTCTGGAATTCATCATAGAAATTTTTAATTTCTTTACACATTCCCTTGACTTTGGTATGATCTATCTCATCCCTCAAGTACAATCCATTCAATGTTTTACACCTTGATAAAACAACATATATCCAATGTTGCATCCTATAGTTCCAACTTGAAACCAAAATATTGTCTATGGAACGCCCTTGTAATTTATGCACAGTTCTAGCATGGGAAATGTTGAGAGGGAATTGTTTGAGTTTGACGCTCAAATTCTGTCTTGATGATTTGTGACTGATGTGCTCACTAAACAGAGAAGGATACTTGCACAAGGCATAAATATCTTTTTCGGGCAATTTGAGGTTGTATATGGGTTGTTCTTCGGGAGTATTGGTATCTGTTAGAATAACTTGTATAGATTCAATTTTATCAGCATCAATGCAATTGACATAATAGCCATTGATCACAACACTCTCAAGGGCTTCAAAACTGTTCATCTCTTGTTTCAAAATCAAACCTTTAAATTCACACATTGAACCATTAGCTATAGATTCTTCAACAGATATATTGCTTGTTATCATGATGGGACAACCAATATATAGCTTTAGAAATGGATCAACATGTGTACTTCCTCTTCTTTCTGTAACATCTGCATCAGAGCAACAACTGTAAAATATATCTCCTTTATCTGGAAAGGCCTTGTAATCTTTTCTGCTTTTGGCATATTTGTATTCAACATTGGATGCTCGAATGCATATGGTGTGCAAGGGAATAGGGTCTTGAATGTTCTTGGAATGGGTTTGTTGTAAATGAAGGGCAAAAATTGCATCATTGATTGCGCACCTGTCTTTGTTTCTTGCTACCGCATAAGATATTGCCTTTGGTAAAGAATCACTCTCAATCTCTTTCCTTGAGTTGATAAGCTTAGCATCTTCTTCACTAAGCCCAATTTTAAAAATTCTTTCTAACAATTTTCCATATGATGCATCTTCCTGAAACCTGTGGTTTGTTTTTAATTCCAGCATCACATTGACAGCATCCCTGAACATTGTTGTATATTGCTCATCATATATTTTGGTTCCATTTATGGGAGGTAGCTGATTGAAATCTCCAGCAAAGAGTACATTGATACCACCGTACAATGTATTTGTTCTTGGAGCATCCTTCAATTCATTTAATGTTTTATGCAGCCTGTTTAACAATGAATAATTTGCAAAGGATATTTCATCAATAATGATCATTTCTGTGTCAACCCAATCTTCTTTGAATTCACTTAATTTTTCAAGGGATGAATCGTTCTCTTTCACTGGAATGTGGCAAGCACTATGAAGAGTGCTACCATGAATTGACACTGCTGCACATCCAGTTAAAGCTGTAACAACAATTGTTTGCCTTGTAAACTTGATGTTCAAATTTTCACAGAATTCCTTGCAATAAGACAGAATTGCTCTGATCACGCGACTTTTCCCTGTACCACCTGCACCCGATAGAAATGCTATGGATTGTTGTCTATGTTCATGCATTTCTTGCAACATCTGAACTGTTGTACTGAAGTTGATCTTGTCACGCCTTGAAATAGATGAGTCAAAATCATCGTTCTCTTCCTCCTCACCAAATTCATTGAATGGTGCAAGTCTTCCCAATTCACCAGATAATCTTCTCCTTGTGTTTCTTGTTTTTTGCATTCCATTTTTCTTTTGTTTTTCATAAACTCTCAGTACAAATCCAGAGACAATGTATACAAATGCTATCATTTGATGTTTGTCACCATTGAATATCTCTTTACCATATGCAATCATGTTTTCACAAGTACCCGTGGCAGATAAGTTTGTGATCTCTTCATTTGTAACAACAGTATGGTGTGTTACCATCACTTTAATCATGTTTGTGATGTCAAGCTCATGCCAATCCCTGCCCATATCTGTATCTTCACCATCTTCCATTAATGATACTCTAGAAGCTGAACAAAATATTGTTTTTGTTTGGTCAATATTTGGTGCCTTAATCAAATTGTGTCCACAATGATTGCTTCCTGCCTTAGTAATGATTGATGTGTGCTGGTTGGTTGAAACGTTGGTTGCCAATATGAGATTTCAACAAACAAACAAAAATTAGAGACACTGAAAACAGTTAATCATTGTTTTTCACCATTCAGATTCCAAAGAGTTGGCTTGAGGAAAACAATGCTTGAGTGTAAGCTCATATTATTCCAATGACATCAAGAATACATAATTGCTGACAGAGGATGTGTCTTACCCACAAGACTATAGTCAAGTGTGCACACCATGTATTATTCAGCAAACTGTAATTAATGCCACTTGTAATGCAACAAGCTTAAAATTCAAGATTGAATTCATCATTGCAAGACAACAGTACCATTTCAGATTATACTTATGGAGAAAGCCTCAGCACCTTAAAGTACACCACTGTGAAACAATCTGCAAAGCAGATTTTCGCACGCACAATGTACAAGTGGGCTTTGTCTCCAAAAAGCGACATTCTATCCTCCCCTTGAAGAAGGTGAAGGATGGTAATGACATCTTACTATGGCTGTTGATTTGTCTGCAAATTTGCATTCTCCAAGAACACTACTACTTCCATGCTACAACCCAATGCACTTCACAAAATTCAAAAACTGTACCTGGTATCAGAAGTGTATCCTCGCTTGCACCAATGGAATCGCGCTGCAAGAAGTCTCTGTTTTTATTGCTTGTTACGATTGCTCGCTTGACCGAAGTTCGATAGAATTTCCAATCCAACTTCTCGTTAATGGTAGGATTTGTACACAGCAACGTCGGAAAAGAAAAACTAGCGACAGTCGGTCAATGGACTCGTCGCGCTGGAAGAGATCTCTGTTTCGATTGCTCGTTACGATTGCTCGCTTGACCGAAGTTCGATAGAATTTCCAATCCAACTTCTCGTTAATGGTAGGATTTGTACACAGCAACGTCGGAAAAGAAAAACTAGCGACAGTCGGTCAATGGACTCGTCGCGCTGGAAGAGATCTCTGTTTCGATTGCTCGTTCCGATTGCTCGCTTGACCGAAGTTCGATAGAATTTCCAATCCAACTTCTTGTTAATGGTAGGATTTGTACACAGCGACGTCGGAAAAGAAAAACTAGCGACAGTCGGTCAATGGACTCGTCGCGCTGGAAGAGATCTCTGTTTCGATTGCTCGTTCCGATTGCTCGCTTGACCGAAGTTCGATAGAATTTCCAATCCAACTTCTTGTTAATGGTAGGATTTGTACACAGCGACGTCGGAAAAGAAAAACTTGCGACAGTCGGTCAATGGACTTGCGCTGCAAGAATTGCGCTGCAAGAGATCTCTGTTTCGATTGCTCGTTCCGATTGCTCACTTGACCGAAGTTCGATAGTATTTCCAATCCAACTTCTCGTTAATGGTAGGATTTGTACACAGTGACGTCAGAAAAGAAAAACTTGCGACAGTCCGTCAATGGACTTGCGCTGCAAGAATTGCGCTGCGAGAAGTCTCTGTTGCTATTGCTTGATTAATAAAAAATCGCTTGACTGAAGTTGGATAGAATTTCCAATCCAACTTCTCGTTAATGGTAGGATTTGTACACAGCAACGTCGGAAAAGAAAAACTAGCGACAGTCGGTCAATGGACTCGTCGCGCTGGAAGAGATCTCTGTTTCGATTGCTCGTTCCGATTGCTCGCTTGACCGAAGTTCGATAGAATTTCCAATCCAACTTCTTGTTAATGGTAGGATTTGTACACAGCGACGTCGGAAAAGAAAAACTAGCGACAGTCGGTCAATGGACTCGTCGCGCTGGAAGAGATCTCTGTTTCGATTGCTCGTTCCGATTGCTCGCTTGACCGAAGTTCGATAGAATTTCCAATCCAACTTCTTGTTAATGGTAGGATTTGTACACAGCAACGTAGGAAAAAAAAAAACTTGTGACAGTCGGTCAATGGACTCGCGCTGCAAGAGATCCTGTTTCGATTGCTAGTTCCGATTGCTCACTTGACCAAGTTCGATAGTATTTCCAATCCAACTTCTTGTTAATGGTAGGATTTGTACACAGTGACGTCGGAAAAGAAAAACTTGAGACAGCCGGTCAATGGACTCGCGCTGCAAGAAGTCTCTGTTTCGATAGTATTTCCAATCCAACTTCTTGTTAATGGTAGGATTTGTACACAGCGACGTCGGAAAAGAAAAACTTGCGACAGTTGGTCAATGGACTCGCGCTGCAAGAGATCCTGTTTTGATTGCTCGTTCCGTTCGGATTGCTCGCTTAACCGAAGTTCGATAGAATTTCCAATCCAACTTCTTGTTAATGGTAGGATTTGTACACAGCGACGTCGGAAAAGAAAAACTTGCGACAGTCGGTCAATGGACTCGCGCTGCAAGAAGTCTCTGTTTTTATTGCTTGTTACGATTGCTCGCTTGACCGAAGTTCGATAGAATTTCCAATCCAACTTCTCGTTAATGGTAGGATTTGTACACAGCAACGTCGGAAAAGAAAAACTAGCGACAGTCGGTCAATGGACTCGTCGCGCTGGAAGAGATCTCTGTTTCGATTGCTCGTTACGATTGCTCGCTTGACCGAAGTTCGATAGAATTTCCAATCCAACTTCTTGTTAATGGTAGGATTTGTACACAGCGACGTCGGAAAAGAAAAACTAGCGACAGTCGGTCAATGGACTCGTCGCGCTGGAAGAGATCTCTGTTTCGATTGCTCGTTCCGATTGCTCGCTTGACCGAAGTTCGATAGAATTTCCAATCCAACTTCTTGTTAATGGTAGGATTTGTTCACAGCGACGTCGGAAAAGAAAAACTAGCGACAGTCGGTCAATGGACTTGCGCTGCAAGAATTGCGCTGCAAGAGATCTCTGTTTCGATTGCTCGTTCCGATTGCTCACTTGACCGAAGTTCGATAGTATTTCCAATCCAACTTCTCGTTAATGGTAGGATTTGTACACAGTGACGTCAGAAAAGAAAAACTTGCGACAGTCGGTCAATGGACTTGCGCTGCAAGAATTGCGCTGCGAGAAGTCTCTGTTGCTATTGCTTGATTAATAAAAAATCCCTTGACGGAAGTTCGATAGTAGTTCCAATCCAACTTGTTGTTTATGGTAGGATTTGTACACAGTGACGTCAGAAAAGAAAAACTTGCGACAGTCGGTCAATGGACTCGCACTGCAAGAGATCCTGTTTCAATTGCTCCTTGCGATTGCTCGCTTGACCGAGGTTCGATAGTATTTCCAATCGGACTTGTGGTGGATAGTAGGATTTGTACACAGCGTCGTCGGAACTGAAAAACTTGTGATAGTCGGTCCGCTTGCTTGCTTCTGCCGGCAATTTCCGTATGCCCGATTACACTTCCTACTCAGTTCTGGTAGGAGTTGTGGATGTATTCTGACCGGTCGACGTTTTCATCCTTCAAAGATTACGTCGGCAATTTCCGTATGCCCGATTACACTTCCTACTAAGTTCTGGTAGGTGTTGTGGATGTTTTCTGACCGGTCGACATTTTCGTCCTTCAAAGATTACGTCGGCAATTTCCGTATGCCCGATTACACTTCCTACTCAGTTCTGGTAGGTGTTGTGTATGTATTCTGGCTGACCGATTGACGTCGTCATCCGTTTCTTTGGTCTTCTGTCGTTGCCGTTGAGAAATAATACAATCAGACTTTTTTGAATTGGTACAATTTCTACATAAATGAGCTGGACTTAATTACTCTGATACGATTGTGGTCGTTGTTGAACTGTGAATACGATAGCTCGTACTTAGCAGTAGCTCATACACTGGCAGGATTTGCACTATGCTCAAATCTGGTTGGTTTTTGGGGAGACGATTTAATTATATTTTGGTCTGAGACTGGCAGGATTTGCACTATGCTCAAATCTGGTTGGTTTTTGGGTTGATGACTGAATTATATTTTGGTTAGGGACTGGCGGTATTTGCACTGTGCTAAAATCTGGTTGGTTTTTGGGTTGATGACTGACTTATATTTTGCTTAGGGACTGGAAAGATTTGCATTGTGTCTAAATCTGGTGGGTTTTAGGGTTGACGATTTAATTATATTTTGGTTAGGGACTGAAAAGATTTGCACTGTGTTCAAATCTGGTTGTGTTTTGGGTTGATGACTGAGTTATATTTTAGTCGGGGATTGGTAAGATTTGAACTGTGCTAAAATCTGGTGGGTTTTTGAATTGATGACTGAGTTATACTTTGGTTAGGGACTGGAAAGATTTGCACTGTGTCTAAATCTAGTGGGTTTTAGGGTTGACGATTTAATTATAGTTTGGTTCGGGACTGAAAGATTTGCATTGTGTTCAAATCTGGTTGGTTTTTGGGTTGATGACTGAGTTATATTTTAGTCGGGGATTGGCAAGATTTGAACTGTGCTAAAATCTGGTGGGTTTTTGGATTGATGACTGAGTTATATTTTAGTTGGGAATTGGCAGGATTTGCATTGTGCTAAAATCTGGTTGGTTTTTGAATTGATGACTGAGTTATATTTTAGTCGGGAATTGGCAGGATTTGCACTGTGCTAAAATCTGGTTTTTTTTTGAACTAATGACTGAATTGTATTTTGGTTCGGGACTGAAAAGATTTGCACTGTGTTCAAATCAGGTTGGTTTTTGGGTTGATGACTGAGTTATATTTTAGTCGGGAATTGGCAGGATTTGCACTGTGCTAAAATCTGGTTGGTTTTTGAATTGACGATTTAATTATATTTTGGTTCGGGACTGAAAAGATTTGCACTGTGTTCAAATCAGGTTGAATTTTGGGTTGATGACTGAGTTATATTTGAGTCGGGGATTGGCAGGATTTGCACTGTGCTAAAATCTGGTTGGTTTTTGATGAATTGATGACTGAGTTATATTTTGGTTACGGACTGGAAAGATTTGCACTGTGTCTAAATCTGGTGGGTTTTTGGGTTGACGTCATTATATTTTGGTTAGGGACTGGAAAGATTTGCACTGTGTTCAAATCTGGATGGTTTTTGTGTTGATGACTGAGTTATATTTTAGTCGGGGATTGGCAGGATTTGGAATGTGCTAAAATCTGGTTGGTTTTTGAATTGATGACTGAGTTATATTTTGGTTAGGGACTGGAAAGATTTGCACTGTGTCTAAATCTGGTGGGTTTGAGGGTTGATGATTTAATTATATTTTGGTTAGGGACTGGAATGATTTGCACTGTGTTCAAATCTGGTTGGTTTTTGGGTTGATGACTGAGTTATATTTTAGTTGGGGATTGGTAGGATTTGCACTGTGCTAAAATCTGGTTGGTTTTTGGGTTGATGACTGAGTTATATTTTGATTAGGGACTGGAAAGATTTGCACTGTGTTCAAATCTGGTGGGTTTTTGGGTTGATGACTGAGTTATATTTTAGTCGGGAATTGGCAGGATTTGCACTGTGCTAAAATCTGGTTGGTTTTTGATGAATTGATGACTGAGTTTTATTTTCGTCGTGGACTTGCAGGATTTGCACAGTGCTCAAACCTAGTGGATTTTTGGGTTCGTGACTGAGTTATATTTTAATTGTAGAACTTCTTACCATAACTTTACTGACACATACTTACAATACATACAATAACTACGTACGCAACAACTCCACAGGGCCCCTGCAAAGCACTAATTTCAATGAAGATGAGTTTAGAAAAAAAAGGGTGCAACAAAAACATTGAAGTTGGGGACAAAGTTAATGTGAGCTTGTCCTTTCAAAAACTATCAGAAATGAAGAGTTCAACAATGGGTTCGAGTTATCAATGGTGTTCCAGCAAAGATTGCAGTACCAATGTTAGGCCTAAAAAGAGGAGCCATAGAATTGCTATTGTGCAGTCCCTGTGTGCTGAAGAACAATCAGTTAGAGTGAAGTTCTGTGGAAAATTACACAGGTCGTTGGGAATTCAAGAGGTTCCAATGTATGATGTTAGTTTACGAATGAAATGTAATAAAATTAATTAATATTTTATACCCATATTATCTTGCAATAACTCAGTCATCAACCCAAAAACCCACCAGATTTGAGCACAGTGCAAATCCTGCCAATCCCCAACCAAAATAGAGTTAGATATTATGTATCCAGTTCAGACAGCGATAGTTCTGACAGCAGTTCCGATTGAGTAGCAAGGGTGAATGTAAGGACTAACTTTAAATTCTTGTTTAATATTACTATAGAGGGTTAGCTCTAAGTACAGTTTTGCGAGATACATATGCGCTCATAATATAACAGCCTTCGTATTTCGGATTCGAACAGCTATGTAATACTAATGGATTGAACAATAGAGTATCGCCTGACCTCAATGGCACTTTCACTCCATACGTGGGGAAGACAAAGTAATAAATCACCTCTTCATCACTTACATGTTTTGGAGCAATAACTGTCAGCCTTGTATAGAACATATCGGCATCGGTATGGCATTTTGAGTGATAATCCTTTCCAATAGAAAAGGCCGTTGCGTGATGGCCGATTGCATTCAGCGTTGTACGATTAACAACCTCATTCATCACAGTCGTTTCAAGGTTGACAAATTTGGACATTGGAGTTAAACTAAGCTGCATTTCCTTCACAATGTGTAGGGCTCTCTGTTCAAGGTTGTCTTTTTGTTGTCGAGTCCACATTGTTTTTGAAAACGTACACACCATTTCCTGATTTCAATCGATTTGGTCTCATCCCAATAATAGCATATCCACTGTTTACACTGTCACATTTGGTTCCTCGGCCTATTTTGGGTTTAGATTCAACAATCTGCCCAGCAAATGTTCTTGTGATTTCTATATTTTTGGGAGTACCCAAGCGTTGTTTTGCGATTTGTGTGGAAGCTTTTGCAAAGAGTCTCAATGATGGTTCTGATTCTGCAAATGCTAGAACAAACTTCTCATTGGTACTATCCAATGTCTTGAAACTGTCTATAGACACTGCTTGTGCCAAAGAATATTTCTTCTCTTCAACTGTTGTCCGTCCCCAATTCGTATCCAGGAATTTTCCTTTAAACCCATTTTTGTTAACTGTTTTCAATGCTATTTCCTCGACATGTTTGAAAATTGCTTTTGTATCTCGATTCCTGTCCCCTTCTGCTGTCTTGTTAGGTTTTATCTCCGACAAGTGTTTGTAAGTCTGGTGGATTGTTGATGAGGATGGTGCTGCGTTTTGGAGAAAATTTGAAGTCGTTTTCTTTCTCTCAGTCTTCCCGCGTTTCCTCTTGGATTTTTGCTTGATTGCTTTTGCTGGCAATTGCTTTGTTGTTGATTTGAATCCCATTGTTGTTGGATCGATTGGTGTTCCGAATCGATTGGTGTTCCGGATTGATTGGTGTTGCTGTTGCCGATCGTTTGGTGTTCCGTATCGATTGGTGTTTCGGATTAATTGGTGTTGCTGTTGCCAATCGATTGGTGTTCCGGACCGATTGGTGTTTCGGATCAATTGGTGTTGCTGTTGCCGATCGATTGGTGTTCCGGATCTATCTGTGTGTTGCGGATCGATTGGTGTTATAGGGGTAGGGCCGGTGGATGAGGAGGGATTTGGGTGGAGCACCGGTGGAGGAGGAGGAGGGGCGATTCGATGGTGATTTGATTGGTGTTGGATCGTATGGTGTTGGATCGATTGGATCGATTGGTGTTGCAGATCGGTTTGTGTTGGATTGATTGGATCGATTCGCGTTGCAGATCGGTTTGTGTTCGATCGATTGGATCGATTCGTGTTGGATCGATTCGTGTTGGAGATCGATTGGTGTTGGATCGATTGGATCGATTCGTGTTGGAGATCGATTTGTGTTGGAGATCGATTGGTGTTGGATGGATAGGTGTTGAATCGATTGGATCGATTCGTTTTGCAGATCGATTGGTGTTGGATGAATTGGTGTTGAATCGATTCGATCGATTCGTTTTGAATATCGCTGCCGCTTGCCGCTGTTGCTCTCGCTGACGCTGGCCGCTGTTGCTATCGCTGCCGCTGTTGCTATCGCTGTTGCTGCGGTTCAATTGGTGTTGTGGAACAAATTCGTTGCCGACAATGCGGACGCCGGTGCGGATGCCGATGCGGACGTCGATGCTGGAGTGGAAGAGGAGGAGCGATTCAGGTGGAGCGTGGGTGCCCGGTTGTGGTTGTTGCCGTCGCTGTTGCTCCTGCTTTGCGATTCGATCGTTCCTGGTTGTTGCTGTCGCTGTTGCTTTGCGATTCGACCGTTTGATTGGTGTTGCCGTTGCCGGGACGGCGTTGGTGTTGCCGGTGTTGGAGGAGAAAGAGGAGGAGCGATTCGATGCCAGTTGCTGTTGCTATCGCTGCCGCTTTCCGCTGTTGCTCTTTCTGTTGCTCTTGCTGCTGCTCTCTGCGGTTCGACGAGTTGTTGCCGTTGTTGACGCTCCTATTCGAATATTTGATATGATAATTGAACAAGAAAATGGGTGAGTATCTATTGATGTACTACATAGAGTAAATAATAACAACAGAATAATATAGTGTACATGCCGATCGTAATTATCACCAACCAGGAGATTACCCGCACCTACAGGGAAGACAAACACCACACCTTGATTCGTTGATTCTAATCCCTTGCTGATGATTTGATGGTTGCTGCTTCCGGTCCGTTGATTCAGTCCT
Organism: Pseudo-nitzschia multiseries; assembly: GCA_037355745.1. Lineage (NCBI taxonomy): Eukaryota > Bacillariophyta > Bacillariophyceae > Bacillariales > Bacillariaceae > Pseudo-nitzschia > Pseudo-nitzschia multiseries. The sequence goes on along the minus strand of CM074785.1, from coordinate 11,263,955 downwards.
ATGGAAATAAGAAGAAAAACAGAGAGGAAATACATTGTCAGTAATGCTGTTGAAGTGGAAAACCAATCAATCGCAATAGCCGTTGCCATTGCCTATCTCTCTCAATCGATTCATAATTATCACCAACCGGGAAATTTCCTCGCACCTACAGTGACGACAATGCACCTCAAGAATTCCGATCCGTTGATTCCGATCCGGTCCTATGAAAGTAAGAAGAAAAACAGAGAGGAAATACATTGAGTATCAGCAATGCCGGAGGCAGTATAATCATTGCCTATCTCTCTCATTCTTACCTTTGCTTGTTCCGACGTTCCGACAATCGTCCCAATGAAATTGTTGTTGTTGCTGCTGTCGTTGATTTGCAGCCTTCTTTTTCCTCTGTCACAAAAAACAGTACCTCGTGCCTGTTGATATAGAAGCAATGGATAGAGATTTATTGCTTTCAAGACATATATGTTTGGGGGCCAATTCAAACAATATCTATCAGCAAACCACCTCTTGTTCAATGCGAGCTAATTCTTTTTCCAGTACAAGGCTGTTATTTCAGACTAAAATATAAGAGCACGGATAACCTGCCGAATACTGATAAAGAAGTATAAGGTGGAATCCCACGTTCACCGACGGAGTGCCAAATAGCAACTCTACTCAAATAAGTTGGATGTCAGAAGGCTGATTATGAAGTGATTTTTTTTTGTTGCGAGATAGAAAAAGTGATTTTTTTGTCTGGCGCAAGGTAAGAAAAGATTATTACCGTTTGTGTGGGAGAGAGTTTTTTTTTTCGTTGCGAGGTAGAAAAAAATTGCCTGTAGATTCGTACACGCTTTTCGTACTAGATACATACATTCGAAGAAGAAAAATCTCGTACGTACGAAAAAAATATCTCGTACGTATGTTCGAAAAAAAATCCATACAATCAATCTCGTACGTACGAACGAAAAAAATCAATCTCGTACGTACGAAAAAAAAAGACTCAAATTCGTTTAAGGTTGGGGATTGGCAGGATTCGTTAGGGTTTGGGTTGTTGTCTTTAAATCAGTTGGGTTTTTGGGTTGATGAATGAGTTATATTTTGGTTGGGGATTGACAGGATTTGCACTGTCTTCCAATCTGGTGGGTTTTTGGATTGATGACTGAGTTATATTTTGGTTAGGGATTGGAAAGATTTGCACTGTGTTCAAATCTGGTGGGTTTTTGGGTTGATGACTGAGTTATATTTTGGTCGAGGATTGGCAGGATTTGCACTGTCTTCAAATCTGGTTTTTTTTTGGGGTTGACGATTGAGTTATATTTTGGTTGGGGACTGGAAAGATTTGCACTGTGTTCAAATCTGGTGGGTTTCTGGGTTGATGACTGAGTTATATTTTGGTCGGGGATTGACACGATTTGAGCTGTCTTAAAATCTGGTGGGTTTTTGGGTTGATGAATGTTTTATATTTTGGTCGGGGATGGGCAGGATTTGCACTGTGCTCGAATCTGGTGGGTTTTTGGGTTGATGAATGCTTTATATTTTGGTCGGGGACTGGCAGGATTTGCACTGTGTTCAAATCTGGTGGGTTTTAGGGTTGATGACTGAGTTTTATTTTGGTTAGGGACTGGAAAGATCTGCACTGTGTTCAAATCTGGTGGGTTTTTGGATTGATGACTGAGTTATATTTCAGTTGGGGATTGACAGGATTTGCACTGTGTTCAAATCTGTTATGTTTTAGGGTTGAGGATTGAGTTATATTTTGGTCGGGGATTGGAAAGATTTGCACTGGCTTCAAATCTGTTCAATTTTTGAACTGATGACTGAGTTACTTTTTAGTCAGGGATTGAATAAATTTGCACTGTGCTCAAATCTCGTGGGTTTTTGAGCTGTTGGGAGACACAAAACATAAGAATACTGAACTACAAAGAAGAAAAGAAGAAAACAAGCACATAACTTCACAGTACCCGACAGGAACAAACCATCATGAAAAGCAATATACCTCCCATGGATTTGGATGATCAGGAAATCAATAACAATGCCAAAACAACTGTGGGTACAGAGAAGACACTAGAAGGAAAAACAGAGTCAAAAACAATTTCTGTCATGCTAGAAGCAGCAATCGATACAGCACCCGACAGGAACAATCCTATCATGAACAGCAATTTATCGCCCGCCAACGCAGCAACCGATACAGCACCCGACAGGAAAAATCCGATCATGAACAGCAATTTATCGCCCACCAACAATCCTGCTTTGACGACACTAACTCCCATGGATTTAGAGGGTAAAGAAAGTAATGACAATGCCAATATAACTGTGGGTACGGAGAAGACACTTGAAGGAAAAATGGAGTCAAAAACAATTTCTGTCATGCTAGAAGCAGCAATGGATGACAATGGTAATTCCAATGTGAATGTCGGCATTGTTAAGGAAACGAATTTAGAAAATATTGGACAGGACACGGTGATTTACAAAACGGTTGCAGGGACAGAGACGACAACAATTTCTGGTAATGACGCAACAGCAACAACAACAGAAATAGATGTGACGACAAATGAGACAACCCCACCGGACGATCACCAGATTATTAAAAGGATGTCAGATAATCAAGAGACAAAGAATAAAGGGAAGCCAATCGGTTCAAAGAAAAAAAATGATCCTCTATCAAAATACAACAAACCCAATCTAGTGGAAATTAGAAAACTATCTAAAGAAAAAGCAATCGACATGATGTCTGGATTATGCAGTTATATCTTTCATGATAATGACAAGGAAATACCATATGCGATGCCAACTTCGGTGATGGGTTTCATATGTAAACGTGGGCAAGTTATGGGCCATGCAAAAAAAGCAAGTAAACACTTACAAAACTGCCAATCCATGGAAGACACTGTCCCAAAATGCATACCAGATGAAATGAATTATAGAGCTGAATCTCGATATGCATGGTATCAGAACAAGCTTCAGTTGAAATTGAGTCTTAAACAAAAAACATTTGCCTGTATCTGTGGTGAGATGCATGGAATAACAGCTTTTTCCACTCATGCTAATGCCTGTCAATTTGCTGCAGAGTGCGTCAAGGAATTTGAATTGAGGAATGCTACTCCTCAACCATTGAAATCTATGACAAATGGATCTTTTTCTAATGATGTTTTGCTTGAAATTTCTCAACCCAATCATTCAATATCTTACAAACGCATGAAATGTGAAGAAATGATAGATCACCCATTTGTTACTATGACGTTTGAAAGAGCTGCGTTTTATGTGCCAAAACTTGAAGATCCATTGTTTGCTACACAGTTGCAAATTGTTGATAGCATCCAAGCCAAAATTATGAAACATTGGGATTTTTTCAAGTCAGTTGTTTCTAAGGCAAGGAAAGCAGATCATTCCGCACAACCAATACAAGCATTCAGATATGAAATGCATCTGTCTTTCAGTCCAACGCACCTAGCACTTAAACCGGCATGGAAAAAGTTTTGTGATAAAACTGGTTTTGAAATGCGTCATATGGTTTCTTTGTTAAAATTTATTGAAGAAACCACTATGAATATGTGTTTACCACGAACAATTCCAAAAGAAGAAATTCAATATTGGAAGGTTGCTACACCAAGCCTAATAATCACTGAAGTACGTGGTGATCAGGCCATGCACTTAGATTTGATGGGACATTGTTTTGAAAAACAATTTGGAATGCTGCTTACAGGAGGGCAGAGTACAACAAAAGTGGTTGAACCAAGTCAAAAAGAAAAGGTTGGTTATAGAACAGCGATTGATCTCATTCAGAAAGGTTTATCATCTGTTTGGGCTTTGAATTGGATAAATATTCCAGATTCATTTTTTCAAAAAATCAAAAATATGGGAGAAACGGAAGAAGCCTTGGATGAATATTTTCAAACAGCATTTGGTGATTTATTCAGGATTATTCATGGTGAACGTCATGTCCAATGCGACAAAAATGAATCGATTACACCCAATCTGCTCGAAAATTTTGAATTCAAAGCAGCCAGACTCGTACGGTGTCCTTTGCTGTCTTTTTCTGAAATTCCAGGAGGAGTAATCCACGCTGGTAGTGGTTCATCCATAAACACGATCCGTATTTTGCTATTTTGGACTGCATATAACAAGACAAAAACAAAACAGTATGATGCTGGTTTACAGGTTACACTTCTGCAGAATATGGTTATGATTGCAGAGTCTGTTTGGAAACATATTGATGATTTGGACAAAGAATATATGATTCATCTACTCTACTATGCATATTACGTTTCAGCAGAAGCTTACAAGCCTACAGCCTCTGGAATGTTTGCAAGTCAAGGCAATTTTTCTGAAGTGCACACACTTGTTTCAAAATTTCACATTATATGTGAATGTGAATCAGATGCAGAGAAGAATCAAAAAATGACTGAATTGCTTTCCACCTATACTAAACGTTTGTTCAAGGTTCAATATCACCGTGAAGCAAAAAAACATAAAAGAAACTATAAGGAAAATTAAGTTATTTTCCCACGACCCCCTTTTTGAGGGGTCTAATATGTGCAAAAGACAGATTACATTAAAAAAATTAAAATTTGTTTGTTAGATGTTAATTTCTCATTCCCTCTATGCTTTGAATTCATTTTGTGCGCGAGACATGCTCACACATACATCACATGCACATACATGACACGTTCCCCACGCATGGTATAATTGGAAGACACATGTTGAATAGTTTTTAGAGTACTTTTCACATCATAGTATCTTCAATTCGATCATCTTAATCAATTCCATTACTATGAAGTCCCAGGTTTGTGAAAAAATCTTTATTTTATTATCTATGATTAATCCAATTGACCTATTGCAAATTCCAAGGCAATCTTGTTTCATTGCTATCACTCACTACATTCGTGATAGCCTCAGTAGCCAGCCTACTTGTAGTACTGTATGTGCAATGCTTGTAGTTCATGGGTGTGTTGGTGGGTTAAGCAATTGCTAGAGGGGGAGCCGGGAACTCCAGCCTGTTGGTTGTTTTGCAGGCTGTAGTCCGGTCCCTTAGTTTGCTGTGCCCACACACACCGGCGCACAGCCTGGCTTAACAGCTTGGGCAGTTAAGCCTTTGGCTGTTAAGCCTTTTCTGCCATTGGGCCACAAGCCACAGGGTGGGAGCTGGATGGAGACTGGACCTGGAGGAGACAGGAGGCCAGACTGCGAGGGTGGGAGATTCCCCAAGAGGAATCAGAGAGAGCTGCCAGGGGGAGTGGGGGCGGCAGCCGGCACCCACTCTTCTGGCAGGAAGGAGTATGTTCCATTGTTGAACATTACAGAGGCAAGATTCTAAAAGATGGGGAGGGACTGCTGGTGCAAGTACCTCATCATGCAGTCACTGTGCCATCTTGCAAGGAGCTTGATGACATTAGAATCACATTTGCCCTGGAGCAGGGCCATAGCCCCTCCCGCTCGAAGGGACCGAGCAGAGATTGCTGCAGGGGAGATGCCGGTGGTCTGATAGAGGGTCTGGGCATAGACTCTCATGGAGGATGTGACAGTTGCTGCGCGAACGAGGGTGAGAACCCCATTGTCAAAGTAACTGGCAAGCTTGAGATCTGGGCTGAAGGGATGTGTGCTGGTGCAGCAGCCCCTGAGGTGGAGCACTTGGCGCGCGCATGCTGCTACAGGGCAGCATAGGTTGTCGCCACTCCTGGCATGAGCAACTACCTCACCTTTGTCCCCATTCTTCTGTGTGGTGAATGTCAGGGTGACAGAGGTAGCAGCCAGTAGCTCATGTTCAGGGCCATCATGGTGGAGAAATTTGGAGCCAAGGTAGAAGGAGACCTCCTTGAGGTGGAAGGCTTGGTCGTCCCTGGTAGTACCAGTGTACTCACCAGGGCGCAGACAGAAAAAGAAGGCTATGCAAATCATGTTTGCAATGGCCTGTCTGGTAGGGGAAGGGGAGTCATAGTATGCAAAGCGAAGGGCATGCATGACCAGGGTGATGGGGACTGGTTTGACCCGGCACGGGGCTGGGTCTAGCTTGGCATAGGCCTTGAACTGGGCAGTTAGCCTGAAGTCAAGACTGCCGGTAGAGTTGGTTCTTGGGTCTTTGGACCCCAAGCGGGCCAGCGTCTGGCCCACTGACCTGAGGGTGTCCGATACTGTGCGAGATCTGATGGGCTTGCCGCTATGGGATAGTCGTCCGTCATGGAGGCGCTGGGCAAAGACTTGGAGGATGGGGATTGGATCTGTAACAGAGTGGAGGGTTGGTTCAAAGCCTTGAGACACACAGAATTGAACCCATTGATTCCAATGGGCATCCTTGCGCTTGGCATAGAGCTCAGTGACTGAAGCGCGCATGGTCTTCTGGATAGAGCCAAGGTCAGAGCAGAATGCATGGGAGGCTGCAGGGGACATAAGATCCAGGGCAAGTCCTGGGGGTAGTTGGTATTGAAATGATTGAGAAGGGCAGTGTCAGAGAGGTCAGAGCGAGAGAGCAAATCAGCTAGGTGATTCACAGGTCCAGGGATGTAATCCCTGAGGGGGACATATTGGTGGAGCCGCTGGTGCAGGGACTGAATTCGAAGGAGGTAGGCTGCAGGCCCAGTAGTAGTGGTGGCGCCTTTCCTTTGCCAATAGACTGCTGCTGTGTTGTCATAGCAGTTGTGAGTGGTTCTGGATTGGACACAGGCAGCTTGGGCAAGGATGTCATTGTGGGCAATGGAACCAGCGAGCTCAAGGTCACTGTTGGTGATGGTGCCACTGGGGTTGTCAAAGGTGACTAGTTGGGTGGAGACCCACTTGGGGAATGCATGCCTCCACATGATGGGCTGCACCGCGCCAGTGGGAAGGGGGACAAAATGAATGCCCCCCATGCCCATACCAGAGGCATCACAAGCGCCGAGGGTGGCTGGGAAAGTGTCAGGGACTAGTTCGGCAATGGAAGTAGGCCTGTTGGATAGGTCATTGGCCAGCCATTGGAAGTCGCGAAGGAAGCTATGGACGCGCTTGGTGAGCTGGAGGCGCTGCCTGCCCGGTTCCTGGTGGCGGAAGGCTTCTTGGAGGATGGAGAAGAGGCCAATGGCGCCAGGGATGGCAAGGGCCATCGATCGGAGTTCCCCCAGGACTTGGTGCCATTGTTTGATAGGAACCTGGCGCTGGTTGGGGGAAATGGAATGAAGTATCTCCTGTAGCCGGGCCACTCGATGGGGAGGAAGGCTGATGGTTTTGTTGATGGAATCAATGAGCCAGCCCAGGATGACTTTCTTGGTGGTCCATCTGGCGTCCCCTTGGAGCATTTTCTTGAGGGAGGCTGGTTCCTGTCTGAACGGAGTGTCAGAGGCCTCCAGGGGCCGGAAGACTTTGTCCAGAGACTGGAAGAGCACCCGCTTGATGGCGCGTCGGGTCCATTGGTTGCCTTGTGCAAGGCCACAGAAGTCATCCACATAGACATCCCAGTATCGCACCGGCTTCTTGGTGGGAGTGGTACTATGAGGAGTGGGCAGATGGGGCACCCTAGGGGTAGTAGCTTCAGGGGGAGCTGGAGGCGCGGCGGGCGTGGCTTCCAAGGTGAGATCCAGTCGATGGGGTGTGATCCTGGCCTCTGCCAGCCCTGTGGAGAGGGTGGCGTTGGCCAGGTCTGCAATGGTTTCTGAACAGGCACAGAAGTTTGGCGGGCTGGATTTCCACCCCATGGGGTTGGTGAGGGGGATTCCAATGAGTGGTGGCTCGCCCTTTCGGGAAGGGAATAGCACTCCTAGCTTCATGGTGTCTTCTGGGTTCAACTGGACCCGGTAGAATCCATCCGCGAGGTCAATCTTGGACATGTAGACTGGGCCAAACCGAGGGTTCGCCCGGTGCAGCTTGGTGAGGAGCCGGGGCAGGGTGTGGCCAAATTGCATTGCTTCTGCTGGGGCGAGAGGGATGGTGTCTTGGTTAACTTCAGAGTAGGTGTAGTCTGAGATCATTCGGGGGCGCCGGCCTCGCTGGGGGACTAGCCCCAGTGGACTCAGCCGGAGGTTTGGAAGGTCGTTGATGAGACTGGCAGGGAGGACAGTCCATTGCTGCTTGTCCATCATGTCGGCATACTCCTCCCGCAGGAAGGCAATGCCCTGGTGGGAAGATTGGTGAGGCCCCCTGGAGAGGGCACTGTCAATCCTGGCAGGGGTCCAAGGTTGGCCTGTCATGGAGGCCGGGGTGCCTTCTTTCCCAAAGTGGGCTAAGAGTAGACTGGCTGGATGGGGGATATTACCCACATCTGGGTGGATGTCACCTTGTCCCCGGATTGTCCGGATGAAGTTCCCCCAGCTAGTGCTGTTGTTGTAGACCTTGATAGCCCGGTTGACGTGCACGTCGAGCCTGTCAGTGGGGTACCGAGGCACAGTGTTGCTGGGTGAAGCGGCCAGCAAGTTGCTGGGTGGAGAGGCCAGCGCGTCGCCGGACTTAGACAGGAGGGGGGTGACTTGGGGCTTGGACCGAGGCACGAATGCTGCAGGGACTAGGGGTTCGGGCCTAGGCAAAGCTGTGGGAGTGACTAGGAGCTCGGGCCTAGGCAATGGGTTGGCCGGGACTGTAGGGGGCCCGGTAGGGACTGTGGCAGGGACTAGGGACTCGGACGTAGGCCTTGGCAAGGGGAGAGGGGTTGCTGCCCCCATGGGGGGCGCTTCGGTGGCATCTGTAGAACTGGTGGAGATCTGGGAAGGCACATACAAGTTGGGAGGGGTACATGCGCGCGCGTGCTGTTTGTGCTTACCTAATTCATGTGTGATTCGTAAGTGAGGATTAGATTCGTGATTAGATGATGGATTGTTACTTAGGATGATCCCCCCAAGGCCCATGTGGGGTGGGGAGGGCTCCGCGCCCAAGTGAGGGCGCGTGCCGACCGGTCAGGCATATGCCTCTTGGCACCATTCCCAGAGTAGATCTTGCTCGGTGGGAGTGATGGCCACATGGTCATATATGTGCTTGCAGCTGCTGAAGCAGGCACCCTTGATGTGCCACGAGTGGCATCTCTCTTGGCCGTCTGGTCTGGAGAGGGGGCCTTTCCCTTTGTCTCTCATAACTTGGATGGCTTCCCTCATTTTTGCTGACTCCAGTTTCTTGACAATGGGATGATTGCTGTCTTGGAGGCGGGAGTCCCGGTGTGGATTGGTGAGTCATGTTTGTTGCGTCCCTCCGGTTGGGTTGCGGACTCCCGGGTTGCTAGAGGGAGTGGTGCTGTTGTTGTTGTTGTTGTGGCTACTCCCCTTGGCGCCCGCCTTGGTGGGGGATGGAGGAGGATCCGGCCGTCGCAGTAGTCTCAGGGCAGCCACATTGGAGACATTGGGGAGCCAGTTGAGGTTCTGGCTCATCCTGAAGGTGTGGAAGTCCACCCCAAAGTCCGGGGAGGGAAGGATGGAGGCTGCTTCCCACTGTTCCTCAAGCCATCCCCTGACTCGGATTTGGAAGTAGTAGACTACAATGGCAGGGGTGAGGAATTCTCCCACCTCATCTGCAATTGCTCTTCGGAGGGGCATCTGCTGGATCTTGAGCCTGCGGAGGCCTTGTTGGTGGCTGGTGACGACATCATGGTTGAGTCCTAGGATGGTGGCTAGGACGGCCAGGTAGCTCTCCAGCTGGGTGGTGGCTTCAGTCCAGTCGACAGGGATGTAGGCCTTTGTCTTCTGGAGCTCCAGGGAGTCCTTCAAGGTGAGGGAGTTGCCTTCAGTGGAGATCATAGTGTCATAGGCTGCCACAGTGGCGGCTGCCTCCTGCTCCCTTTTCAGGGTGGCGGCAGACCCACCCGGGGGTGTGAAAGCCATGGGGAGTATTCCATCTGCCACATCAAAGGGGTCAGTACCATGGAAGTTGCCATCCTGGAACCTCTTGAGAGCGGCGGTGGTAATCAAGGGGGCTTGGATCCCCAACTCAGAAGCCCTGGCTGCCACTTGGCTTTGGAAAATCATGTGGGTCCTTTCGTGCTTGCTCTTTTGAGCCCAGGCTTGGTAGATAGGGGGGAGGTTCGCTTCTTCCTGTTTACCACAGAGCAGGAGCAAGCGCTGGGTGTACAAGGGGCCCCAAGTGGTCTTCACTGTCTGCGACCGCTTGTGGTCCATATTCTCACTTAGCTTTAGTTGGTGGTCTGTGAGGGCCGTGACTGCTGCTGTGAGCTTTGGGTCTCCTGGTGGAGCCCCAGTTCGAGCCAGTTCTGGCAGGTCCCGGTACATCACCTTAAGCTTCATGTAGCTGATAAGGCCGGTCTCGTTTCTAAAGAATGGACCTGGTTGCTGGAGCGTGGGGCTGCCACCGGGTTCTGTAGCTGTAGTCCCGGCTAACCTGAGAGTGTTAAACAGGGGGGTGCAGGACTCCATTAGCCCAGCCATGTTGGCCCAAGGGTGGAGGATCTCCAGGGCTTGTTTTGGAGAGAGCCCTTTTCCCAAGAGAAAGTGCACCAACTCAAAGGGAATGAAGAAAGACTTGTGGGCCTGTATCAACTCAGAGTGGGCTGTCCCCTCTGGTATCACTGGGAGGGGCGTTGCGGGGTGCGCCTCCAACTCTGCCAGGTGATGATCCAGGGTTAACACTCGCGTGGCTGTTGTGGGGGACAGCATGGCTGCATCTACTAGCACCAGTTCCCCAGCTTCCCCTTCATTGTCGTCCAGGTACCCAAAGGCCTTGTTTTTGTTGGGGCTGTGTTGAGCCAAGGGCCCCGGGTACTTTCGAAGGCCATGCACCAATCGGAGGCAGGGCAGGCCTTGGGAGTCAGCTACAAAGATCCCCAGCGCGCCCACAGCCTCAGCCTCAAAGAGGTTGAGTAGATGTTCCAAGAGGACCTGGGGGGGGGAGGCCAGAGTGAAGTAGCTGAAGATGGTCGAGTAGGCCTTGTCGCGCTCTGCTGTGCTCCCAAAGGGGCTTGGAGTGGTCCGGAAGTACTCTGAGTAGGTCAACATCTCTAGGTCAGGAACTGAGAATCAATGATCTCAGAGCCGAGTCGACTGTACGCTTGGTGGTGCGGACTAGCGTAGAAGTCGAGGTCTTAGGGAGACGCTGATGGGAGGAGCGGATGGTCGGAGTAGATCAACTGGGCTCTGGGAGGTGCGGAATATCGGAGAGTCAATATCTTAGGGCGAGGACGATTGGAGGCGCGAATTAGGGCGGCAGCGGCTGGAGGTGCGTGTTTGCCGAGTAGGTTGACTGGTGACCAACCGATTCGCGGACGCTTGGTGCTGTATCTATCAAGGCCCGGCCTGCTGTAATGACAATAGGGAGCCGGTGATGACAAGGAGCGGTTGGGGTGTGAGTGTGTTAGTAAGAGACTGACTGCTGTAGGAGTACGCTAGGCCAGGCTAGGGGACCAACCGGTAGACTGCTGTACGGGTACACTAGGCAGGGCTAGGGGACCAGGACAGATAGGCTTGTCGTACGGGTACAATAGGGATGACTATTGGACCTGGACGCGTTAACCAATTTTATTCTACTACTAATCGTTTTAGGAGCAAAAGAGTGAGCTTTGCTAGCCTTTGCGGGAGGGATGATCCTTTACCGCTTGTTCTAGTGCTAGCCTGTAATTTTTGATTGCAGACGAGTCTTTCGGTCGCAAGTAATCCATTCATACGAGCTACCGTGATACAGTGACACAGTGATACTTCTTATCCGGTGATACAGGGAATCGGTTGTATTGTTCTGGTAGGGTTCGTAGTAGGGTTGCGCTTTGCTGGAGGAATCCGTAGCACGCTTGTTGTGGCTATCCGGGCCTAAGCGCGTGCTTAGAAGCTGGTTTTTGTGATACAGCAGGGATTCGATCGTGTAGATTGTAATTCTTCGCGTGATACAGGGAATCGATCGTATCGATCGTATTCCTTCTGGTACTCGGCGTGAACTGTCGTAGGCTTGCGCTTTGCTGGAGGAATCCTTTGCCGGCTTGTTGAGGCTAGAAGCTGGTTTTAGGGACAGTGAAATCTACTAGATTTCTACTAGGTTTTCCCCCCGTCTGGCTCTCCACCGGTTGTAGGGAGTGCCACGTGGCACTACCATTACTTTCATTCGGCTCGCTACATCAATTTTTAATCTATCACAACAGTGTCAAGTCCCAGGTTCTCAAAATCGTTTGACAGGATAACGTAGAATTAGCAGGCAAACAATCAATTTGGAATTACTTCACACACTACTGTGTGGATTTTGAAGGTATTTTGGTCCGTGCATTACCCCTGCAATTTTTGCACACTTTTTTCAAGATGAAAAACCCATCCTAATCACGATAAAATAAACACTTCAAATACAGCAGCATCTAATCAATCATTCTTTTCAATATGGCGCCAACGAGAAAGACTGTAAACTCCATTGATGACTCTAAGAAAAAGACTACCACTGTCACCAGAAAACCTCCATCTCCAGTTAAAAAAGAGAAAATCATTAAGCCTAGAAAGTTGAGCAGCCCACGAAAGTATCAGCAGAATGTGGTAGAAGTTTTCAAATTTTGCACGGATGATAGAATGATGGGTGCACAGCTTCTTAATGTTATGGGTGAAGCTGGTTTTGCGTTTCCTGTGTTGAAAGCAATCAGAGAAGGTAATTTGAACAAGTATCCTGAGCTAGGTCCTGATCATTTTGATGTGAGATGCACGGAAACTCTTATTCTGAGGGAATCACATGACACTAACAAAGCTCTAAAAGACACACCCACCAGCAAATATGGACATGTTGCTTTTGTTGCCTTCCCTAATCCTGACAGATACCCTACCATTGAAACACAGACTATGGAAGAATTCAGAGATTTGATCGTCAAGATTTTTTGTAGTGAAGAACAGAAAAATGCCAAAAAAACATTTCTTCCATTTTCTCCAACTCATATCAAAATCCCAAACAATGCCCCTCCTAATAGTTCCATTGACAAAATATTCAAGGATGATAGTACACATGCAATCTTTGAAACGTATCATTGTCCCGAAGAGGTGAAGACTCCAGAAGAGAAATATTCATACATCCGTGAGAATGATTTGTGGGACATCTTCACACGCAAAAACAATGGTGAATACAGCTACTATGCAACACGCTTTGTTGGCTTTTATTATTTTCCTTCTGAATCCGATTCGTTGAGAGTCTGGTTCAAAGGCTTCTGACGAACAGCAACGCTGCGTTAGTGTGTTAGTAGACGAACGATTGTACTCTACGCGTGACAATTGTGTTTGGATACTTTCGGCAACGGATAATCGGACTACAGGCGAGACTAGGGACACGCCAGACCTCTTCTTGCTGTGACTTATTCAGATTGCAGCAAGATAGACCTTAGTATGTAGATTACAAGTAGTTGGTAGCAACTAGTGTGAATTTTGGGATTTAAATCAGTTGAATGTTAAAAGTATGAGATAAAGTGAAATCTTGCTGAAATGCAAGATATCTCTTTTATTGAGATAAATACGTTGCAACTGCTGTTGCGTAGTGCTGAGATTACTCGCTGATTATTTCCGTACATGTATTAGTCGTTGACCATATATATCTGTATGCATGTATATGTATTGTGTGAGAATCACACGCCAACGGTTTTCTTCTCTTGTTCCGTTAGGAAGACTTCATGATATGTTTATCATTAAGGTCAGGAATTGCTCCCGTAGCTCGTGTGATATTTTATGAAATCTGAGTTTGCTCACCGAAGAACAATGGCAATATTATAAAACAGAGATTGCTCACCGTCGATGCGCGATGGGAATCGATGCGCCGTGGGAATCGATATGCCGTGGGAATCGATTACTTAGATTGATACGGGACTCATTGATTCGTACGAATAGGAAATCTACCCTCTGGTAGCTTTGGTACTTCTGGTCACGAAAGGAATTTAATACTCCCCATGTCTCCTTGTGAAGGGTCATCACGCTCTACATGATGCTTCCATCATCCTGAAGAAGGTCACCGGTATTACCACAGAAGTGGAAGATGGGCCTGAGCAGTGGATACACAACTGAGTGACTCCAATGCTTGGTGAGAATGTCTGCACAGTTATCCTTACCTGGGATGTGCATCATTAAAATGAAACCTCTCGCTATCATGCTTCGTACGTAGTGAAACGACAGAATATTATGACGCTTGTGCAACCTTGCGTAAGGAAAGGTCGACGTTTGGATCATCTTTTCGTTGTCACCCCAGGAATATGAGACATCATGGACTCGTGTTCCTAGGTATCGGAATGAGTGGCGTAGGTCAACGATCTGTTCGATGCAAGTCCTTCCTGCAACAAATTCAGCTCCAAAGGTGGCTGTTTCCGTAGTAGACTGCTTCTTCGAGAACCACATCATGGGAGTCTTGTTCGCAAAATGAAGAATGCCGGTTACAGCCTTACCACTGAGAATATCATGCATGAGGTTGGCATCATAGAAATGTGTCAACACTACTGTCTTTCCAAGCGGTGCAGGAGCGTCGTCGGGTAGCTCTTCAGAATGCTCCCCATAGACGGTGTTGGACCAATCGATGGTGTCGGGTTTAGTCAATATAAAATCGGGTGGTTCCACGCGGAATCTGATTTTAAAATGTCTAAACTTGGAGATATATCCATAGATACGTTTTGCATGTTCGAGATGCCCATCTCGTGGCTGAGCTCTGAAACTTGAGAGCGTCATCACGGCTGTTTGTACATCAAAACGGCCAATAGCGATGATCCATTGGAGTGAACCGATCATACTTTGGTATTTCTGTATACCGGTTTCTTTGAGGAAGGCTGAGGAGTCCAATTTGGGATGATCGTTCTCTGCAATGGGTGATTGGAACCTAGTGTTAGGTTTGCATCCGAACATTTGTTCGTAAGAAGCTTCCATCTTTTCGATGAACTTTATGGGATTCATGCATAGAACACCATGTTCGTCGCGCTCAAATCAACAACCTAAGTGAAAGTTCATAGGTCCGGATCCCTTCAGTTTGAAGTTATATGGTGATGACTGCAATATCTTCAAGAAGGAATTGGGATCTGCCATGCAGAGACATAGGTCATCGACATATGTGCATATAAGCTCATATACACATTCACCATGCTTGTTCGTTCCGGGTTTGAGGAATATTTCCGGTTCTGCGCGGGATCTTTCGAAGCCGAGTTCGATGAGACAAGCCGCGAGTAAGTCTCCAAAGCACTTGCCTGAAGACCTGAGACCGTATAGGGCTTTGTAGATGATCAACAGGTGACCTTCCAGCGATCCGAATTCGGGACCTGCCTTGATGCATACTTTTTCGCAGGTGACTGCTTCTAAGTAAGCGTTACCTATGTCGGTACCCCATGCTTCTAGGTCGTTGAGTTCAGCTAGGAATAGGCACATACGTAGGCCTCGGAGAGATACGACACCTGCGTAAACACTGTGGATAGGGGCCTCAGTGAGATTACCATTAGCAACGAGGCGAGCCTTGTGTCTACCGTCGTGCTTGACAGCGTATATCATGTGCACCTTGATCTGTTGGAATCCCGGGGGAATGGAGCTTGTCTTGTACACGCCTTTATCAATGAATGTATTGTACTCATTGAGTTGTGCCATTTCCAGAGTGGTGGCATCTTCCCATTTGGTGTTTCCGTTGGCTTGATCAAACCGGAGGGCTTCCTCGTGGTTACGAGGCACTTTGAATCCATATTGATACTGTGGAGTGGTACGGAAAGAACGTAGTTTGGCTTGGTGCACGAGTCGATCAAGTTTCTTGGTTCGTCGCGCTAGGTTGGTGATTTGCTTGAGACGTTTCCAACCCGGGAGGTCAAGCAAGTTGTTGTCTTTCCCATATTTTGCAACGGTGACAGGGTCATCAGCCGCAATGTTGGCCAGAGGTTCATATGTGCGTTCCATATTTTCCCATTCAATCCAAAGGTTATACTTGGAACCTTTGTATTGAGGATGCTTGTTATCCAGTGGACCTTGGTGCCCGAGGATGCGGCGAAACGACCAGAGTTTGCCGTCTTCTTGTGTTGAATCATGATGTATGTAATTCATGACATCATTGTATGCAATGATATCATTGAGTTCGTCATCGGAGTGTTTGCACTTGAACTTGATGAAGTCTTTGTTGCGTTCAAGACTGTCTTCAACATCGACGATGGTAAAACCTTTCCGGGTGCCATCTGGATTGGTTACAATGAAGGATCGTCCTTGTAGATCGGCAATCGGGATCGTAGGAATGGTAATGGGTTTACCGTCATCGTCAAATTGTGCGTTACCTTCTTCGTCCGTAACAACTACCTGTGATGGGTCTACTGAAGGAGTAGCGGGGTTGGTGTGTGGAGTCGTGACGTCACTAACATCAAAGTATGCTAATTCCGGTGGGTCAAAATCGTCTTCAGTAAGGAGAACGCCGTCGGATGTTTTGCTGAAGATGTGTGTTGTAGGAGGACCATCAAGACTCTCCCCATAGTTGTTAGGGAGTGGAGAAGGTGACCAGCTTGGGCTGTCATCGACCTTCTTATATAGAAAGCTTGGTAACGAGGGGTGGGCGGGTGGTTGAAGAATTGGTTGAGTGCCAGATGCGTGGGGAGTAGTATCTGGTTGTTCGTTGGGTACAGATGGGATGGTGTCATTGGCAGTGTCAGAATCAGCGGGTGAAACGCTAGGGGGAACTGAGTTGTTTGGTTTTGTAGACTCGTCAATGGGTTTACTCTGATTGGTATGCTCCCCATGTTTGAATGCTGGAGCTTCTCCAGTGGCGTATAAACGGGGCAAGGAATCCTTGGCGTTACGCCATTTGATGAAACCATCATCAGTAAATAAGCCCGCGCGTTTGTTACGGGACTCAGGCGTAAGAGCAGATCGGACACCGGACCGGTCAAGTAACTTGTTGGTAACGGGATCCCAGATTCGGAAGCAGAGTCCATTGCCAACATGTTCGGCGATGCCGACAAAATGACCTAGGCGTTCGGTAGACTGGGTACCGAAAGGAGAGTCATTGGTTTTGAAATACACAGGTTCAAACCAGAAGAAACTTGTGTATGCGCTGATGTCGCCAAGTGTACCGGTGGCAATGAAGATCGGCTGTTTATCGGACAGCGTAGGATCAGAAACAACATTGAGGAGACCCGCGACGTATGTCATGCACAGTAGCCATAGGTGTGGTGGTGTGCCTGTACGATCCATGACGCGGTTGACAATGCGCTTGAACGTTTGGTATCGTCGTTCGAATTGATTCTGGTGTTGGTGATACGGTTCACTTTGCCAGAGTCCAATCCATAACATTTTGAGGTAATCGACGACTTTCTTACTGGATTGATAGTTACCGTGGTCGCAAAGGAGGCGAATGGGCCTGCCCCATTCTCAAACAAAATTCTGGAAGCAAGATGGGAAATCGCCGGTGGTACGCATTTCCTCAACGTGTATAATATGTGATTTGCGGCCGAAGAAGATCTGAGCAATCTTGGAGCCACCATCAATTGCTGGGACATCTGAGTAGACAGCATCGGACATAACATCGTCATTGAAGGGTCGAACGTTCATGGCCGGTTGAGGGGAATGAAAACGTTTGAAAATGTTTCCATCAGGGCTAACCGCTAATGAACCATATTGGGTTGAGTTTTCAAATGTAGCTTTGATGCGATTGGTGGAAACCCAACAAAAGAAAGGTTTCAGGGATAAGTAGTCATGTTCGTTGGGGTATCTTTCGCGGGGCGTAGCTGCAATACGTGTAGTATCACTGGCAGTACAATCCGTCGGAAACGCGGTGACTGTTCCAGAGGCTGCGGGTAACGCGCAGCATGCGAGACGTTCTTGATGAGCGTAGTCGGTGGAAGTAAGCCAAAAGGAGCGATCGTTGGCCCTATGATCATCAATAGGAAGGAAGGAAGATCGAGTGGAATGGCTGGAATACGAACTGAGGGATGTGACTGTGGAGGACCCGGGAGAAACAGAGATATCTAATCCTTCAAGGCAATGTGGGTTTCCATATTCGTCATAATCGGTATAAGGGAGTTGCTGTGGCTGGGGAGGATATTTCTGGAGAAATTGTTCATCTTTTGCACTGATCGTGGTATCGAGAACAGATGGGTCCCAATGCTTATCGGATGTCATGATAACATGTGGGAGCGTGTCAAACTCAACAGTCGTATACTTTTGCATAGCAAGGTATGGTAAACCGTGTCGTATGCTAAGAGGCAGTGCATAGCCATCGGTGGTGGTGATGACCTGTCCGCCGCCCGCTTTGATGGATGTGTCGTCGACAGTGGAAAAGTATGCTTCCATCTGGCCGGAGGACAATATGGAAGGGTGTCGTCCTGTATAGGCACATTCATTGAAAATGAGGATGACGGGGCCTCTGTTCGATATGGAATAAGCTCCGCATGTAGCAATGGGGATATTTTGTACCTGATGATTGTTAATGCCAGTGACGTTAACATATCGCGGTGGGATATCCTTGGAGATGAGACATGCATCATTGCCGATGATGCAGCCATTTGCGCCGCGATCGACCATGGCAAAACCAGGGCTAGTGACCGTAGTTTTGTGTATACGGTATGTGTATGACGTTACTGGACTACCGTTAGGAAAGGTGAGATCTTCTTCAGGAGTATACCACTGGTGAAAATTGGCGGAATATGATGATGTTCCTACAGGTATTTGGGTGTCACCGTCCTTTTTGTACTGAATGTCAGGATTGTCAGAAAGGAATCGAGCGGGATGCGCGGGCGACATGGAAGACTTGAGAGGTCGCTGGTCCTTAGACGGAGAGGTCGTTGATTTGTATACAACTAGGGATGCATGGAAAACACCTCTGCGATCATTCTCTACAGCGGGATGAAGGTCTGCTGCGGAATTGGCATGCTCATCTTTGGTCGAAGTATCGTCTTCTTGAAATGATACCGAATGTCCATGTTGGTATGCCTTCCGGGTAATGGGTTTGACACTGTTGGGGTCAGGTTGGTCCGAGTTAAGTAAGTCGTGTCGCAATGAGGCAACCACGATTTTCTTGCCTTCTGGAGAAAAACTAAGCCAACGCTTCATGTCCTGACGTGATAAGGCCTTCCATATGTTTGTAGGCAACCTTGTGGTAGGGTCAGGGGTACGTCCAGCCTTAAATACAGCATAATCTTGAAAGTCTCCTTCAAATTCGATAGGGAGAGCATAGTCATCATGGTTTTGGCTCTGTTCAGAAGAAAAATCATGAACGTGTGCACGTACGGTCGACCGAGGAGCAGACATTGCGGACTGGGAATCAAGCCGAGTTGCTTCGAGTAAAAGCGTGATTTTAAGATCGTGGATAGCAGCAGCCTCGGCGACCGCATCCGTCACGGTGCTATTCGTCCCACCTGGATCCTTGACTTTGGCAAACTGTTCGCTTAGCTGGAAGCTGGAATAGCATGCCTGACACAATGCTGATTTAACAGTATGGTACTCAAGAGGCTTGTTGGGAGGACGGAGCTTATTGAGATGATTTAATTCATCAAACCAATGTGTAATGAATTTCACTTTGGATTCCTTCCAATTGTTGAGATTCAACTTAAGCAACGCTTGTAGCTGAGTCGAGTTGTCATATACCTTTGCTTTTGATTTGCTATGGAGGTTTACAAAGTCGAAGTAGGCTTTGCGTCCATCACGAGTGGTAGAATGACTGTGTACACACGATGCAGAAAGGTCACTTTTGAAGACTTCCAACATTAGTACCCAGAAGAAGGCACACTGTTTGACGAAGAGATCACGGGTATAACCCAGAAGCGTAGCTGGAGGCCAAGTTTCATCAAGGAATGTCTCTGTGTCGATGTCGTATGCCTCGAGTTTAGCTTTGAAACCGACGAGCCAGTGTTCGAATCTCAAGTCATTCGTGAGGGGTGTAAAGGACTTTTCATCTCGTGCTTTTCGGCACCATGATTCGTACTTTACCTGCTGAGGTGACTTTTTGTTACTTCCCGCCGGAGGAGGCGGTGGGTTCAGAGCAGATTCGTTACGCAAGCGTTGGGCACGTTCTTCACGGAATGACTGGAATTCCCTGTATGTATATGATTTTACATCTTTCCAGTTCCTCTCGTCTTCTTCTAGAACGACATCGACTTCTTGTAGATCGATAGCGAAATCCGCAAGTGCTTCTATGGTCCTTTGAATGGATCGAGGGATATACGTTGCCAGTCCTCCCTCCGTATAGGTAAGTTCGCGTGCAAAATCCGGTTCGATAAGTGCGTCGAGGAACGACTTCCACTCGCATAATCCGCCTTCCTTGAGAGCTAGACACAACTTGCTAGTAGTCTCACTTGTTACGTTGAGTAGGGATACGAGTATCTTTTTCATATCAGTATCGAAGCTGGGAAAACGGTTGATAGTGGCGACTTCGGCGTCATTCTTCTCTTCGCCTCCGAGTGCATTGCCGGGCATCATCGGTATGTTCGGCATCTGTGGTGGTTCCGAGCCTTGGAAAGAATTGCGCGGTGACTGAGAATGGGAACTGCTACGTGTACGATGTGCGATGTGCATATGCCAGTGTAGGGATTGTATTCAATTCCGTTCCTGTTCCTTTTTGTGTGCAAGCCGCCTTAGAGCTTGCGACTGTTAATCTATTATTTTCCTTCTGAATCCGATTCGTTGAGAGTCTGGTTCAAAGGCTTCTGAAGAACAGCAACGCTGCGTTAGTGTGTTAGTAGACGAACGATTGTACTCTACGCGTGACAATTGTGTTTGGATACTTTCGGCAACGGATAATCGGACTACAGGCGAGACTAGGGAAACGCCAGACCTCTTCTTGCTGTGACTTATTCAGATTGCAGCAAGACAGACCTTAGTATGTAGATTACAAGTAGTTGGTAGCAACTAGTGTGAATTTTGGGATTTAAATCAGTTGAATGTTAAAAGTATGAGATAAAGTGAAATCTTGCTGAAATGCAAGATATCTCTTTTATTGAGATGAATACGTTGCAACTGCTGTTGCGTAGTGCTGAGATTACTCGCTGATTATTTCCGTACATGTATTAGTCGTTGACCATATATATCTGTATGCATGTATATGTATTGTGTGAGAATCACACGCCAACGGTTTTCTTCTCTTGTTCCGTTAGGAAGACTTCATGATATGTTTATCATTAAGGTCAGGAATTGCTCCCGTAGCTCGTGTGATATTTTATGAAATCTGAGTTTGCTCACCGAAGAACAATGGCAATATTATAAAACAGAGATTGCTCACCGTCGATGCGCAATGGGAATCGATGCGCCGTGGGAATCAATATGCCGTGGGAATCGATTACTTAGATTGATACGGGACTCATTGATTCGTACGAATAGGAAATCTACCCTCTGGTAGCTTTGGTACTTCTGGTCACGAAAGGAATTTAATAGCTTTCCTGTAGGACAGAACTATCAGGATTGAAGTATCATCTCCAGATTAACAGAAATCGTGTTAATTACAAAGGGACAATGCCACCTTATCAGAAGATTATCAGATTTAACCAAAAAGAATTATCGCATCAAAAACAATTGACATAATCGCATACCATCCCAAAAGCAATTACATAACAAATACAAAAAAAACATATTATTCATCATCTTTTTCTTAACTGTCATAAATTGAAAAATCTAAATCAGCAAAGCATAACATTTGTGTACAAAAACAAAACATAATAAGTCCATTCCCGTACCAAAATTATAGAGATTTGAAGACAGTGCAAATCCTGTCAATCCCGGACCAAAATATAACTCAGTCATCAATCAAAAAACTCAACAGATTTGAAGACAGTGCAAATCCTGCCCATCCCCGACCAAAATATAAGCCAGTCATCAATCCAAAAACTCACTAGATTTGAAGACAGTGCAAATCTTTCCAATCCACGACCAAAATATAACTCAATCATAAACCCAAAAACTCACTAGATTTGAACATAGTGCAAATTCTGCCCATCCCCGACCAAAATATAACTCAGTCATCAACCCAAAAACCCACCAGTTTTGAACACAGTGCAAATCTTTTTCAGTCCCCAACCAAAATATAACTCAGTCATCAACCCAAAAATTCACCAGATTTGAAGACAGTTCAAATCCTACCCATCCCTGACCAAAATATAACTTAGTCGTCAATCCAAAAACTCACCAGATTTGAAGACAGTGCAAATCTTTTCAGTCCCTAACCAAAATATAATTCAATCATCAACCGAAAAACCCCACCAGATTTGAACACTGTGCAAATCTTGTCAATCCCCGACCAAAATATAACTCAATCATCAACCCAAAAACACACCAGATTTGAAGACAGTGCAAATCCTGCCCATCCCCGACCAAAATATAACTCAGTCATCAATTAAAAAATTCACCTGATTTGAAGACAGTGCAAATCCTGCCCATCCCCGACCAAAATATAACTCAGTCGTCAATCCAAAAACTCAACAGATTTGAAGACAGTGCAAATATTTCCATCCCCGACCAAAATATAACTCAGTCATCAACCCAAAAACTCAACAGATTTGAAGACAGTGCAAATCTTTCCAGTCCCTAACCAAAATATAATTCAATCATCAACTGAAAAACCCACCTGATTTGAACACAGTGCAAATCTTGCCCATCTCCGACCAAAATATAACTCAATCATCAATTCAAAAACTCCCCAGATTTGAAGACAGTGCAAATCTTGCCAATCCCCGACCATAATATAACTCAGTCATCAACCCAAAAACCCACCAGATTTGAACACGGTGCAAATCCTGCCAATCATCAACCCAAGTGCAGATTTTGCCAATCCTCCACCTAACATTAACTAAGTCGACTATTAAAGTATTGACCAGATTTGGCCCAAATTTATGTCACAGGTACGTTAGGCAAGCAAATTGGAAATGTTTTCAACAATTTCAAATCCACATGGCTCTGAATATCCAGTTTTTTACCTAATATGATTGATCATTTTCACTACAATATTTTGAAACAGGTTGATAATGCTTGTGACAACTCATGCCATTAAAAAAGCCTATGAAGAGGCATTTAAAGCAAAAAATAAATTGATTACTTTTTCTCAGGGAAAGTTCAAAGCAAAAGTTTGCTGTATCTGTGATAGATTCATAAGAACAGGTGATGAAAAAAAACTTGACTTTAGTTCTCTAGCACATCCATATGTTAGAGATTATTTTCACAAGAAGAAAATCAAGTGGGACAATATGCCGTTTAAATTTGCTTCTGTGTCAGTTAGGAACCAAGTTCTGAAGCAATACACACAAAAATGTATCAATGGGAGAAGAATAATCCACAATCAACAAATTAAATTCAATGATTTCATTTTGTCACCAAAGACATATGCGATCAAGCCTTCTAGTGATAGAGAAGCTATCTCCCAATTTGGGTGCTGCAGCCAATGCTATAATGGTATTGAGAGCATGAAAAAGAACAATAATAAACAAGCCAAGCTTCCAAAATATGCTATAGCAAATGGACTCTTGCATGGATATCCTCCTAACGAACTATTAGATTTGACAGCAACAGAACTTGCCATTATCTCAGATGTGAGAATCAGCCAACACATATTTCATTTCCATGCTGGACAGCATCAAATGATTAAAGGGTATCACTTTTTGAGAAGAAACAATTTGGAATATACAAGTGGCGTTATCAACTATCTCGAATCAATTGGGAAGAATCAAATCCAAGTGATCCTAACAGGATCATTCACTAACCAACAAAAACTGGCAGCAAAAAAGAAAATGGAGTTCAGAATACAAAAAGTGAAAAAAGCCTTGCATTGGATGAAACAAAATATGGGTTACCTTGAGGATGAAAACATAAATGATACTCATATCATTTTACCTCTTTTTGTTGACAAGACCAATCAAATACCATCTTCGAACTCAAACATTGAACAACAATTTGAAATGCATGTCATCTTTCCTGATGAGAATCTACCCAGCACAACCAATGGAGGATTTGACACAGATAAACATTTCAAGGACCACTGTATAGAAGATCTCATTGACAAGAATGCCACCATAACATCCAACAACATACTGAAAGATTATGAAGGGAACAATTTCTTGCGTTCTTTCCCACTTCAATTTCCATATGGCATTGGATCTGTTGATGTGGATGGAGTAGAGAGAATGAGTCCTGATTATCTGAAATATTTATCAGAGTTATCATCACCATGCTTTCATCAGGGTGAATTTGTAGCAGTTATGTACAATTTTGTACAAAGAGTCAAAATGGTGAAACATTCCTATTTAAAAACAACAAAAAACCTGAGGTGCAACTTTTCACAGCTTGACCCAGTTCAACTCAAACAAGCATCAATCAATTTTCTAGATGGAAATGTGGTGCCAGAAACAAATGAAGATTTTTTTCTATCTAAAATAAGAGGAGTAACAAGTTCAATGGGAAATACAAATGCAGCTTCTGATATTGCTAGAAAGAAAATGTTTCAACTGATGGCACATTATGGATTGCCTTGCATTCTATTCACCATCACTCCAAATGATTCAATCAATTTTAGGATTAGAGTGATGTCAAAATCCAAGGATGAAGAAGTTACTTCTGAGGATTTACCAGATCTTTTTAAGCGAGAACAACCACCCATTGATGATTGTGATCTTTTTCAGTTTGTGACAGAGTGCTCATCGATAAGAACAACATATCCAGGTATTTGTGCTATTGAATTTGAAAATATTTTGGAAATAACCATCAAGTTCATATTGGGATGGGATAACAAGGAAGGTAACATCAAAGATATGGGTTTATTTGGAGATTTAGAAGCATATAGTGTTGCAGTTGAAGAACAAGGACGTGGCACTCTGCATGCACATTTTGTTTTGTGGATAAATAAATGGAATGACCTGCTACAAGATTTGCATACGGAGGACAAGCAAGATGGGGCAATACAGACCATGAAACAGTATGCACAAAACATACTGACAACAAAATTGTTTCAGAACTTTGATTCTATTCAGTGCAGGAATCCTGAGTGTTTGAGTTTGGTTTCAGAATCTTTTGAAAAATGCACAGAACAGGATTTAAGGAGCTTGAGACTTAAACATGGTCACACATCACTGGGTGACAAAGCAATTTTTAAATGCAGAGCCTGCTCTAAACTTTACACAAGTGAAGATTTGGCGCGTGAAAGTTTAGATTTTCTCAAAAGTATACCAACATCAAATGAAACTGGAGAACAATATTTCATGTATCACAAGTTTTGGAATGGTGTAAGTAAGCAATCTAAATGTCAGGTGACAATGGAAATGGCATTGCATAAAGAAACTGCTGCCCAAATTAAAAGTGGTCTTTTCCCGCGCCTTGGATCAATGAAATACCAAAAAAACCTTCACATTGTGAATTTGTTACGCAATTTGCATGCCTCAACACATGCAAGCTCATGTCACAAAAAGGACAAAAATGGTGAATGTAGGTTCAGGCTCCCGCTTCCTGCTTGTGATGAAACAAAGATACATTTTGAAGATGAAGAATTAACATCATTTGATTGGACAGGCAAATGCACGAAGAAAGAATTGTTTGTCTGGGAACATGAGAGAACACATCAGGATTGTTTTGCCAATTCAAACAATAGTATTGTAAGTTCTATTTTTCAATGCAACAACAATGTTATTTGGGGGGTGGATGGTGCAGGGATTTATTACCTTACATGTTATGCCTCAAAAAGTACACAAAAGGATGATAAAGAAAAGATCAGTGCAGTTGCAGAAAAAGTAATCAAACAACTTGGTGAACAACAGAGACAAGAAAATGAAAATGTCACAATGAATGATGAAGAACATGATGAACCAAACACAGTAAACCAGAGAAATGACTCTACAGCACAACTAAATGAAACAAATGAAGAAGATGATCTGATGAGGGAAAAGGTTGGAATAAGAGCTATTCTAAATGCATTGTTCAAAGTGACACAAGATAACATCACTTCAGCGCCAATGGCTGCCTATCTGACAAGAAACCATACAAGATTTAGGTTCTCAGAAGAGTTTTCAACATTGGTGTTGAGCAATTATATTGAGAATGATCATGTTGTTGATGGTGTTCTAAAACTGAAAGAAGCCAATGAAAGTGACAATGAGGAAGACTTGCCAGTTTACATATCACAAGTAGCAAATTATATTTGCAGACCAACAGAACTAGAGGGTGTGTGTCTTTATGATTTTGCATCAAAGTATTATACAAAAATGAGAAGAAGTAAGACATCACTGGACTTTACGGATAACCATCCCTCAAAAAACCATTCATTTTGTGATGAATACAAAAAACCTAAACTTCCAGGTATCTGTCACTATGATTTGAAATCGACGTCAAACTTTAGGAACAAACAAATTGGGAATTTTGTCCCACAGCATGAAAATGAAGAACACCAGGAAATTGCTTTAGCAATGGAAGATTATGCTAAAAGAGCAAGTGTGTTATTTTCACCATTCAGAAAGCTTTCTGACCTCCAATTGAATTCCAAATATCTTCCCTATTTTCAATCTTTTTTAGCAAATGGTTTGCTAAAACAAGAGCATCAGAATATTTTGAAGAATATTCAAAGGACACATAACAGCTTGATGGGTGGACGTGCAAAAGATGCACTAGAGAGAGTGACCTTACCACCAGATACTAGGTGGACACATGATGAATCAAATGCAGAAGACAACAACAGAAATAATATCAACATCTTGGATGAATTGGATCTTTTTGGGAACACAGTTTTAGGATTGGATGATGACAACTGTTTTAGAACGAGTCATAATCTATTTTCCTTCAACACATCAATCATTACTAAGGCAGGAAGCAATCATTGTGGACACAATTTGATTAAGGCACCAAATATTGACCAAACAAAAACAATATTTTGTTCAGCTTCTAGAGTATCATTAATGGAAGATGGTGAAGATACAGATATGGGCAGGGATTGGCATGAGCTTGACATCACAAACATGATTAAAGTGATGGTAACACACCAGACTGTTGTTACAAATGAAGAGATCACAAACTTATCTGCCACAGGTACTTGTGAAAACATGATTGCATATGGTAAAGAGATATTCAATGGTGACAAACATCAAATGATAGCATTTGTATACATTGTCTCTGGATTTGTGCTGAGAGTTTATGAAAAACAAAAGAAAAATGGAATGCAAAAAACAAGAAACACAAGGAGAAGATTATCTGGTGAATTGGGAAGACTTGCACCATTCAATGAATTTGGTGAGGAGGAAGAGAACGATGATTTTGACTCATCTATTTCAAGGCGTGACAAGATCAACTCCAGTACAACAGTTCAGATGCTAAAAGAAATGCATGAACATAGACAACAATCCATAGCATTTCTATCAGGTGCGGGTGGTACAGGGAAAAGTCGCGTGATCAGAGCAATTCTGTCTTATTGCAAGGAATTCTGTGAAAATTTGAACATCAAGTTTACAAGGCAAACAATTGTTGTTACAGCTTTAACTGGATGTGCAGCAGTGTCAATTCATGGTAGCACTCTTCATAGTGCTTGCCACATTCCAGTGAAAGAGAACGATTCATCCCTTGAAAAATTAAGTGAATTCAAAGAAGATTGGGTTGACACAGAAATGATCATTATTGATGAAATATCCTTTGCAAATTATTCATTGTTAAACAGGCTGCATAAAACATTAAATGAATTGAAAGATGCTCCAAGAACAAATACATTGTACGGTGGTATCAATGTACTCTTTGCTGGAGATTTCAATCAGCTACCTCCCATAAATGGAACCAAAATATATGATGAGCAATATACAACAATGTTCAGGGATGCTGTCAATGTGATGCTGGAATTAAAAACAAACCACAGGTTTCAGGAAGATGCATCATATGGAAAATTGTTAGAAAGAATTTTTAAAATTGGGCTTAGTGAAGAAGATGCTAAGCTTATCAACTCAAGGAAAGTGATTGAGAGTGATTCTT
Source organism: Pseudo-nitzschia multiseries (assembly GCA_037355745.1). Taxonomy (NCBI): domain Eukaryota; phylum Bacillariophyta; class Bacillariophyceae; order Bacillariales; family Bacillariaceae; genus Pseudo-nitzschia; species Pseudo-nitzschia multiseries. The sequence continues at coordinate 11,236,233 of CM074785.1, read as the reverse complement.
TACCAATGGCAATATCTTATGCTGTACCAACAAACAAAGACAGGTGTGCAATCAATGATGCAATTTTTGCCCTTCATTTACAACAAACCCATTCCAAGAACATTCAAGACCCTATTCCCTTGCACACCATATGCATACGAGCATCCAATGTTGAATACAAATATGCCAAAAGCAGAAAAGATTACAAGGCCTTTCCAGATAAAGGAGATATATTTTACAGTTGTTGCTCTGATGCAGATGTTACAGAAAGAAGAGGAAGTACACATGTTGATCCATTTCTAAAGCTATATATTGGTTGTCCCATCATGATAACAAGCAATATATCTGTTGAAGAATCTATAGCTAACGGTTCAATGTGTGAATTTAAAGGTTTGATTTTGAAACAAGAGATGAACAGGTTTGAAGCCCTTGAGAGTGTTGTGATCAATGGCTATTATGTCAATTGCATTGATGCTGATAAAATTGAATCTATACAAGTTATTCTAACAGATACCAATACTCCAGAAGAACAACCCATATACAACCTCAAATTGCCCGAAAAAGACATTTATGCCTTGTGCAAGTATCCTTCTCTGTTTAGTGAGCACATCAGTCACAAATCATCAACACAGAATTTGAGCGTCAAACTCAAACAATTCCCTCTCAACATTTCCCATGCTAGAACTGTGCATAAATTACAAAGGGCGTTCCATAGACAATATTTTGGTTTCAAGTTGGAACTATAGGATGCAACATTGGATATATGTTGTTTTGTCATGGTGTAAAACATTGAACGGATTGTACTTGAGGGATGAGATAGATCATACCAAAGTCAAGGGAATGTGTAAAGAAATTAAAAATTTCTATGATGAATTCCAGAAAGAAAAACAACCACCATCAGTGTTGATTGAAAAAGTTACCAATAGTTTCTAACAATAGTAAATCCTGCCCGTTCACAGCCACAATATCACTCAGTCATCAACCCATAAACACACCAGATTTAAAGAATATAACTCAATACTCAACCCCAAAACTAGCCAGAAATGAACACAGTGCAATTCTTGCCAATACAGGACCAAAATATAACTCAGTCATCAACCCAAAAACTCACCGGATTTGAAGACAGTGCAAATCTTGCCAGTCCCTGAGCAAAATATAACTCAATCATAAACCCAAAAACTCACCAGATTTGCAGACAGTGCAAATCCTGCCCATCCCGGACCAAAATATAACTCAGTCATCAATCCAAAAACTCACCAGATTTGAAGACAGTGCAAATCCTGCCTATCCCCGACCAAAATATAACTCAGTCATCAATCCAAAAATTCACCAGATTTGAAGACAGTGCAAATCCTGCCAATCCGGGACCAAAATATAACTCAGTCATCAATCCAAAAACTCACCAGATTTGAAGATAGTGCAAATCCTGCCCATCCCCGACCAAAATATAACTCAATCATCAACCAAAAACTCACCAGATTTGAAGACAGTGCAAATCCTGCCCATCCCTGACCAAAATATAACTCAGTCATCAATCCAAAAATTCACCAGTCATTCTTCGCGCGAGCTCTATTTTAAATTCGTGCTCTCATCTGATTTGATTTTAAGTGATGATTGGGGTTTTCGCACCTCGGTCGCCTTGTTTTTCTTTTTCGATAAAATTTGCCGCCGACGTCATTCTTCGCGCGAGCTCTATTTTAAATTCGAACTCTCATCTGATTTGATTTTAAGTGATGATTGGGGTTTTCGCACCTCGGTCGCCTTGTTTTTCTTTTTCGATAAAATTTGCCGCCGACGTCATTCTTCGCGCGAGCTCTATTTTAAATTCGAACTCTCATCTGATTTGATTTTAAGTGATGATTGGGGTTTTCGCACCTCGGTCGCCTTGTTTTTCTTTTTCGATAAAATTTGCCGCCGACGTCATTCTTCGCGCAAGCTCTATTTTAAATTCGAACTCTCATCTGCTTTGATTTTAAGTGATGATTGGGGTTTTCGCACCTCGGTTGCCTTGTTTTTCTTTTTCGATAGAATTTGCCGCCGACATCTTTCGATCGTACCGTACCGGTACGGTACGAGTATGTGTGTTAATGACAAAGAGACAAAGTAGGGCTACGTAGAATTTGTACTAGAGCGATTTGTTAAACATAACACTCATGATCAAAATTGGTCTCATGACTGATTCTGCACCTCTATCCGTTCGAAATTTCGACTCCGAATCGAAATTTCGCTTCGAATCGAAATTTCCGAGACGATCTTTTGCACCTCTATTGCAGAAAAGAATCCTTCTCACTTTTTTCCTTCCTAATCTCATCTAATTGCAACTGAATAACAAACAAATAACAGATACTAAATTAACTAATTCAATTATTCCACCCTGTGTGTGTGTGTGTGTGTGTGTGTGTGACGCGATTCAACCATCACATCGTCGTCGTCGTTGAAGAAAGGGGCGAAAGAACAAGAAAGGGCGAAACGCGGTGTCGACGACGACGATTTGTCAACGAATTTGCTGCCGACTGCTGCCGACAACGACCGTATATGGTGCACCTCTACCGAGCTCTCTCATCTGGTAAAGTTAACTTGATCTAAGACAGATTTTAGTCGTATGATTTTTTATCTATATTGAGGTTAAATTTTATGGTTACTTGCAACCAAAAAAATGAGAGTTTGCTACCATAAAAATGAACGCGCACCACTAGATATTACTATTGCTTTTAGAAGAAGCATCTCATTTCCGTAAATAATTATTTGGGTCCTGTTTTTAATGATTTTTAGTCGTAGCGTTTGTACCAAGTCTACTTGTTAAAAACAGATTTTTTAAATATTTCTACGTATTTCCCCCCCCCAAACCCCCCCCACATAAACTCCGTCTAGAAGGTTACGTTGTCAACTCTTAGGGTTAGTGTTAAACGTTCAACTAACAACTCCACCAATGATGACCCCAAGAAAGTTTTTATAAAACTGAGTATGAGAAATGTGATTTCATATTTTCCAACAAGAAAGCCAACGAGATTAGATCTTGATGAATGCCAACATTTGATTGCAACAAATGACACCCCATGGGATCCTCATTCACTGAAGTTCAGGATGGCTGAGTTAGCAATTGACAATGGTGATTCAATTTCAGGGGACCAATTTAGTGTTCAAGCCATGTCGACTGAGGATGCAAGTTCGGTTGTAACAGAACCTACAAGTAATGTCATAGACATGCTCTCCAAGACTAGCATAGAGCCCAAGCATCCAAATCTCATGCAGCAATGCAAGTTGATGAGATTGCATCAGATATCAACCAGAAGAATGCTGACCAAATGTCAAATAGCAACAGATGGCAATATTTCCCATCGGATCTCCTCAGTAACAAGTGTTTCAAGCGCGCGAAGGATAGACCAGTTTTTATTTGATGACACAGAATTTGACTTCACAGAAGCCCCAGAGGGTAAATCAAAACAAATTCCTAGCTTGCAAGAAAATGACAATACACTTGAAAGGAGATCCCTTGATAGAAGAAATCAATGGGGACCATCAGTGACAACTATTGAAGGACCAAACAAAGTTGATTGCGAACGCCTAATATTTCTCACAGGATTTCGGCAGTGACCACAAAGTTTCAATATGCAAATATTTCAAGCGCGCAAAGGGTAGACCAGTTTTTGTTTGATGACACAGAATTTGACTTCACAGAAGCCCCTGAAGATGAATCAAAACCAGCCCCTAGCTTGCAAGAAGTTGACAATACACTTGAAAGGAGGTCACTTGATAGAAGAAATCAATGGGGGCCATCAGTGACAACTATTGAAGGTCCAAACAAAGTAGACTGTGAACGCCTAGCCAAGACTTGGAATATCAGTTTCAAGAAGGCTGAACAGACACTGAAAGTCACTACTCAGAAAGCCCTGAGAAATTTGCAACTACCTTTGATGAAGCGTTTGCCTACACAGCGCTTTCGAAACAAGAGAATTGCACAAGGAACCTGGTACACTGATACCTGGCATGCTAGGACCACCAGTATTATGAGGCAAGAAAAATGTACACAGATCTTTACAAATGGAAATGGGTTTGAAGTATTCATACCAATACAGGACAAATCTCAAGCGTATCAAGGGTTGAAAATATTCATTCATGAAGTTGGAATCCCTGAGCATTTGATGTCTGATGGTGCCCCAGAACAAGGCTCGCCAAGAACCTACAAGACCCACTGGAATTCAATTGTGAAGCGCAATCATATTCACCAAACATTCATCCAACCACATTGCCCATTCCAAAATCGTGCAGAGCAAGCAATAGGTCATCTTGGTAGTGCCATCACAACCAAGGCAGCAAAGAAGAAGTCACCGAGGAGACTATGGTCATTTTGCGGTGAACTATGTGCTAATATCAGGCAGAGGACGGCATCAAGCAACCCTTCTTCAATGGGGAGAACTCCATTTGAATTGGTGCATGGATATATGCCCGATATTGCATTATACACATCATCAGAATGGTATGATTTTATATTTTACTTTGACAAAGGTGATTCTTCATCTCAAGGAGTTGAAAGATTGGGTCGATGGTTGGGCCCTTGTGGCAACAAGATAGGTGGCGGTGATTGTTTTTGGATCCTGACTGAATCAGCAATACCAATATCTACAAACTCAATAAGGCCTGTCAAAGAATATGAATGGAGGGATAGAGATGTCCTACGTGTTCGAAGTGTAAAACGCGTACGAACGTAAGTTCGCACCTCGAGTGCAAGCGAGACGATTTCGCACCTCAAGTGCGCGCGCAGAGCGCGCATATGGTGTCAGTGACGTCAGTGCTTGCACCTCGAGGGGTGTCAGCGTCGTATCGAGATCAGCGTCGTATTGGAATCGACAGCGCCGCACCTCTGCGTGTACCTCTACTGGTGATAACACAGATAGGTATCAAGCGCCCACACATACAAGATAGCAGTAGTACTCATAATTATTATTAACCCCGATTTAACTCAGTAACAACAAGCACCTCTGACTTTTCATCATGGGCATAGAATAGAGAGGATTCTCGACTTCTAATAGTTAATAATAATTATCCGGACGACGACGTCAAAAGAAAACAACACCTGCAACAGGGAAACTGGATGTTAGCCCACAGAGCATCGTCGACGCCCGTCAACAAGAACCTTGTTGAGAGAGGGATCGTAATCCTCCTACGACTTCTCCTAGAGCTACAACAAAACAGAATCGCTCTAGTGGCGCATGCAGCTCCAAGGGTGGTGCCTTGATAGCTACTGCAACATCAACACCTTCCTTTCCAGTACCGAGTCGAAACCAAGGACAACGTAAGGAAGACGAAGACACAACAACGAAGCCGACACGACCCCCGAGATGGGTGGAAACAACCGAAATAACCACCCGTAATCCAAGGCTGTCGGTGGATACTTTTTATTGCAAGTGCCAATGGACAAAGGTGCGCAAACAAAGTTAGTGTTCATGGCATATGCAAAGAACATTCGCGAAGTGCGTACGCGGATGACAGAAGGTTATATAAGTACAACTAAGTGGGCGCAGATGACGTATCTGCAAGGGTGTGTTCGAAGTGTAAAACGCGTACGAACGTAAGTTCGCACCTTGAGTGCCAGCGAGACGGTTTCGCACCTCAAGTGCGCGCGCAGAGCGCGCATATGGTGTCAGTGACGTCAGTGCTTGCACCTCGAGGGGTGTCAGCGTCGTATCGAGATCAGCGTCGTATCGGAATCGACAGCGCCGCACCTCTGCGTGTACCTCTACTGGTGATAACACAGATAGGTATCAAGCGCCCACACATACAAGATAGCAGTAGTACTCATAATTATTATTAAACCCGATTTAACTCAGTAACAACAAGCACCTCTGACTTTTCATCATGGGCATAGAATAGAGAGAGGATTCTCGACTTCTAATACTACGAAGAATGGAAGCAATCGACAAATCAATTGAGTCCAAGATTGGTGATGAAGTGAAAGACAGCGCGTCCTTCTTCCAGGAAAATTACCCGGAACCTCAAATAGAGCTATTTGAGGAACAACAACCAGTGAAATCATCTGATCTGAAACTTGAAATGGCTGAGCCAGAATCATCGGTTGAAGATATTGATGAACCAGATGAGTATCTGGGGAATGAAGTAATCATTGAGAGAAATGATGAAAGGCTCAGGTGCATCGTAAAGGATAGAGTGCGCGATCTGCAAAACAGACCAATTGGAGTAAGGAATGAGAATCCAATACTGGACACGAGGCTGTACAATCTGCAACTACCTGACGGCACCATTGAGGAATACATGGCAAACATTGTTGCAGAGAGTCTTTACAGTTCTGTTGATGACGATGGAAGGATGTTCACCCTACTAGATGAGCTAATTGATCATGAATGCGACAACAATGCTTTAAGTGATGAGGAAGCAACAACTGTAGCCAAAAATGGACGAAAAAGCCATAAGCCGACGACTAGGGGTTGGAGGATTTTGGCCAGTTGGAAAGATGGAACCGAATAATGGTGTAAGTTAAGTGATGTCAAAGAATCATTCCCAGTGCAACTAGCCGAGTATGCAGTCAACAACAAGCTTGAACGAAATTTTGAGAAGAAAGGAACGGATCCTTAAGGCAGCCAAAACAGCCAAGTATTGGTTGAAGACTCACAAATATGGTGTTGAGCTACCACATTCAATTACACAAGCACTGGCAATTGATAAGAAAACAGGCACAGATCACTGGGAAAGAGCAATTCACAAAGAAATGACCAACAATATGGCAGCGTTTGAATTTTCGGATGATGATGTTATTCCAGTTGGTCACAAGGAAATAACAACCCACATGATATTTGATATCAAGCTTGGATCCCTAACAAAGAAAGCTAGGTTGGTAGGGGACGGTCATAAAGTTCTTGCCATAGCAAAAGAGAATACATATTCATCTGTTCTCAGTCGTGATTCAGTAAGAATATTCTTCTTGCTAGCAGCACTGAACGATTTGAAGGTTCTCTCAGCAGATATTCAAAATGCATATTTGACAGCCCCAATAAAAGAGAAATACTTTCTAAAAGCGAGAGCTGAAGATGGTTTTCCTCCACACCTTGCAGGTCGACCTTGCAAGATAGTTCGAGCACTATATGGGTTTCCAGTAGCAGGTGCGTCTTTCAGGTCATATCTCACAAAACATTTGAGGGACCTTGGATATTCCCCTTGCAAAGCAGATCTGGATGTGCACTTATGAATTGAAACCAGGAAAGATGGATCCAGATACTGGGCAATGCTCATTGCCTATGTAGATGATATCTTATGTTCTGGTGAAGATCCAAAGTTCCAGCTAGAAAACATTGAACGAAAGTTCAAGTTGAAGGATGATACGATTGAGGAACCAACTCTGTATTTGGGAGCTGATACTGGAAAGTTTTACTTCGAAGGTGATTCAATGCCAAGGTGGTCATTATCGAGCACTAAATATACTGCAAAAGCTGTTGCAGCCGTCGAACAAGAGCTTGGAACTGAGAAGTATGGTTACAAATATCTACCAAAGTCCGCATCCAGTCCACTGTCACATGATTACAGACCGGAAATTGATATATCAGAGGAATTGAATCCTGAATTGCAAAATTACTATCAAGGTCTGATTGGAGTTCTCAGATGGATTTGTGAACTAGGAAGGCTTGACATTGTAATGCCAGTCTCGCTGATGTCAAGGTATTTGGCGCAAGCAAGAAAGGGACATCTGAACCAGTTATTTCATATATTTGCATATTTGAAGAAGTATAACAGGTCAAAATTGGGTTTTGATGATTCGGTACCAAGCATTGATCAGAGTAAATTCCAAAAATGTGACTGGTCTGAATTTTATCCTGGCGCCACTGAAGTATGCCTGAAGCTTTGGGAAAGCATGTGACAATGAGTTGTTTTGTTGATGCCAACCATGCCGGATGCAAGGCAACAAGGAGATCTCATACTGGTGTTATTATCTTCATTAATAATGCGCCAATTATTTGGTTTTCCAAAAGACAGACAACAGTTGAAACATCAACTTTTGAATCTGAAATCATCGCATTGAAAATTGCAATCGAATTGGTTGAAGGTCTAAGATACAAGTTGAGAATGATGGGTGTTCCAATTGATGGGAGCACCAACGTGTATTGTGATAATGATTCTGTCGTCACAAATGTTACACGACCTGAAAGCCCATGCAAGAAGAAACACAACAGCATTGCATACCACAAGGCGCGCGAATCTATTGCAGCAGGAATTATCAGAGTTGCAAAGGAACCAGGTTCAACAAATATTGCTGATTTGTTTACGAAGCTAATGAGTGGCGCTGTTTTCTGGGAACACTTTTTGATGCATGTGGTGATTTAGTTTGTTCAAATCAATCGTTTGATGGAATGTTCGATTGATCGTTTGATCAAAGCAACGGATCGATTTGCAAAGTAACGGATGGATTTGCAATGAGCATTATGAAAATGGATAATTTGATCCATGAATACAATATATCAATCGGGCAAGGATCGGGGCAAAATGCCTTGATACAAGCCAGAATGAATGGCAAAATGCCTCCCCATTTTTTGATAGGGCCTCTGATGGTAGACTGGATACAGTTTGGTATTCAACACACGACAATGACTCACGATGAAAATGTGTTAAGTCATAAGAATCCAGCCGCTTAACGGTTGGAGATTTACGACTGAAGGGGGCTGAAAAGAATTCACCGTGTAAATGTGCGTACGAACGTTCTAGTTACGGGCATATCATACGCAAATAACCTTATTCTTAAGGTTAAACCTGAGTGAATGATCGTCAACGACTTTGCATGTGGATTACCTCTTAGCGGGAGTTTTCCCCATCAGCTCACTCTTTGAAGAATTAACAACTCTAAAACACTATCATGCCCTAAAATCTACGTACAACCTAGTACTAATTCTACATGATAAGGTACAATACATGTGATATTCCAATGAGAATATCACGGTGAATTATACGGTTAAACAAAAGACCGATCGAAGATGGTTTGCGTGTGTTTTGTGTCTTAAGATTACGGGTGTTTTGTATGCTTAGAATTACACGTTAATATGCTGGAAATCGATACGATGATACGACGAGTGATTTGACGACGAGTAATTAACCTGTCGGCCGCTAAGTCCGAATGCATCTAAGAAGATGATTACTCTTACTCTTACTCACTAAATCAATCAACCGAAAGGACGATTGCGTTTGTTTGTTACGACACACTTTCTTTAGAGTGGTGCTTCTGGCAGCACTTCGTCTGAGAAAGTGGTATCGTACCCTCTTTGAGCTTAACGATCCCTTCTTAGATATTTTAGTCCGAAATAACAGCCTTGTACTGCAGAAAGTAGTAGAAAACATTTGATTAGAGATAAGTTGCTGGATAGACATTGTTGTTGGACTTGATCACTCAAAGGCAGACGTCTTGAAAGCACAAAATCTGCATCCATTGCATCTATATCAACGGGAACAAGATCCTGTTTTTTGTGATATAGGAGTAAGAAGTCGTTCATTCAAACATCAAATCAACAGCAGCAGCAACACAAATCGAGACGGCAACGTGGCAACAACAACAACAAGTTGACGGTGGCACAGCAACAAATTGCTGGCACCGGCACCACCAAATCAAAGACAACAGCGAGCAAAATATTTGGAGTCGACAAGAGTTGAAGGCAAGCGGATGGCAGCTACACAAATCGGCAGCAACACGAATCAGCAGCAACACGAACATGGCAACAAATTGCCGGCACCGACAAATCAACGACAACGATGAGCAAAATATTCAGAGTCAACACGAGTCAAAGGCAAGCGGACGGCAGCAACAGCAATGGTCCAGCAACGAATTGTCAGTTTTTTTTTTCGTTATTGGCAACATCGACAAAAGAACAAATCATGGGCAATAACATGTCAACGGCAAACAGCAAGAACGAATCAAGGGCAAAAAATTGTCGGCAACACAAATCTACAGCAATGACAAATAATTGTTCCTGTAGGTTTGCATGTAAATTGTATTATTCTTTTGTTATCATTTACTCTACATCAATAGATACTCACATCATTTTCCCCCAATTATTATATATTGTTATAGGATGCTACAATAGCAAGGAAAACGGCATCCACAGCAACAGTGAAGGCAATGGGCGAGAGCCAAAGCAAACCATTACAGAAGCAACAGCAACATCAACAGCAAGCGGATGACAGCAACAGCAACAGCAACAGCGATCGAGTCGCAACAGCTAGGGCAACCAATTGTAGGCAACAACAAATTGTCGGCCACAACAGCAATGAATTGTCGTCAACAATGTCAGCAACGACAACAAATCATTGGCAACAACAGCAACAAGCGCAACAAATCGCCGGCAACAACGGCAACAAATCACCGTCAACGAATCGTTGGCAACAATGGCAACAAATCGCCAGCAACAAATCGTTGGCAACAATGGCAACAAATTGTCGTCAACAACGACAACAAACAGACACGCGGTCGAACGACCAGCCACAGCAACAGAAAACGCCGCCAACAAATCGTTGTACAACAATGGTGCAATTGGATTGCAAGCAAAAACAAAGAGACTTGGAACAAGACCAATAAAAAAGAGCAAAGAGACAACAGCAACGGAGAAGTAAACAGAGAATGTCTTCAAATTTTCTGAAGATTGCAGCACCATCCCCGACAAGCCATGAAATTTATAAACACTTGTCTCAGATAAAACTGAAGAAGAAGAAAGGGAATAGGCATCCAATTTGCAAAGAAGGTGTTGAGACAATAGCGTTGAAAAATGAATACTGAACAACTGTGGTGGTGAAAGGTAAATACATGGAAACAAGTTGGGGTGGCAAAATAGTTGGGAAGAAGAACTAACAATTGGCACAGGCTTTGGTGGTTGACAATTTTGAGACATTGGATAGTACGAAAGATGAACATGTTTTAGCATTTGACAATTCTTAACCATCGTTCCGCATTTTTGCGAAAGTTTCCTGAAAGTTTGCAGAACGACACTTGGCTTCAAACAAAAATATCAAACTTTTAAGAACATTTGCTCCGGCAATTGTTGGAGCAAAACCAAAAGCTGCCACAGGGAAGAAGCGTGGTAGTATCAATGAAGGATATGCTGTCATTGGGATTCAACCAGAGAGATTGTCTTCCAATAATGGTGTGTATGTATTCAAAAAACATGTGGTACCCAGCATGAAACTAGAGAAGCGACAGCAGTGCAAATTGTGAAGCATATGCATCATAGTTTAACTCCCGTGGAAAGATTTGTTGAGGATGAAATGGCCGTGTTGTCTGAGATTATTTGTCTTACAACGCTAAGTACCATTGGGCATTTGGCAACAGCATTTTCAATTGGTCGCAATTATCATTCACAATTCCATGTCGATGACGATATGCATTACACTCGTTTAACAGTTATTGCTCCATTGTTTTGTTTTCCCCACATACAGAATCAAAGTACTGTTGCAATCTGGGGATACACTACTCTTTAACCCATTGGTGTATCATAGCTGTTTGAATCCCAAATTTCAAAGTTGCCATATTATGAGTGTGTTTGTATCTCGCAAAACTGTACTAAGAACTAATCCATTATAACAATATTAAATGACAATTTAAAGTTCGGCGTTCCATTCCCTTCTGTTGTTGTCCCCCCCCCTTGCTACTCAATCGGAACTGTCATCACTATTGCTGTCTGAACTGGAGAGGTACTCACTGGATTCATCATCATTCAATGCCATCTCAAACGGTTCCAACTGGATGTTGTCCTTTAGGGGACATGCATTTATTAAATTCTTTTTGTACGTATGAGGAAGCTACAGTACTTTAATAATAATAATAATAATAATAATATACGTATTTAAGTAACTTTAACCACCAAAGGTGGATCTAAACTACTCAGTCTGTATCCAGACTTTAACGTCGCCTCAATTGAAGAGAGTTTAAGCCCCAAGTTGTAGAACGACAAATTTGTCAAACGAATCCTGAAAGCAAGCAGGGAAGGTAAAAGTAAAAACTGTGGAAGGATACCCGTAGCATAATCCGAACTGGGAGCAGCTACCAACAAACAGACAGAAGGAAGGGAAAAGTACTAGGAGCAGGACGGTGTGCAAAGGTGGGTGACTTGGTGAAGAACTAGGAAGGGCACCAAGTGCAACACATGGTGAGACACCGGGAGCAGCACTGGGTGCAGAACCGGGTGAGACACTGGGAGAAGCACCGGGGTGCAGAAGGTGGTGATATACGTTGGTGAGAGACTGGGATCAGCACTGGGTGCAGAACCTGGTGAGGTACTGGGAGCAGCACAGGGTGCAGTTCCAGGAGCCATACTTGATGCAGCGCTAGAAGCAGCACTGGGTGCAGAACTTGGGGAAACACAAGGAGCAGCACTGAGGGCAGAAGTATGATATACTGGGAGCAGCACTGGGTGCAGCGCCGGGAGCCATACTTGGTGCAGCTCTAGGAGCATCACTGGGTGCAGAATGTGGTGAGAGACTGGGATCAGCACTGGGGGCGGAACCTGCGGAGATACTGGGAGCAGCACTTGGTGAAACACGAAGAGCCACACGTCGTGCGGGTGCAGCGCCAAGAACCAAACTTGGAGCAGCTCCAGGAGCAGCACTGGGTGTAGAACTTTGTGAAACACAAGCAACGCTAGGTGCAGAAGGTGGTGAAATACTGGAAACAGCACTGGGTGCAGCGCCAGGAGCCACACGGGGGATACTTGGGGCAGCACGTGGTGCAGGGCTAGGAGAAGCTCTGGGGCCAACACTTGGTGAAACATTAGGAACCACAATTGGTGCAGCGCTAGGATTGGCACTGAGTGCAGCACTAGGGAGTCAAGGAACCACACTTGGTGCTATGCTTGGGCACACACTGAAAGCAGGACTGGGGGCAGCACGTGGTGAGACCCTAGGGACCACACTAGGAGCTACACTTGGTGCCTCACATTGAGGGCGCCATAATGGCACACAGGGCTAGGAACCTTGCAGCCAGCTGGATGGTCGCAAGCCATTGATGCTTGGCAGTAAGAGTGTAACCACGGAGCACTTGGAGGGGAATCTGGAGGAGTGAGTGAGATTGAGGCAGAGCACCAGCTAAGCCAATGGCCAATTCAGATGAAATGGAATCATTGAGAGATTGGTGTTGTTCAGCCTCAAGCGACCCTCCAGTGCCATGGAGCCGTTGGTTCCGGTATGTCCAGAGATCCCAACAGGTGAGGAAAAATTGATGAATCACTGCAGTGGCCCATCGTCGAGGAGATCGCTTGCTACCAATCGAAGAATAGTAATCAGCTTGAATCTGATGCCAGAGGGGGGTCCACCTCCCAAGGAACCAGTTGTGCCATCCAATCCGACGCTGAGCCCTTATAGCAGATGCAATATCAAGGGAGTAGGAGGAAGGGTGGATACGCCTGCCTTGACGAACCCTAGTGGTAACATCCACAATGGCGAGAGCCAGTGAAGGGTCTGTAAGCTCAGAGGTAAGGCACTGTTGCAAAGGGCCCCGAAAGGAAGACAAGCAGTGCTGGACAGCCCTGGGGCCGGCACATGAAAGAACATGGGAAACCTTCTCCTCGTCTTGGGCACACAGAGGGCATCGAGAGTGATCCTGGTGCTGGTAATGAAGTAACTGATTGCCAACACCAATACAACCCGAAGCAAATTTGACAAACCACCGTTGCAGACCAGGAGGGAGGCGCTTGAAAGCAGAGTGATGGGCACACCAATGGATGGAATCAGAGACTTGTGGTAGAATGGAGATGTCGTGGTGAGTGTGCCAATAGTGAAGAAGTGGAGGACCTGAAGTAAGAATGTGCAAGGCATCTCTGTCAAAGCGAGAGCATTTGAGACCCTTCTGTGAGAGAGCCCAGGGCTCAAACACAAGTCGGGGATAATGGTAAGGAGAAGAACGTTTCATGGAGAGAAATGCCTTGGCCATGCCATCAACTTGATGATTGCGAAGCGCCCACCAGTCAAGAGAAAGACCCTCTTGATGACCCTGAACCCACTTGAAGGTGACAGTGATTGGAAGAGCAGAGAGCATATTGCGAATGACATAGACATAGTCAAAAGATTTCTGAGAGATAGACAAGGGCCAGGTTCCCTGAGCCTGTTGAAGAGCCGCATCCCCATCAAGGGCAATGGTGAGTGAGCCAGAGGCTACATCATAGAGGTCCACCAGAGCCATACAGCAGGTGAGGACACCAATGATGCCAGCCAATTTGCTCTGGTAGGAAGACTGATCTTCGGGGGAGCCACTGACAAGGTTAGATCCAGTGAGGAACACCGTGGGAGCCTTGGTGGAGGTGTGGGGTAGAGGATGAAGGAAGATGTACCTCGGAGGAGAATGGGATCATAAGAGCCGTCACAGACAGCGCTGGCAGAGCCACTCATAATGGCATCTGCAAGAGCCTGGCATCCATCCTGGGGAAGGGAGTATTGATGGAGAAGGACCCGGGGAGAAGCACAGAGAGCATCAAATGCATCCTTTGGGGTGGCAAGGAATCCCATAAAAGGATCATACGTCAAGAGATCCTCGTCTGGTGGATGGGAGATAAAGGTGGATGGACCGACAATCCGGAACACATTCCCACTGGAAAGGAGAGAGACAAGAGTGTCGGCACAGGCAGGTTTGGCGCAAAGGATGGTAGTGTTGAAGCTATAACGGCCTCGGCCTTGCGAAGAACCGACCTTCCAACAAGTGGGACATTTGGAGAAGATCCGGTCAGTAGAACCACACAAAAACCAGGGCCACACAGAGGAAGATTCTGAGGACAGCCAGTGCCCCAGGTGGAAGGAGGGGTGGAGAGCTCTGTCGGAAGGCAAGGCCAACGGGGGTAAGAAGGATTTCCAAAGGGCGCGTTGCCAAAGCTGAAGGGCTGGGAGATGCCACGGAGGGGGGCATCGAGGCCAGTCAAGGTGGGCGCGAAGATGGTTGGAGGACTGCAACTGGAAGGCCATAGGAGAAAGCTGTGTGCCATCTGCAGTGCAGATATCAGCAAGGGAGATAGCCTGGAGAGACATCCTGATGAGATTCAGAAGAGACATGCCGGCGCCCCGAAAGCCAGCAGTGACAAAAGCTTGCATGAGGTAGCAGTCATTCACTCGAAGCAGAGGAAGAGTAGGAAAGTCTTCAGCCATACTCACAGGGTGCATAGAAAAGAAATGCCACACATGCTTATACCAGCAAGGAGTGATATAAGATGCATAAGGCTGGTAGGGAGTAATACCGAGATGAAAAGGGATCCCCAGTTCAAGCTGAAAGGCTTCAGCGGTAAGCCTAAAAATATGGCCCGTCTGGGAAACACGGACAGATTCCTGAAGCAGAGTAGCAATGTGGCTGAATTCTTGGAGAAGAAAAGGGTGAATGAAACCAAAGCCTTGATACAAAGATGGACCATAGAAGACCTTGCAAGGAAAGTTGCGAGACATGCCTGCCTTATTGAGCACTGGGACCAGAGTTGGTTGGAGAATTCGGGTCCAGGTAGAAGCGCTGAGCTGAGTGACGGGCATGGGGTATTCAAAAGACTTCATAAATGAGTACCTGAAGGTGTAGAGGGAGGTGTTCTTCTCACACTTGGAGGACCTCATTTGAGATCCAAAGGACTGGGACTGGGTCTGCAGGTGATCAACTTGAGCTTCCTCATTTCCGTCCATAGAAATGTAGACACCCAAAGTCTTGTCAGCGTGATCAACCTTAAAACGGTCAAGAGGGGACTGGGCACCAGATTTGTCAGTGATGGTGAAAACACCTGGCATTTCATCGACAGAGTGATAGTCCCAACCAGAACCAGTCCACTTGAAATCAATCAAGTAGCAGAAGGACTTAGCAGGTTCAATAGCGCCACCAGTAGCAATGAGACCGCCAGCCCAGCGGTCTAAAGCTGCCTGAAAATCAACAGCCAGAGCCTCACCAGAAGTAGTAGAGGAGGCACCGGCACAGAAAAGATCAGTATCATCCACAAAAGCAAAACCAACCAAAGAAACCAGTTGAAGGGATAGGGAGGTGAGTAGGTGGACCCCATGTCCTGCATTCTGCATCATCCGGAAAAGAATGGTAGAAACCAGAGCCCACAGAGTAGGGCCAAGACCATTTCCTTGTCCAATCCCACTTAGAGGAATAGATTCATCACCATACATAGGACCGGACCTGCCAAAGCCAGTTTTAATGTGATGGGTAGCACGCTGGAGAGTGGAGAGTAGAACCTTGCAAACATGAGCCAGAATCCCAAAGCTTTGAAGGGTGAGACTGGCAATGGGATGGGAGATTTGGTCATAGCAGCCCTTGGCATCATTCATTGCAACCGCCCCCGAGCGGCGCTTCTGACAAAGAACATCACAAATAAGCTTCTTGTTGAGACAAGTGTTGATGGCTTTGTGATGCTTCCGGCTGCCATGCTGGTCAACTGCCACCGCGTTGGCTTGTTCAGCATGAGCGAGAATGCGTTTACCAATCATCTTGTTGTTGATCTGAAACTCAGGAGACATCAGTTGGATGAGTCTCTTCTTGTCAACACGGTATTCACCAGGTTTCTTGAAGATTTTAACGTCGGTGATAACCTGCCAAGCAGGGCGCGAGAAGCCAGCAAGCAGAGGAGCAGTCCGCATCAAAGTGTCAAAGGAATTCAGCTGTGTGTCCAAAGCAAAGGATTTATGGTGGGCAAAACTGAGGCAAGAAGGCTCTCCAGCAGTGCGTTCCTTCTGGCATTTCCAGGCAGCAGCATTGTCAGCAGGGCTAACAGAATAGTCAAAGGGAGCCAAAGACTGAATGGCCGCAGGCACTTGAAGGCAAGTAAGAAATTCAGTAAGGTACGGGTCTGTTCCTGAAGGAGAAACATAGGTGCCAGCAAGGACCGCAGCTGAGGAAGGTCCAGTTCCCAAGTAGCGGAAGGCCTGGATGAAAGAGGGAGACATGGAGGGAGTGTCTAGGCATTGTTGCTGACGGCAGACATTGGAGGCAGCCATGGCTGGCACCATTGCAGACTGAGACTCCAAGGCTTGTTCAGTGCCATCAGATCCAACTGCAACAGCTTTCAGAACAGCAGGCTTAGAGAGACGACCACGGATAGCGCGAGCAGCGAGCCCTAGATCCCGTTGGAGCTGTTCACGGCGCATGTGTGCCCGGATCTGGGAGGCGCTCTGGTTGCAGGGCTTGCCTTCAGTAAGAAGGGCGTCCACCAAGCCTTGGTTGAAGGAGTCACGCCTTGAAGGAGCCAGGACTTTGACGGCGCGGTATTGCTTGTAGGCTTGCTTCAAATGGAGGACAGCAGTGGCAAGATCACAGTGTTCACCCTTGTATAAGGAAAGCTTACATGCCAAGCGCTTCACCATGGTGTGACTGGTGGAGACCCCTTGCTGAAGCTGCACGATCCGCCTCCAGAAATCAATGGTGTAACGGTAAACCTGGAGCTTGGGAGACCAAGGAATCATTCCGGTGCGAAGCTGGCAAAGATGTTGTTCAACAGACAGCCGGACGGAAGCAGAGGTAGCATGGAGGACATCATAGGTAGTGATGAGAGTGTCGCGCACAGTGGTATCACCAGATAAATACAGTGCCACCAGGTGCTCAAGCTTAGTCTGAAGGGGGAACACACCAGCAGTAGCAAAAGCATGTTTGACCCGCTGGAGATAGCGCTGCCGAAGGTGAGGGTGGGAAGATTTCAGGCGAGGAATAGAGGATCGCACAGGAGGTGGAAGATATTTGCCCAAGATGCTGCCATTACAAACTTCGATCCAGAGCAAGCGATGGTCAGAAACCATGCCATGCTCACCATCAAAAGCACAGTAACCAGCTTGGAAGACATCAACATGCTCAGTAGTCCAGATGGCATCAATGGGAGTCTTGGTAGTATTCCGATTGTGGGTGGCAGGCGGGGAAGTTGAAGGGTCGGTAGTCAAGATGGCATCCTTGAAGCCGAGTGCTTTGAGCTCAGAGGAAAGACCGTCAGACCGGACATCAGAATTATGGTCAATCCCTAAGATGACGGAGTCACCAGCCTCCACACACGCCTGAAGGGCAGCTGTGAGGTCACGTCGAAAGAGAATGCGTGGGTTGGGACAGCAAAGATCCTCCTCAGCCTGGAAGTAACGACAGTGTTGGTTCCAAACAGAGCCAAGGTCCCTGTCATTTTCTACAGGGCAGTAGGCAGAAAAGATGGTAACCGTAGCTTGAGCCCTACCCTGAAACCGGACAAAGGTCCACCGGCCAAGCCCCGAAGGATCAGCACCATGGGCAAGCTTGTGAGAATGAAAGAGCCGGTCAATGGTAAACCCCGTACCACCAGGGATGCGCCAAGTGCCGGTGGAGGCCTCATGCTTGTTGCTAGCAAGGAAGGTGAAACTGGAAGGGTAGGCCTGTTTGATGCAAGAGTGGAAGAGATCACAGAGGGGGAGCTGAGGTTCGTTCAGACAATGCTCTGCGTAGAGGGCAACCCCAGCTTTACTTTGAGCAACACGCCGAGAGTTGTGACGAGAGCGAGACATGAAGGCTGACTTCCGCTGGGGACCAATATTTTGGAAGGTAATGAGAGTAGAGTTTGAGGACAGAGACTGGGGAAAGGAATGGCCAAAAGCATCAGCATCTTTAACCACATGGATGTCCCCATGAAGATCGGATTGTGCAAGGCGGGAAACGGCAGAAGGTGAGGAATGGGAAGAAGGACTGGAGGAATCCAGGTGCAAATTTGAGGTGGAGGGCATCCCACAATGCCCCGTATGAGATATCCTAACCATGATCAGACGCATACCATGTCTGTCGCATGGAAGAGGAAGCTGGTGAGGCATAGGTGTGGAACACAAAAGGCCACAGCAGGTGCTGTGCCAGGGGTGGCAGCACAGGAGGCAACACGAGGAGAAGAATTGGCACTGGATGCAACCTTGGGTGAAGCACTGGAAAGCAGGCCAAGGGCATTGCTGGGGGGAGCACTTGGAGGGATGCCTGGTGCAGTGCGCGGAGAAACACTGTGTGCAGATCAGGGTGAAACACTGGGATAACCTGGTGATGCAACACTAAGCCCAGCACTGAGTGCAGTCCTGGGTGAAGCCCTGGAGGACAAACAGAGTGCTGTGCTGGAGGAAGCACTTGGAGTGACGCCTGGTGCATCACAAGTTGGAGCCGCGCTGGGTGTAACACTGGAGGCAACCTTGGGTGAAGCACTGGGAAACAGGCTAAGGGCATTGCTGGGGGGAGCACTTGGAGGGATGCCTGGTGCAGTGCGCGGAGAAACACTGTGTGCAGAGCAGGGTGAAACACTGGAATCACCTGGTGATGCAGCACTAAGCTTAACACGGGGTGCAACCCTGGGGGAAGCACTGGAGGGCAAACCAAATGCATTGCTGGAGGAAGCACTTGGAGTGGCGCCTGGTGCAGTGCGAGGAGAAACACTAAGTGCAGATCAGGGTGAAACACTGGGGGCACCAGTTGATGCAGCACTAGGTGGAACACTGGAGGCAACCCTGGGTGAAGCACGGGAAGGCAAGCTAAATGCATTGCTGGGGGAATCACTTGGAGTGATGCCTGGTACATCCCAAGTTGGAGCCGCGCTGGGTGTAACACTGGAGGCAACCTTGGGTGAAGCACTGGGAAGCGGACCAAATGCATTGCTGGGGGAAGCACTTGGAGGGCCGCCTGGTGCAGTGCGCGGAGAAACACTGAGGGCAGATCAGGGTGAAACAATGCGGGCACCAGTGGATGCAGCACTAGGTGGAACACTGGAGGCAACCCTGGGTGAAGCACGGGAAGGCAAGCTAAATGCATTGCTGGGGGAATCACTTGGAGTGACGCCTGGTGCATCCCAAGTTGGAGCCACGCTGGGTGTAACACTGGAGGCAACCTGGGGTGAGGCACTGGGAAGCAGGACGAATGCATTGCTGGGGGAAGAACTTGGAATGACACCTGGTGCAGTACTAGGAGAAACACTGTGTGCAGAGCAGGGTGAAACACTGGGAGCACCTGGTGATGCAGCACGAAGCGCAGCACTGAGTGTAGTCCTGGGTGAAGCACTGGGGGGCAAACCAAATGCATTGCTGGAGGAAGCACTTGGAGTGTCGCCTGGTACAGTGCTAGGAGAAACACTGGGTGCAGATCAGGGTGAAATGGTGGAATCCCAAGGTGGAGCCGCGCTGGGTGTAACAGTGGATGCAACCCTGGGTGAAGCACTGGGAAGCACTCCAAAGGCATTGCGGGGGAGAGTACCTGAAGGAACACCTGGTGCAGGGCTAGGAGAAACACGGTGGGGGGGACAAGTCGGGAAACAGGAGGAGCAGAAGAAGAGGAAGGGTGACTGAGGGATACAGAGGTGGAATTTGAGGAAGTAGGCATTCCACCAGGCCAGAAGCAAGGGTTCCTAACCATGATCAGAGGCATACTGTGTCTGTTGCACGGAGAGGAGAGAAGCCAGAGCAGAGCTGGTGGAGGCATTGGTATGGCTCAGGTCGCTGATACTAGCATCGGTGCCGGGAGAAAAAGCTATGGAGGTAAGACCAGAGCGGAGAGGAGAGTTGAGAGCGGTGGGGCGTTTGGCAGCGGGAGGCAAAATTTCAGCCATGGCAACGCCTTCAAGAGGGGCAGCAGTCGGAGGGGCACCCAGAACAGAAGTGATGTTGGAAGTGCCGGTTGCAAGAGTAGACATGGACTGGGCATCATCAAAGCCACACCCAGCGCTGTCCTCACGAACCTGAAAAGAGAAGTGCATATCCAGGTCAAAAGTAACAGCGTTGGAAGTGGAGTCAATGGACAGATCATCATCCACGAGTTCCCAATCACAGACGTTACCACTACCAAAGAAGAGCAGAGCATCCTCCGGCTCCTGGTCCGGTGCAGGGGCATTTTCAACAACCCGTCCTTCAGTGGGATCCCAATGAAAATCCTCCAGCTCAGTGAGACACTCAGTAGAAAACCATTGGCGAACACAAGAGCCATACCGGGCCTCCAGGAAGATGGGGAGAAAGGACAGCATGGTTTGAGCTTCAGCCGAGGTAGTAGTGTTGTACAGGGCCAGGATTTCACCACGGTTGGAGCTGGTGTCAACAGAGAGAAACAGTGGCCATGACCAGTTGTCCCTAGTACGGATTCCCAGAAGAACACGGCGCAAAGTAGTAGCACCCAGTCCCTGACCCAAATCTACAGGAAGATCCAGGTCAACAACACCTAGAACAGAAGCAGTTTCATGGGTCTGGATGAACTTGGCTTGCCGGTGCTTAGCTTGACGAAGGGTCTTCAGCTTGGAAGGGGAAAGGCAGCGGTCAGAGGGATTGGTAGCAGTCTCAATAAACTTGTAGAATTTGCCATCAGGAAGGGAGGCTATATCAGATGCAGAGCAGCGATTGAACTGGGCCTTCAATAGCTTCTGAGAACGCTTAATAGAATCACACAAGATATGTGCAGCTGGGACAGGAGAGGGATCAGGGGTTCTGGAATTGTCAAGCAGAATGTTCTTCGGGATGACAGCAATAGGGAAGGCTTGAAACCGAGGATGGGTCTGGAGCAGTGCATTGTAATGGTTAAGATCAAAACTCTGCATATAGGACCCTAGCAGGAAACCACAGGTGACAGTAGTAGAGGCTTGAATATGATCGTATTTGAGGTCCATTTCACGGTCCTGGAGGCGCTGAAGGAGAGTGTCAGACAGCAGAGTAGCCACGGGAACACTGTGTCCAATGTAGAACCAAAGGTGGGGGGCAGCTTGAACCCGGAGCCAGAGGGAAGCAACATAAAGCTCAAGAGTGCGCCGGTCAGGCAGGGTAGACCAGAGCTTGGGAACGGGCTTAGCTTTGGGGTTGATGCAGGCGCGGGAAGGAAAACATAGAGGACCAGCTTCCGGTCGACAGACAAGAGCAAGCTGAGTGCATCAGTCAGGGATTCCAGCATTTCGTCATACAAGTCACTAGGGCAAGGTGACATCAGCCAGGG
Source organism: Pseudo-nitzschia multiseries (assembly GCA_037355745.1). NCBI lineage: Eukaryota > Bacillariophyta > Bacillariophyceae > Bacillariales > Bacillariaceae > Pseudo-nitzschia > Pseudo-nitzschia multiseries. Next base: position 11,214,374 of record CM074785.1, on the reverse strand, counting down.
GAGAGGCAGAGTGAAGTAGGAGCTGTAGGAGCACTTGGTACCTTCAGTGACATCAACCGGAGCCCTGGAATCACTGGAGCAAACCCCACGCCGTTGAAGAAAGTGACCGACAGAAGAAGATATAACCAAAGCAGCACCAACAGAGGGATAAAAGGAGACAGAATGAGAGCCTGACACCTGAGTGGAAGAGACGGAGGCAGCTGAAGGAGCAGGAGCAGGAGGCTTAGTCTTGAAGAACCAGTGAGAGCCAAGGACCCTGTTGGTAGACAGCCAAACCTGCCCTTCAGTGCTAGGCATGAGGTTGCCTTCACAGTACAGGTCGTCAAAGCATTCGGGAGACATCTTAGCAAGACCAATGAGACATTTCCGGAGGGCTTGGCTGGGAGGAGATTTGGTCCACTTGGCAGAGCCTTGGAAGCAAGCCGAAGCCAGGGAAACCAGAGACTCCACAGTAGCGGACCTCCAATCAGAATCATCCGGATTGACCAAGGCATACACCGGGGCAACTGAGAGGCGGCACACATCATGAATGGATTTCTTGTCACGGCCATCCTTCTTGCTGAAGAAATGGGTAGGACTGGGGGAGGCATTCCAAACCCGGGTCTGCGCTGGAGACTTCCGTAGGTGTTGGATGGAAGATGGGGTAGGGAAACGGCCATCACCATAAAAACGCCAAAGGAAGGAAGCAGAGTGGGCCTGGTTGGCAGCGGCTAGAGCCTGTTTGCGAAGGGCTTGATGATCCAAGCCGGGGGATGGAGTCAGGGAGGGGGACTGCTGGAGGAGAGACTGCTTAAGAGCAGGGGTAGGGGCAGGAGTAAGGACGAGCTGCTTTAGAGCTGGGGGCTGAAGGGGGGGAGACTTCAAGGCGGGCTTCTTAGAATCCGGGCGATGAGCGGGCTTCTTAGCAGACCGAGTGGAGGAGGCCACAGAGGAATCCGAGGAAGAGATAGACATGGAGATATCAGAGGATTGGCTGGAGGAGGAAGAGGAAGCGGACAGAGGTGCATCTTTCCGCGGACGAAGAGAGGAGGGAGAAGGAGTGGCCTGGGTGGGAGCTGGGAGAGGGGAGGACTTCTTCAGATGGGCACGCTTGGGGTAACAAGATCCAGAGGAGCGGGCAGACGAGGAAGACAGGGAGGGGGTAGCCTGGAGTCTCTTCTTAGGGGAAGGAGCGGAGGAGCGGCCTGCAGTGGGCTTAGTAGGAGTAGTGGGGGTAGGCATGCTGGGAATTGGTTTATAGCGATTGCGGGGAGAGAGTGTGATTGATTCAATGAAGCAGGTGGAGAGTTGATAGAAGCGGCGCCGGTCGGTGCTGTGTCGATGGTGGGTGATTTTATAGCCTCAACAAACAAGGTACGTCGTGTAGGGAGTAAGCGGAGAAGAGGGAGCTCGAGCGATGGAGCGGCTGTACGATCGCTGGTAGAGGGGGCGATCGATTCGATGAAGCAAGTGGATAGGGCAGACGAGAGCAGCGGCGTCGTGCGGGGCTGTGCTGTGTCGATGGTGGGTGTGGAGGGAAGAGAATCAATGTCAGAATGAAGGTGATCGTTGGCGCAACGATGGTGCGGTGTACTCAGATCAGAGGCAGGTCAGTGGATGGAGCTGCGTATGTTTGAAACAAGAAGAGACGCCGTGTGTGGAGGTACGGTGTACTCAGATTGGAGGCGGTTTGGTTGCTGGAGCTGCGTACGTTTTTGAAGCAAGAAGAGAAGCAAGAAGAGACGCCGTGTGTGGAGGTAAAATTTGATAACTCGTTAGGGAGTTGGAGGACCAGACTGGTACCGGCGTGTCCGCAAGAACGAGAGGAAGAGGTTGGCAATGGGGGAAGGAAGGCAGAATGTTAGGTGCAATGTGATGTGCGATGGACGGGTGTTGCTGTTGTTGGTGGCGCTGCTGTTGGATGGTGCGATTGAGGGATCTGCTGTTGTTGGTGTTGTTTGTTTGTGGATACAAAGACACTTGCTTGCTTCTACGTAGAAACTGTACTGGAGACAGAGTAGAAAATTATGTGGCGTATCGTAACAGAGGTTCGTCCTGCTACGTAGAAACTATACTGAAGACCACGTAGAAAATTATGTGACGGACGGGAAGCCCAAACGCCGGCGAGGGAAGAACAGCCGAATCAACCAAAGGAAGCAACAGGCGAACAACCAAACCAATAGCAACAACAGAAGGAGCAAGTTGCAGATGGTAGGTGTGGGGCCTGGTATCTGGATTGGTAAAGGGATAGAGGGGGAAAAAGAGTATAAGGAATTCTGCGTAGAAGTCTACGTGTTTTAAGTACTGGAAATTCGGAACGTCGGACAAAGTCGCTGGGTGCCGAAATTGTACAGTACTTTAACTTACGTACTTACGTTCCTACGTAACTTACAGTACTACGGCTGGAATACTAGTACAATACTATGAGTCGAAGACACAACCAATTGAGTCATATGCACCTTTAGTGTTTGGATTAATGAGACTCAGTGGTTATGTATCTCTGATTGGAGTATCTCTGCAAACAGGATTGGAATGTTCTTCTCGAGTCATATATTTCTAAGTATAGGGCCAGTGACTACATCCAGCTCATATCTTATGGAAAATGACCGGAAAGGCCCATTCTTTCTTGTTTTCACGATCAAAGTTTGATACTTAAGATTGGAAGCGAACACACACTAGAGGTTCGCATTTGTTCTATGCAACCTTTTATTAAGCGTGTTGTTTTCAAGAAAAGACAGCAGAGGTTCGCATACTTGCTCACTTATTCAAATCTGTTCTCTGCTGCATTAACTACATAAGAAACAGTGATCTTACAGTGCTGTATTAGCGGCAGCACGGTCTTTCACTGCTTTAAAAGAGCTATCTTGCCCCCTGGCAAGCTCATGCTCTTTATCTCATACTTTTAGATTATTTGATTAACAATCTTAAACCTTACAGGGTTGTCTTGCGACCCACCATAGAACTACAAGCCTAAGATCTAACTGGCTGTGCCGATATACTGGTAGTTAGGTTAGATCTGGTTAAGTGTTGTACTAGAATACTCGATCGTAATGGTCATCAAAGAAATATTGGACCCAACAGACCGGCACCTCAACCGGTCTGCAGCTATCATTCCTATTATCAATCTTCTTCGCCTTTGGACCAAGTCAGCTTAACAGCCAGTTTTGAAAGAAAAGTAATAGCATTGTACAAAGATTTGCAAGACAGTGGCGTGCAGCATTTTTGCTTTCAAAGAAATCAAGCCATGAGACACACTTGGATATCACTAGCCATTCACAATTGGTTATGCAGCCATTTTTCCTTGCTGGGGGACAACTGCCAGCTCAGAATGGATAGTGTCCACATGAAATAGGTAGAGAGAATTGATCAGGGTGCCACTTTTGACAAATTCAGAGGTCGTTTTCTTTGGCTCATCTTGAAAACAACGAGCAACAGCATACATGCCGTTTGTATCAATGGGATACCCACCAATAGTACTGTATGGCTGCTTCAAATTCTGTATAGCTAAGAAGCATAGCAGTTGGCACGGATTGAGTTTTGGATTCTTATTCAAATCGTAGTCCAATTTCATCAAACACCAATCCATCCAGATGGTATTGAGCAGGGAACTGTCAGATCTATATAAAGGATGAGAGCAGAATAGAAAATTAGAACCGCAAGCAACATCATGTCAATTGTGCTCTGTATATCCAAAAATGTGCAAAGGATCATCCAATAGAGGGAGCACAGAATCACAAACAAAGTCAAGTATGACAGAAGGAAAAAATGGTTTGGTTTTGTTCATAGAACAAAGCCAATTCATGGTTGATTCACCATTGTTGGTTCTCATTATGTGAAAATTAGAACCGCCACCATTATTAAATTCCTTTCATGTCTAAGTTGGTAGAGGTACGAGATCGAAAATAATGAGACCTCGAAACTTACCGGGCTCATTCTTACGATCGAGTTCGATACTTAACTGGAGTAGAAGAATCGATCGTCACTCCAATTCGATACTTAGTGATTCAAGAAAGAACACATGCCAGACGCTAGCATATGCTATCTTCTGCTAAGTGTCTTATTTTCAAGAAAAGACAGCAGAGGTTCGAAGCTCTGCTCACGAACTTGTTTATCTGAATACGTGTTGTATTAGCGGCAACACGATATTCACCGTAATACGGTAATTTACCGTACAAAATACTCGTAATTTCACCGTGCTGTATTAGCGGCAGCACGCTTTAAAGCGCTATCTTGCTCCCTAGCAAGACAAAGCGCATACTTTTAGATTATTTGATTATTCAACCTTAAACCTTGCATCGGGCGCCCCTTTGCGTCCTACTGTAGAACTACAAGCCTAAGATCTAACTGATTGCATCGTTTGTCGATAGTCAGAATAGATCTGATTGGATTAGCATCATCCGGTCGTAGTGGATATCAGAGAAATATTAGAACACAACAGACCGGCACCTCAACCGGCCTGCAGCCTTAGCTACCGTTGCTCTTCTTTGCCTTTGGACTGAGTCAGCTCAACAGCCAGTTTCGAAAGGAAATTAACAGATTAACAGTCGCAAGCTTGTTGAAGCTTGCAAAAGAAGAAGACAACAACCAATCCGACACAGATCATCAATCCACTCGACTACGAATGACGATCGATAGTTCTCTGATCCGATCACACAACAAAGACGATACATTGGACACGCTAGTAGCATTCCAGTCAACACTGGGTCCATTCTCTCATGCCCGACATCCCTGTCGCCGCCAGAACGCGAAGCAGGTCGACAGGCCGAAGCAGGTCCACCGGGTTCCAAACACTCCAACCTGGGAGCGCTGCAACCACATCCCTACTGCCTGCGACCGACATGGTTGACCCACAGGACAGTCCAACCCGGCAGGACAATGAAGAAGAGAACACACCTATCGAACACCTCTTCCCATCGTTTGACCGACCACTAGCCACCTTCTTGCATGAATCCTTTGATGTACCAAAGGAACAAAATGACACCCTGTGCGAGGCGCTCATTGCCGGACGGTTCAAGACATGGTTAGACTTCTTGTACATCGAGAACATTGGTGATCTAGCTTTTCTTGAAAGGGGAGTAAGAACACCAATTTATCGGCATGTACAGATGGCCCTACAGAAAGTCATCGACTTTGGGCAACATCTCACAGCACAAGGACTAGACTGGGAGGATAGAACCCATTATACCAAGGACGCCTTTAAGAGCTACTGTCGTGGGGCTGTCAGAGCCAGAAGAGAATCTGGAACCGATATTGAAACCACCACGCACAACGGCACCGGCACATCTCACCGACAACAGGAAAGATCCTCCAAGCCCATCAAACAGCTTAGATATGAATCCTGGACCAAGAAATCAAGGGATGAAACCACATTTCCAACCCTGCAAAACGATGCACGGTTTGAGCGCTGGCTTGTCAAATTCAAAGCAAAGTTGGAAACATCTGATATAGATACTCATACATTTCTCGATCCAAACTGGCCTGATATACCACTCATCGGGTATGCGGAGGCTCTCCATGACAAGCAGTGTGCTATCTTCTGGACCCTTGTCCTACATGCCCTCCAGAGTGATCTCTCCTACTCCTGCGTGCTCAGCCATACCTCCTCAAGAGATGGCAGACAAGCCTTCTTTGATTTCGTCTCATTGCATGACAGATCCAAATCCAAAGTATATGACACTTCCATTGTGATGCAACACCTATTGGACATTGACTTGAGGACATGGAAAGATACCAAAGTCAAGTTCATCACCCAGTGGTTTGCCCAGTTGGAACATCTCAACACACTACGCGATCCACAGAGGCCACTTGATTTTGATACCGTCAAAACACACCTTTGCAAGGCCTGTAGTAGCAGCTTCCAACTCAGTGAACAGTTCTACAAAGTTGACGATCCCCCTGCAGCACAGGATCTGATTAAGTTTAGACAGCATGAAGCTGTTGCCATCAGTGAATTGAAAAATATCCTCCTCCTTGAAGCAACCAGACTGGATTCCCAGGCATCACTGTCCCAACCTCGAAATCGGACGTCTGTCAAGGCCAATACCCATGATTTATCCTCTATGACACAATCCACATATTCTGCTATCACCGACGACTCGGTCTCATATTTACCTCCTATTGATTTTAATGGTGACTACCAAGACTACGCTGTTTACAAGGCTGGAAGAACACCAGACCCAACCACAAGACTGCCATCTGCCGCTTGGAAAACTCTCTCCAAGCATGGTATGAAGCACTGGCTTGGCTTCACAGCTGATGACAAGAAGCGCCTAGTTGCCTGCCTCAGGTCTGAGCTACTTGATGCTGCATTACCACCAGATCCCAATTCTAGCAAACCAATCACACGTCGGGCTTATGAACACCATACTGACGAGCAGGACCCCTCACCTGCTGCTGAGCAGGTCCTCTCACCTGCTGAGGAAAGCTCGGCCAGATCTGCGTTCCATGCATCCCTTGGTGTATACAAGTCATCTTCTCAATCCGATAACAGGCCTCTCAAGTCTTCTGTTTCTCCTGCACATCCAGCTCGATTCCTTGCAGACAACCCTGATATACTTTACAAGAAAGAAGGCAATGTCTATGTCCCTGTTGAACAAACTTCACGGTCTGTGAAATTTCACTATTGGGCATCACCGGACTGTGAATCTCTTGTTTCACCAGCAAACCCCGTCGCTACACTCGACCGTGGATGATACCTCTATCAAGACAGGTGGACCCCAAGTCATTACCACTACTGATGGCCATGTCTTTCCACTCAGTATATGTCATGGCTTACCTTATCTTGCCATGCACAAGTATACCAGTGCAGAATTTGCTCGTCTTCCTCACGTTATCATGACAAGTGATCAGCATTGGAACCCATCTGTCCTCGATAGCACATATACTCCACAGGACGATACCTTCATTCAGAAATACCCGCCTCTTGCCACATCACTTCCATATCCAGATTATGATTAATTTGGCGCACTTAGGGATATCAACATTGGCACATCTTCTACAATCACCTCATTCTTGTCCAACAGCACTACCTCATCCCTCCAGGCGTTGGATGTTTCTGATACTTCGTTTTGGCTCAGCCCCACTGATTATATCCATCAAGAAATCCTCAGTCGGTGCTCTAATCAGTCTCCTTCCACCTCCATTACCGGTGCCGCCCATGTTCAGTCACCCACTGATATTGATTACTTGTCGCTGAAGCCATTCTTTGGATGGATCTCCCTTGATCGTATCAAGGCCACCTTCACCAATTCCACCCAGTATGGCTTACTCTCCATTAGTCCAGATGGTAACATATTCAAAAGATTCCAATCACCACAGCCTGCCATGAATGTTCGACCTTTCAATGATGATGTTCTCTCTGATGTTGTATATTCAGATACCCCTGCCGTCAATGGTGGCTCCAAGATTGCTCAAGTTTTCTTTGGCCGCAAATCTCATATCATTCATGTTGAAGAAATGAGGACTACTGCTGATTTTCTCCCTTGTCTCCAAAATTTTGTTTGGCAATGGGGTAGACCACTCAGACTGCTCTGTGATCATGGGTCCTACCAGTCCAGCAAATCTGTTCTTGACTACCTCAAGATGATGTGGATTGGTTTATGGCAAAGTGAACCATACCATCAACACCAAAATCTCTTCGAACGCCGGTACCAGACCTTCAAACGCATTGTCAATAGAATCATGGATCGCACGGGCACTCCACCACACCTCTGGCTTCTATGTATGACATACGTTGGTCGTCTCATGAATCATTTGTCTGATCCCACTCTATCTGACAAACAGCCTTTCTATATTGCTACTGGTATCATTGGTGACATCAGCCCCTACCTTAGTTTCTTCTGGTTTGAGCCCGTATACTACAAGACTCCAGATACACAGTTTGGCTCTCAGAACACTGAATGCCTTGGCCACTTTGTTGGCATTGCCAAGCATGTTGGCAATAGTTTATGTTTCACCATCTGGGATCCCATCACCAATAAGCTCCTTGACTGCTCTGGTGTACGCACTGCTTTAACTTCCGAGCATCGCAACAAGCGCGCCGGCTTGTTCACTGATGATGGCTTTCTTGCATGGCGCAAGGCCAAAGATGCTTCCATCACTCCTAAATCTTCTGGTGATAGTCCCTCCTTTTGACATCCTCCACCACCCAGTTCAGTCACAGCATCACCTCCTCTGCGCATCCCACAGCCATCCTTGCCTACCTTTCTTTATTCCAAGGTTCCTAATACCCGCAGCTATGTACCTTCCCCAATCCCTAACAACTATGGGGAGATTCTTGATGGCCCTCCAACCCTTCACATCTTCAGCAAAAACCCTGACGGCATCCCTGTTACTGAAGATGATTTTGGTCCCCCTGAGCTAGCATATCTTGATGTTAGTGACGCCACACCTCCACTCATCAATCCTGCTGCCCCATCTGTTGGCCCATCTGAAGTAGTTGTTACTGATGAAGAAGGCAATGCACAATTCGACGATGATGGCACACCCATCACCATCCCTACTATCCCTGTTGCTGAATTGCAAGGTCGGTCTTTTCTCATGGCCCTCCCTGATGGCACACAGAAAAGAATGACAGTTGTTGACATTGAAAACAGTCTTGAGCAAAACAAAGACTTCATCAAGTTCAAGTGCAAACATAAGGATGATGAACTTGAAGATATCATCGCCTACAATGATGTCATGAATTACATCCACAGGGATGTAACTCAAGAAGATGGCAAACTTTGGTCTTTTCGACGCATACTTGGTCATCAAGGTCCCCTTGACAACAAGCACCCACAATACAAAGGTTCCAAATACAATCTTTGGATTGAATGGGAAAATATGGAACGGACATACGAACCCCTATCCAATGTAGCTACCGATGACCCGGTCACTGTAGCACAATATGCAAAAGACAACAACATGCTTGATAAACCAGGCTGGAAACATCTCAAACGTATTGTTTCTCTTGCCAGAAGAACCAAGAAGCTAAACCGGCTAATCCACCAATTAACAACCATCAGGACGTTCAATTGGAGGAGGGTCAGGCGGATTCAAGTTGTAGTGATATGTTGCATGGCTTAGCATCATTTTCTCTGACTTTTGCTGGACCATTTGGTCAATGAGTGATGCAGCATTACCTTGCGAGTTCTTGGAAGGAGCTTTGATCTCAAATTTATGGTGAGATTCATTTGGAGCGCTATCCCAGCCGGCAGGGCTTCCCCATAAAGATATATAATTTGTTAGGTGAAAATACAGGTGATTCTTGATTAGTTTTGTTCCCATCCCTTTTCTGTGACATGTTGAGTTTATACAATTGATAAAGTGCACGATTGTTTTTGGGAGATTCTGTAAGGAAGAATATTTAATCTGACAGTGTTTAAGAAATTCTTCCATTGATACAATGAGCTGAATTACCTCTATCTGTTTCTTTATGAAATGATGGTCTCCATTAATGTCAGATCCATGTTTGGTGGAAACCATAGCAATGAGAATAGAAATGAGCATTCCAGAAAAATCATGCCCTTCTTTCTTTGTGGTTGATAGAAAGTGCGTCCCAAATTTGATGCAAGGAAAATCTCTATCAGACTGACGTGATAATGAAGCACTGTACTGTTGTGCTAAATGGTCAATAGTGTTAGCAACAGCTACGCCGTGCTTCAAATTGGGGGCATAAACACATGGAACCCTTCCGCGGAGCAACAATTCAATTAACTCGATGGCCTGTTTGGCAGTGCCAAGCTGGTGCATGTGCAAACATTCACCGGGAGTTGCAAAATGAATGTTGTTCTGATTGGTACCAAAGCATAGATCATGAAATACATTCCTGATGTTGTGATCAGAGTTATTTTTGGAGTTCTTATTGGTATTGTTAAGATCAGTGCCAGGAAAACAATAAAAATTGACAGGTAACCACTTCTTTGTTGCAGGTTGAACAGAAGGAATGTTTATGTTCGGAGAATAACAGTTGCAATGACAGCACATCTGCATGACACCCTTATTGAAGGAGCCGTATTTTCCACACAATTTATCATGAAGTTCTGTGTTACCAATAACATAGGCTATTGCAAATTTCATTTTTACCTTCCACTGTTGGTTTGCGTACAGAAGATAATTCCCTTTGATACCACCATCTTAGTTACATGTGCTGGCTTTAAAGGAACAAAGCGCAACTTCCAAATCATTATGGAGATTCTGTATTTTTTCCTTTCAGATGACAAGAGTGTCTTGTTGACTCCCATTTGGGGTCGGGATGGAAGTAAATAGTTGTCCATGCTTCAGGTCAAGCACAGGTCTCCACATTAAAGATACCAAGTGTAATGTTCAGGGGCGTAAGAGTAAGCCTTCCGTGGGCATCCAACGAAATGCCATCCATGTAATAAATATTAGGAACAAGAATTTCTGGGGAATTTGGATTGCAAATTTCTTTCCAAGAAGATTTCCACCACAAACCATGATGAAATTCTGAGATTACAGAATGAGGATTCATCTCAGGATTGTTGTCAGGAGATAGAGGGGTTCTCTTATTAGCTGCTGGTTTGAAAGTAGAGAATAAATGGCATCCTTAAAAGAACGGACATACACCTGAGTGGGTTTATTGTCAGGTAGCCAATTCAGTATGAGGATGAAATTTCATATCAGAGAGACCCAGATTGGATTGGAGATTGTCAAAAATTGCTTTCCGAGAAAGCCATTCTGCTTTGACTTTTCTTTGCCCACTGGAAAATTGATTTGAATGTGTTCAATTGCAATTTATGTTTGGCTATTAAATTCATGAGATCAAATTCTGCAAGAAGATGGGGTGGCAGCAGTAGTTTTGTGTGACTTTGAAATGCCTTCTCTCTTTCATTCAGATTGATGGTTTCATGCAAAGATGGTGGTGGAGGGGCTTGTTGAGTATTGAAGTTAACATCAGCACCATTAGTCTGTACTACTTCTTTGTCTACACAATCTTTGTTGTTGGTAGAATTGTTGTCGGTTTTTTTGTTGACGTCATTGTCATTGTCATCATTGTTGTCATTGTTGTTGTCTTCTTTGCCGCTATTATTCAGCGGGAATACATCTTCATCTTGAACAGCAGGAACAGCCATGTAAGATTCAATTGCGTTCCTATCCATTGGCGGTAAAAAGATATCATGTACAATCTGTCTCTTTAGAACAGAATGAAGGCTCGTGGCTGATTGACTTGTGACTGTGTGGTGGGGGAGATGGGAAGGGGAAACAAATGCACAGTTTGCTGTCATAGTCATCCCAAAATCTGACAGAGAATGTTGAACAGACGGCAAGGTAGGTTGCACTTTGACAGAGGTTGAGAGCTCATAGATCTTTTCTTTAATTAGACCCTGACTTTGGTAAATGGCGCAGCACTGATCTTTATGCCAGAGATGTTTTCTTAGGCCGGTGGAGACGTATTTCAAGGTACCGTTTGAAATAGATTTATATCCTAAAAACTTGGATTTTTTGCCTTTCTCCCAGCAACCACGGCAGTAGAATGTAAGAGGGGTTTTGATAACAGTAGGCATGATATTGCTGAGTTGTTTGAAGGAAAATATCAGTAGCAGTGGTCAAAAGGTCGGGGGTCAAAAAGATGGATCAACGAAAGAAAAAAATGAATTGTGTTATTTTTTGTGATGTTTCTTCTTGTACGCTAAATTCCTTACTACCAAACTTTGATTGCAACATTGGTCCATACAGTGAATTCCTTACTACGTAATGATGATTGCAACATTCCTCGTACAATATGTTTAGTAGTGTATGGTACAGCCGACAACATGTTGTGAAGATGATAAAAAGTCATTCGTGCGCAAGTTTGACACAAAATATTGCTAGTCGCAAAAAGAATATGATATCCTTAACCCTAAAATTGTTATTTTATTTGAGGAGTGACAAGATATTGTCTGCTGGAAAGGAGAAGCCCGGGACACGCGAGGTTTTTCAGTAAACATGTGAGCTCAGGAGGCAGGGAATTTGGAAAATAAGGTAGGGATTTTTGAAAGTACTGCGCAATACCTCGCCGGGGGGAGAGAAACAGTTCGCGGACAAATGCTGAAAATGATTGTGAGGCTGAGGTATTGATGTGCAACGTATCATGACAATGTCATTCCTTGCTGTTTGCTTTAAAGTCTTTCTTATCTATAGTAAGAATAATGTTGATAACAAGACTTGGGTGTTAATGTGCAAGCTTTCAGGTCAATGACATTCCTGTTTCTTTCATAGTATATCTTATAGTATGAAGAATGTTGAAAAAGCTTGTGAGATCACAATGCCATTTCTGTTTGTTGTAGTATTTTTTATCTATCGTGAAGAATGTATACGCCTGAGAACTGTTTCTCTACCCCCCGTGGGCTATTGCGCGGTATTTTCAAAACTCCCTACCCTATTTTTAAAATTCCCTGCCTTCTGAGCTCACATGTTTACTAAAAAACCTTGCGCATTGCACACTTCTACTTTCGAGACAATATCTCGTCACTCCTCAAATAAAATAACTATTTTAGGGTTGAGGATATCATATTCTTTTCGTGAAAAGCAATATTTTGTGCTAAACTTACGCACAAATGACTATTGTCATCTTCACAACTTTTCTGTTGACTGTACCGTGCACTACTAAACATATTGTACGAGGAATGTTGCAATCATCACTAAGTAGTAAGGAATTTACTGCACAAACAATTGTTGCAATGGAATATTTACCGTACCCGAAAAAACATCACAAAAAATAATGCAATTCATTGTTTTCTTTTGTCAATCCATCGTTTTGACCTCCGTCCTTTTTACCACTGCTAGTGACATTTTCCTTCAAACAACTCAGCAACATCATGCCTCCTGTTATCAAAACCCCTCTTACATTCTACTGCCGTGGTTGCTCAGAGAATGGCAAAAAATAAAGTTTTTAGGATATAAATCCACGGTAACGAATCGCCAACCTCGCACGAAGGACCAAGAAGCTCAATAGGCTAGTATATCAAGCTAAACTTTGATCCTTCCGCACCACACCGCAGTACCAGTATGGTTTCACGGTACCCCGCAATCACGAAGAAGCCATTCAATTCGATCGGGCCAATGGAAAGAACAAATGGGAGAACGCCATTACTCTTGAATTGGAACAGCTCAAGGAATATGACACTTTCATTGACAAAGGAAAGTACGAAGTAAGCTCCACCCCAAACGGATTCCAACAGCTTAAAGTGCACATGATCTATGCTGTCAAACACGATGGTAGGCACAAAACTCGCCTAGTTGCAAATGGCAACCTCACTGAGGCTCCTGTCCACAGTGTGTACGCTGGTGTCATCTCACTACGTGGCATACACATGCGTTTGTTCCTAGCCAAGCTAAACAGCCTGGAAGCAAGGGGAACTGATATTGGGAATGCACATCTTGAAGCAGTAACATGTGAGAAAGTCTGTATCAAGGCCGGACCAGAACTCGGACCACTAGAAGGTCATCTACAAAGCTCTATATGGACTCAGGTCATCCGGCAGTGTTTCGGTGATCTACTAACGGCATGCCTTATCAAACTTGGCTTCAAAAGGTCTCGTGCTGAACCCAAGATCGTCCTCAAGCTTGGAGTAAACAAACATGGGGAGTGCATATATGAACTCATATGCACATATGTTGACAACTTATGTCTATGTATGGCCAACCCCAATTCGTTTCTGGAGATGCTACAATCCAAACCTTACAACTTCAAATTGAAAGGATCTGGACCCATGAACTTTCACTTGGGATGCGGTTTTGAACGAGATGAACATGGTGTCCTTTGCATGAATCCCATCAAATTCATTGAATAGAAGGAATCATCATATGAACAAATGTTTGGCTGCAAACCCAACACCAGGTTCCAATCACATATTGCCAAGAACAATCACCCCAAACTCGACTCATCGGCATTTCTGGACAACAATGGTATCCAGAAATATCAGAGCATGATTGGCCCCCTTCAGTAGATCATTGCCATTGGAGGGTTTGATGTGCAAACCAACGTCATGACACTCTCAAGCTTCAGGGCCCAACCACGCCAAGGTCATCTTGATCAAGCTAAGTGCATATATGGATATATCTCCAAGCTCAGGCATTTCAAAATCAGGTTTAGAGTGGGACCTTCAGATTTATCTTGGCTGAAAAGGACACCACCAATTGGTTCAACACCGTGTATGGGGAGCATACCAAAGATCTACCCAACGACGCTCCAGCGCCCCTCAGGAAGACAGTTGTGCTGACACACTTCTACGATGCAAACCTTATGCACAATATTCTGGGTGGAAATGCTGTAACCAGTATCTTTCATTTTGCAAACAAGACTCCCATGATGTGGTTCTTGAAGAAACAAGCAACTACGGAAATAGCTACTTTCGGAGCTGAGTTTGTTGCGGGCAGAACATGCATTGAACAAACTGTTGACCTTTGACAATCATTCCAATACCTCAGGACTCGTGTACATGATATCTCCTATTCGTGGGGAGATAACAAGAAGATGATCCAAACAGCATCTTTCCTATATGCAAGGCTGCACAAGAGACACCACATACTGCCATGCCACTATGTACATAGTATGATTGTGAAAGGTTTCATTCAAATTCTGCACATCCCTGGAAAAGATAATTGCGCAGACATCCTAACTAAGCATTGGGGGCACTCCGTTGTGTATCCACTGCTCAAGCCCATCTTCCACTTCTGTGGAAATACTGGAGACCTTCTACAAGATGATGGAAACATCACTTAGACATGATGGCCTTTCACAAGGAAACATGGGGAGTATTAAATTCCTTTCATGTCCAGTAATGCCAACGTCTGTACGGCAACAGTTTGTTCTATTCGAAAGAGTCAACGAGTTCGATTAAGTCAAGAGATTGATCATAACTTAAGTTCCAAATGCAACATACCCCACCGTCTTTCGAACCAAACAGCATATCAATTCCCACGGCGTACCAGTCCCCATCGCGTATTGACGGTGAGCAATTCCTGGTTTCTAGCAATGCCCCGATTCTATGGTGAGCAATCATTGGTTCCAATGATAAATATCACACGACCTACAGTGAGCAATCTCTGAATTCAATGATAAATATCACATGGGAATCTTCCTACATTCACAGGCAAAGAAAACTGTTGTCAGAAGCTTCTCACACAATATATATATATATATACATGGTCAATACATGTACGGAATAAATCAGCAAGTAATTCCATAGCGTTGCATCAGCGGACACAACGTCTTTCACCACAATAAAAGAGATATCTTGCATTCCAGCAAGATTTCACTTTATCTCATACTTCTAATATTTGGCTGATTATATGTCCAAAATTCTACACTAGTTGTTATCAACTACTTGTAATCTACAATACATAAGATCTATCTGACTGTGGCGACAAAGTTAGCACTGAAGAAGAGATCCGGCGTTTCCATAGTCTCGCCTTGTAGTAAGATTTTCCATTGCTAAAGTATCAAAACACATCAAACACGCGCAGAGTACAATTGTTTGTCTACTAACACACTAACAGAGCGTTGCTGTTCTTCCAAAGCCTTCAAATCAAACCCTGACCGGAACGGATTCAGAAGGAATATAATAGAATGTTCTGCAGAGCAATCACTACATGTAGGCACAATGCTCAGACTCTAGCCAGGAAAAAATATAAAGGTAAGAACCAACAACATCATAGTTGGCAGTATACACATTTTCATCATTTTTAAATATATCATATCATTAACACTGATGCCTAGATGATAAAAGGGACAAACAGATACCAGATTGTTTCCCAGGAACAGTTCTATTCACGGAAAACAAAAACAAGAACTGTGAAAATAAGTACAAAGTACACGAAGACGATCAACGAAAAAATTCACCGGAATTCCAATACTTCTTCAAAAGAATTCTTGCAGCAGTGTCACAAAAACAGACAGACTTCAAAATAAAATCATTCAGAACATCAATTAGTAACATTTTCACCTCAAGCAATGAGGCATTTGCGCTCTTTTTCCTTTACAATGACTACAAAATGTGGCTAAGCACAACAAAGGGCACAAGGAAGAGAAAGAAATTCACTGACAGTAAGGTGGGAAATAAGGAGGGATGGAGTGACGAGGGACACAAACTGTACGCATACGTTAAAGTGAAATAGAAAAATGAAGGGAGGAACAACAGACAAAAGTTTTAGAGATAGAACTACTTAAAACATACTACCAACAGCAAAATGACAATAATCCACAACAACATAAAGAGGACGAAGAAAATAGAAAGGAGCAAAAGCGGAAGCAAAAATATGACATGATGAAGACTCTTGATTAGTGTGACGAGGACTACAAAGATTACATCAAAAAGTTGAACAATTTATAAGAGTAAATGGTGCTAACAACACTATAGTAGCCCGGTTAGTTTATTATTATTTTATGTCGGTTGGCACAATATGTTTGTCTTAAATTAAAATTAAATTGTATGAATAAGATTATTGCAAAAGCTGATAATATACTTTCAAATTCATACAAAAATGTGTTTGTCGGCTTTTGGTATTCAATATTCGTAGTGTGACTATTGTGAAATGGACATAACATAATAGATTGCCGGTTTTCAAGAAGCTAATACAATTGTGAAGAAATTTGTAATAACCTCACAACACTATCATTGCACATAGAGGATAGTATTACAAAAGATGAGTTTTGTAGGGAAAAAACGAAAACCGAGTGGAGAATCAATTATAATTGGGGTAAGTATGAAATAAGGTTGTGCCAGTAAAAAATTGTGAAGCAACCATAATACTAAGGCCAAAACTATGAGTGTGAAAATAGTCCTCTTTGAAATTGTTGCATGCAGAGATACAAAGAGAATTCTTTTTCGTGCGTGCAACAAATATTTCCGAATTCTTTAAATACATCGCACAAATTTGACACAAGCATGAGCATTGTTTAAGTGACGATGCCGGTGTTTGGATGTGGTAGGTATTTTACATGTCCGCCTTCATCCTCTCTTCTCTCAGTGGTGAATGGGGAAAACAGCAGGTGGCATTTTTTATGTTCAATCAATCAATCAATCACACTAGTTTGTTTGATCACCGTTCCAAGTGAAAATTGGGTAAAGCAACATGCTGGCGTTCAATTTTAATACTGGTTTTACAAGCTGACCTTCATCCTCTCATCTGTTGGTGGTAAACGAGACGGGTCTGCTGTCAACTCATTTTTAAATCTTAATAATTTGGTTATTTGCCGTTGGATTGCCATTGAATTGCCATTCCCAGTCAAAATAATAGTAGAGTAACATGCTGGCGTTTGAACTTGGTAGGATGTGTACATATCTGCCTCCATTCTCTCTTCTATCCAAGAGGAAAGAGATGGGCTGGAGCAGGGTTGTCGGCGGTGGTGGCTCAATTTTTTGTATCTTAGTAGTAACTCATGTAATTTGCTGTAGAATTGCCATTTGAATACCCTTCATGATCAAAAAAGAAGTAGAGTAAAGCCCAATCATTTGAGTTAGTATCATTTTGTACTATTTGTACAGTGGCAAAGCTTCAGGGTCTGTTCTATGGAAGGATAAACAGAATGGTCGTCAAAATGGAAATGGTGTCCCCCCTATCTTTGTAAATAGCCATCTGAATAGCCATCCGAATAGCCATCCGAATAGCCATCCGTATAGCCATCCGTATAGCCATCTGAATAGCCATCCTCCGATAGCCATTTGATTGCCATTCCCGGTCAACAAATCAGTAGATTAACATGATGGCATTCGCATGTGGTAGTCTTTGTACATGTGCACCCTCATCCTCCCTTCTACTGGAGGGGAAACATATGGGCCAGAGGAGGGTTGCCATTGGCTCAAAAAATTTGCATCTTCGTCTCCCTGCCTTGTTTGCCATTGAATTGCCATTCAAATACCCTTCTCCTTGCTCCAAATCAAAGTAGAGTAGTAACATGTACGTTCGAGAACTGTTTCTCTACCCCCCGCGGGCTATCGCGCAGTATTTTTAAAATTCTCGACCCTATTTTTAAAATTTCCTATCTTTTTAGGTCGCGTGTCTACTAAAAAACCTCGCGCGTCGCACACCTTTACTTTTCAGACAATATCTCGTCACTCCTCAAATCAAATAGCTATTTTAGGGTTAAGGATATCATATTCTTTTCGTGTCAAGCACTATTTTGTGTACAACTTATGCACGAATGACTATTTTCATCTTCTCAACTTTTCTGTTGACTGTACTGTGCACTAATAAACATTTTGTACGAGGAATGTTGCAATCATCACTAAGTAGTACTAATGCATTTACTGTACGGACCATTTTTGCAATCGAAGTATGGTAGTAAGGAAATCTACCGTACAAGAAAACACATCACACACAAAATAGTACATCTAATTTTTTCCTTTCAACGATTCATCTTTCCGACCTCCGTCCTTTCGTCCCATTTTACTGATATTTTCTTTCAAACAACTCCGCAACATCATGCCTCCTGTTATCAAAACCCCTCTTCTATTCTACTGCCGTTGTTGCGCGCAGAATGGCAAAAACTCCAAGTTTTTAGGATATAAATCCACGGCAAACAAGCAGGGTACTTTGAAATATGTCTCTGTTGGCCTAAGAAGACATCTTTATTGTCTTGATGAGTGCCGCGATTTTTACCATAGTCAGGGTCTAATTAAACGAAAGATCTATAACTTCTCCACCTCTATCAAAGTGCAGCCTACCTTGCCGTCTGTTCAACATTCTCCGTCAGATTTTGGGATGACTATGACACAAAACGGTCCATCTGTTCCCCCTTCCCATCTCTCCCAGCACCACACCGTCACAAGTCAATCAGCCACGGGTCTTCATTCTGTTCTAAACCAACAGATTGTACATGATGTCTTTTTACCGCCAATGGATCGGAACGCCATTGAATCTTACATGGCTGTTTCTGCTGTTCAAGATGAAGATGCATTCCCACTGAATAATGATATCGACAATTCCAATGACGAGGATGTAGATGACGATGACGTAAATGAAAATAACGACAACAATTCTACCAACAACATAGATTGTGGAGACAACAAAGAAGATCACACTAATGGTTCTGATGTTAACGTCGCTACTGCTCAGCCAGCCCCTCCAATACCATCTTTTCATGAAATCATTAATCTGAACGAAAGAGAGGATGCATTTCAAAGCCACACAAAACTACCGCTGCCCCATCATCTTCTCGCAGAATTGGAACTCATGAATTTAATGGCCAGACATAAATTGCCACTGAACACATTCAAATCAATTTTCCACTGGGCAAAGAAAAGTCAAATGAGACCTGGTTTTGATTTTTGCGATGCCAAAATTAGATCTCGGAAAGCAATTTTTGACAATCTCCAATCCAATCTGGGTCTCTCTGATATGAAATTTCATCCTCATATACTGAATTGGTTACCTGATAATCAACCCACTCAGGTGTATGTCCGTTCTTTTAAGGATGCCATTTATTCTCTACTTTCTGATCAGCAGCTAATGATAGAAGAAAACCTCTCATTTCCCGACTATTCCACCCCTCTATCTCCCAACAATAATCCTGAGTTGAATCCTCATTCTGTAATCTCAGAATTGCGTCACGGCTCGTGGTGGAAATCTTCTTGGAAAGAAATTTGCAATCCCAATTCGCAAGAAATTCTTGTTCCTATTATATTTTACATGGATGGCATATCTTTGGATGCGCACGGACGACTTACGTTAACACCATTGAACATGACACTCGATATCTTTAATGTGGAGACCCGTTCTTGACCTGAAGCATGGACAACTATTTACTTCCATCCCGACCCCAAATGGGAGTCAACCAGACACTCTCGTCCTGCCACTTCAAAGGGAAAAATTCAGAATCTTCACAATGGTTTGGAAGTAGTGTTTCGTTCCTTCAAAGCTGCGTGTAACGAAGACGGTGGTATCGAATGGAATTATCTTCCGTACGCAAATCAACAGTGGAAGGTAAAAATGAAATTTGCCATTGCCTGTGTTATTGGCGACACAGAACTTCACGATAAATTGTGTGGAAAATATGGCTCCTTCAATAAGGGTGTCATGCAGATGTGCCGTCACTGCAACTGTTATTCTCCGAACATAAACATTCCTTCTGTTCAACCTGCAGCAAAGAATTGGTCACCTGTTGATTTTCATTGTTTTCCCGGCACAGATCTAAACGATATCAATAAGAACTTCAAAAACAACTCTCATCACAACATCAGGAATGTATTTCATGATTTATGCTTTGGTACAAATAAGAACAACATTCATTTTGCAACTCCCGGTGAATGTTTGCACATGCACCAGCTTGGCACTGCCAAACGGGCGGTTGAGTCAATTGAATTGTTGCTCCGCGGAAGTGTTCCATGTGTTTATGCCCCCAATTTGAATCACGACGTAGCTGTTGCTAACAGTATTGGCCATATAGCACAACGGTATGGTGGTTTGTTATCACGCCAGTCTGATAGAGATTTTCCTCGCACCAAATTTGGGACTCAGCTTTTATCAACCACGAAGAAAGAAGGGCATGATTTCTCTGGAATGCTTATTTCTCTTCTGATCGCTATGGTTTCCAAACATGGATCTGACATTATTGGTGACCATCGTTTTGTAAAGAAACAGATAGAGGTAATTCAGCTCATTCTATCAATGGAAGCATTTCTTAAACACGGTCGAATGAAATATGCTTCCTTAAAGAATCTCCCAAAAACAATCATTCACTTTATTAATTGTATGAACTCAACATGTCACAGGAAAGGGATGGGAACAAAACTAATCAAGAATCACCTGTACTTTCACCTATCAGATTATATCTCTTTATGGGGAAGCCCTGCAGGCTGGGATAGTGCTCCCAATGAGTCTCACCACAAAACTGAGATTAAAGCTCCTTCCAAGAACACGCAAGGTAATGCTGCATCACTAATCGGTCAAACGGCCAAGCGAAAGTCAGAGAAAATGATGCTAAGCTAGGCAACATATCACTACAACTTGAATCCGCCTGACCCTCCTCCAATTGAACGCCCTGATGGTGGCGGTTCTCATTTTCAAATAATGAGAACCAAGAATGGGGAATCAACAATGAAGTGGCTTTGTTCTACCAACAAAACCAAACCATTTTTTCCTACTGACATACTTGACTTTGTTTGTGATTCCGTGCTACCTTTATTGGAGAATCCTTCGCACATTTGTGGAGTTACAGAGCACAATCGTTTCGATGTTGCTTGTGGGTCTAATTTTATATTTCGCTCGCATCCTTCATATAGATTGGACAGTTTTCTGCTCAACTCCATATGGATGGATTGGTGTTATATGAAATTGGATTTTGATTTGAATAACAATCCCAAGCTCATACCGTGCCATCTGCTATGCTTTTTAACTGTACAGAGTTTGAAGCAGCCATACAGTAGTATTGGTGGCTATCCAATTGATACAAACGGAATGTATGCTGTGGCTCGTCGGTTTCAAGATGTGCCTAAGAAAACAGCTTCTGAATTTGTCAAACGTGGGCGCCTGATGAATTCTCTCTACCTATTTCATGTTGACACTATCCATTCTGAGCTGGCAGTTGTCCCAGAGCAAGGAAAAGATGGCTCCATAACCAATTGTGATTGGCTAGTGATATCAAATTGTATATCGTGGCTCGATTTCTTTGAAAGCAAAAATGCTGCTACACCACCGTCTTATGAATTTTTGTACAACGCATGCACACTACAGGACGACATCCAGTTGGAACCGTTTGAGATGGCATTGAATGATAACAAATCCAGTGATTATGTATCCAGTTCAGACAGCAATAGTAGTTCTGACAGCAGTTCCAATTGAGTAGCAATGGTGAATGTAACGGCTAACTTTAAATTCTTGTTTAATATTACTATAGAGGGCTAGCTCTAAGTACAGTTTTGGGAGATACATATGCGCTCATAATATAACAGCCTTCATATTTCGGATTTGAACAGCTATGTAATACTAATGGATTGAACAATAGAGTATCGCCTGACCTCAATGGAGCTTTCACTCCATACGTGGGGAAGACAAAGTAATAAATCACCTCTTCATCACTTACATGTTTTGGAGCAATAACTGTCAGCCTTGTATAGAACATATCGGCATCGGTATGGCATTTTGAGTGATAATCCTTTCCAATAGCAAAGGCCGTTGCGTGATGGCCGATTGCATTCAGCGTTGTACGATTAACAACCTCATTCATCACAGTCGTTTCAAGGTTGACAAATTTGGACATTGGAGTTAAACAAAGCTGCATTTCCTTCACAATGTGTAGGGCTCTCTGTTCAAGGCTGGCTTTTGTTGTCGAGTCCACATTGTTTTTGAAAACGTACACACCATTTCCCGATTTCAATTGATTTGGTCTCATACCAATAATAGCATATCCACTGTTTACACTGTCACATTTGGTTCCTTGGCCTATTTTGGGTTTAGATTCAACAATCTGCCCAGCGAATGTTCTTGTGATTTCTATATTTTCGGGAGTACCCAAGCGTTGTTTTGCGAATTGTCTGGAAGATTTTGCAAAGAGTCTCAATGATGGTTCTGATTCGGCGAACGCTAGAACAAACTTCTCATTGGTACTATCCAATGTTTTGAAACTGTCAATAGACACAGCCATTGCCAAAGAATATTTCTTCTCTCCAACTGTTGTCCGGCCCCAATTTGTATCCATGAATTTACCTTGAAACCCATTTTTGTTAACTGTTTTCAATGCTATTTCCTCGACATGTTTGAAAATTGCATTTGGATCTCGATTCCTGTCCCCTTTTGCTGTCTTGTTAGGTTTTATCTCCGACAAGTGTTTGTAAGTCTGGTGGATTGTTGATGATGATGGTGCTGCGTTTTGGAGAAAATTTGAAGTCATTTTCTTTCTCTGAGTCTTCCCACGTTTCCTCTTTGATTTTTGCTTGATTGCTTTTGCTGGCAATTGCTTTGTTGTTGTTTTGAATCCCATTGTTGTTGCTGGGACGAATTGCCGTTGCCGTGTTGGATCGATTGGTGTTGCGGATTGATTGGTGTTGTTGGATCGATTGGTGTTGGATCGATTGGTGTTGGATCGATTGGTGTTGGATCGATTGGTGTTGCGGATCAATTGGTGTTGGATCGATTGGTGGAGGACGACGATGAATCGATTTGCCGTTGCGGATTGATTGGTGTTTTGGATCGATTGGTGTTGGATCGATTGGTGTTGGATCGATTGGTGTTGTTGGATCGATTGGTGGAGGACGACGATGAATCGATTTGCCGTTGCGGATTGATTGGTGTTTTGGATCGATTGGTGTTGGATCGATTGGTGTTGGATCGATTGGTGTTGTTGGATCGATTGGTGGAGGACGACGACGAATCGATTTGCCGTTGCGGATTGATTGGTGTTTTGGATCGATTGGTGTTGGATCGATTGGTGTTGGATCGATTCGTTTTGCAGATTGATTCGTGTTGGATCGATTGGTGTTGGATCGATTTGCCGTTGCGGATCGATTGGTGTTGGATTGATTGGTGTTGCGGATCGATTGGTGTTGTTGGATCGATTGGTGTTGTTGGATGGCATTCGATGGGTCTCGGTTGCTTCTATTCTATCGTTCCCGCTTGCTTTGATCGTTCCCGATTCTATTCGATGAGTCCCAGTTGCTTCTATTCTATCGTTCCCGCTTCGATTGATTTGCCGTTGGAGGAGGAGGAGGAGGGATTCGATGGTGGATCGGAGGACGACGACAAATCGATTTGCCGTTGGAGGAGGAGGAGCAACGTTGGTGACGCTTGCTGCTGTTGCTATCGCTGACGCTTGCCGCTGTTGCTCTCGCTGACGCTTGCCGCTGTTGCTGTTCTTGCTATCACTGTTGCTCTTGCTGTTACTCTCGCTGACGCTTGCCGCTGTTGCTCTCGCTGACGCTTGCCGCTGTTGCTGTTCTTGCTATCACTGTTGCTCTTGCTGTTACTCTTGCTCACCCTTGCCGCTGTTGCTCTCGCTGACGCTTGCCGCTGTTGCTCTCGCTGTTGCTAATTCATTGCCGACGATTCGCTGCTGTTGTTGTTTAGGGGTTGCGCCATAGGAGGTTGTTGCTGTAGCTGATCTATGACAACATATAATAATTGAACAAAATGGGTAAGTATCTAGTGATGAAGTAGAGTAAATAATAACAACAGAAAAATATAATCTACATGCCACTAACCAAGACTGTTGGCGTCCGATCGATTCGATGCTGACGCCGGCACCTACTTTTGTTGTTGCCTTCGATTCGTCCAATCGATTCGATGCTTCGATTCGTCTGATCGATTCGATGCTTACGATTTCAAGGGAAGATTCCCCGCACCTACAGGGAACAAGGGGTTGCGCCGGTGGTCGAGGAGGAGGGATTCGTGTGGAGGGCCGGTGGAGGAGCGATTTGGGTGGAGCGCCGGTTGAGGAGGGATGAGGAGGAGCGATTCAGGTGGAGCGCCGGTGGAGGAGCGGGAGGAGAGACGTTGGTGGAGCGCCGGTGGAGGAGGAGGAGCGATTCAGGTGGAGCGTGGGTGATCGTTCCCGGTTGCGGTTGATTGTTCCCGGTTGCTGTTGTTGCTCCGACAATCGTTGTTCCAGCAATTGTTGTTGTTCCAACAATCGTTGTTCCGACAATCGTCCCGATGAAATTGTTGTTTCTGCTGCCGTTGATTTGCAGCCTTCTTACCCTCTGTCACAAAAAACAGTACCTCGTGCCTGTTGATATAGAAGCAATGGATAGAGATTTATTGCTTTCAAGACATATATGTTTGGGGGCCAATTCAAACAATATCTATCAGCAAACCACCTCTTGTCCAATGCGAGCTAATTCTTTTTCCAGTACAAGGCTGTTATTTCAGACTAAAATAATCGAGCATGGATAACCTGCCTAATGCTGATCAACAATCAAGGGATCATTGGATTAAGTGGAATCCCACGTTCACAGACGGAGTGCCGATAGCAACTCTACTCAAATAAGTCGGGTAAGATTATGATAGAAAGGCTATCACTCACTACATTCGTGATAGCCTCAGTAGCCAGCCTACTTGTAGTACTGTATGTGCAATGCTTGTAGTTCATGGGTGTGTTGGTGGGTTAAGCAATTGCTAGAGGGGGAGCCGGGAACTCCAGCCTGTTGGTTGTTTTGCAGGCTGTAGTCCGGTCCCTTAGTTTGCTGTGCCCACACACACCGGCGCACAGCCTGGCTTAACAGCTTGGGCAGTTAAGCCTTTGGCTGTTAAGCCTTTTCTGCGGGCGGGCGTGGTGGGCCAACTTATTCTACTACTAATCGTTTTAGGAGCAAAAGAGTGAGCTGCTTGCTTTGCGGGGAGGGATGATCCTTTACAGGCTTGTTCTAGTGCTAGCCTGTAATTTTTGATTGCAGACGAGTCTTTTGGTTGCAAGTAATCCATTCATACGAGCTACCGCGATACAGTGACACAGTGATACTTCTTATCCGGTGATACAGGGAATCGGTTGTATTGTTCTGGTAGGGTTCGTAGTAGGCTTGCGCTTTGCTGGAGGAATCCGTGGCACGCTTGTTGAGGCTATCGGGGTCTAAGCGTGTGCTTAGAAGCTGGTTTTAGTGATACAGGGAATCGATCGTGTAGATCGTAACTCTTCTGGTAGGGCGTGGTACAGGGAATCGATCGTGTAGATCGTATTCCTTCTGGTAGGGCGTGTGGTAGGCTTGCGCTTTGCTGGAAGAATCCTTTGCTGGCTTGTTGAGGCTATCGGGGGTCTAAGCGTGTGCTTAGAAGCTGGTTTCAGGGATAGTGAAATCTACTAGATTTCTACTAGGTTTTCCCCCCCGGTCTGGTTCCCTACCGGTTGTAGGGAGTGCCACGTGGCACTACCATTACTTTCATTCGGCTCGCTACATCAACTTTCACTCACTACATTCGTGATAGCCTCAGTAGCCAGCCTACTTGTAGTACTGTATGTGCAATGCTTGTAGTTCATGGGTGTGTTGGTGGGTTAAGCAATTGCTAGAGGGGGAGCCGGGAACTCCAGCCTGTTGGTTGTTTTGCAGGCTGTAGTCCGGTCCCTTAGTTTGCTGTGCCCACACACACCGGCGCACAGCCTGGCTTAACAGCTTGGGCAGTTAAGCCTTTGGCTGTTAAGCCTTTTCTGCCATTGGGCCACAAGCCACAGGGTGGGAGCTGGATGGAGACTGGACCTGGAGGAGACAGAAGGCCAGACTGCGAGGGTGGGAGATTCCCCAAGAGGAATCAGAGAGAGCTGCCATGGGGAGTGGGGGCGGCCGCCGGCACCCACTCTTCTGGCAGGAAGGAGTATGTTCCATTGTTGAACATTACAGAGGCAAGATTCTAAAAGATGGGGAGGGACTGCTGGTGCAAGTACCTCATCATGCAGTCACTGTGCCATCTTGCAAGAAGCTTGATGACATTAGAATCACATTTGCCCTGGAGCAGGGCCATAGCCCCTCCCGCTCGAAGGGACCGAGCAGAGATTGCTGCAGGGGAGATGCCGGTGGTCTGATAGAGGGTCTGGGCATAGACTCTCATGGAGGATGTGACAGTTGCTGCGCGAACGAGGGTGAGAACCCCATTGTCAAAGTAACTGGCAAGCTTGAGATCTGGGCTGAAGGGATGGGTGCTAGTGCAGCAGCCCCTGAGGTGGAGCACTTGGCGCGCGCATGCTGCTACAGGGCAGCATAGGTTGTCACCACTCCTGGCATGAGCAACTACCTCACCTTTGTCCCCATTCTTCTGTGTGGTGAATGTCAGGGTGACAGAGGTAGCAGCAAGGAGCTCATGTTCAGGGCCATCATGGTGTACAAATTTGGAGCCAAGGTAGAAGGAGACCTCCTTGAGGTGGAAGGCTTGGTCATCCCTGGTAGTACCAGTGTACTCACCAGGGCGCAGACAGAAAAAGAAGGCTATACAGATCATATTGGCAATGGTCTGTCTGGTATGGGAAGGGGAGTCATAGTATGCAAAGCGAAGGGCATGCATGACAAGGGTGATGGGAACTGGTTTGACCCGGCAAGGGGCTGGGTCAAGCTTGGCATAGGCCTTGAACTGGGCAGTTAGCCTGAAGTCAAGACTGCCGGTAGAGTTGGTTCGGGGGTCTTTGGACCCCAAGCGGGCCAGCATCTGGCCCACTGACCTGAGGGTGTCCGGTACTGTGCGAGATCTGATGGGCTTGCAGCTATAGGAGAGTCAGCCATCATGGAGGCGCTGGGCAAAGACTTGAAGGATGGGGATTGGATCTGTAACAGAGTGGAGGGTTGGTTCAAAGCCTTGAGACAAACAGAATTGAACCCATTGATTCCAATGGGCATCCTTGCGCTTGGCATAGAGCTCAGTGGCTGAAGCGCGCATGGTCTTCTGGATAGAGCCAAGATCAGAGCAGAATGCATGGGAGGCTGCAGGGGACATAAGATCCAGGGCAAGTCCTGGGGGTAGGTGGTGGTGAAATGATTGAGAAGGGCAGTGTCAGAGAGGTCAGAGCGAGAGAGCAAATCAGCCAGGTGATTCACAGGGCCAGGGATGTAATCCCTGAGGGGGACATATTGGTGGAGACGCTGGTGCATGGACTGAATTCGCAGGAGGTAAGCGGCAGGGCCGGTGGTGGTGGTGGCGCCTTTCCTTTGCCAATAGACAGCCGCTGTGTTGTCGTAGCAGTTGTGGGTGGTCCTGGATTGGACACTAGCAGCTTGGGCAAGGATGTCATTGTGGGCAATGGAACCAGCGAGCTCAAGGTCACTGTTGTTGATGGTGCCATTGGGGTTGTCAAAGGTGACTAATTGGGAGGAGATCCACTTGGGGAATGCATGCCTCCACATGATGGGCTGCACTGCGCCGGTGGGAAGGGGGACAAAATGAATGCCTCCCATGCCTAGACCAGAGGCATCACAAGCGCCCATGGTGGCAGGGAAAGGATCTGGCACCAGTTCTGCAATGGAAGTAGGCCGGTTGGATAATTCATTGGCCATCCATTGGAAGTCCCGAAGGAAGCTATGGACGCGCTTGGTGAGGCGGAGGCGCTGCCTTCCTGGTTCCCGGTGTTGGAAGGCTTCTTGGAGGATGGAGAAGAGGCCAATGGCGCCAGGGATGGCAAGGGCCATCGATCGGAGTTCGCCAAGGACTTGGTGCCATTGTTGGATAGGGACATGGCGCTGGTTGGGGGAAATTGAATGAAGAATCTCCTGTAGCCGGGCCACTCGGTGGGGAGGAAGGCTGATGGTTTTGTTGATGGAATCAATGAGCCAGCCCAGGATGACTTTCTTGGTGGTCCACCTGGCGTCCCCTTGGCGCATCTTCTTGAGGGAGGCTGGTTCCTGTCTGAAGGGAGTGTCTGAGGCATCCAGGGGCCGGAAGACTTTGTCCAGAGACTGGAAGAGCACCCTCTTGATGGCGCGTCGGGTCCACTGGTTGCCTTGAGCAAGGTCACAGAAGTCATCCACATAGACATCCCAGTATCGAACCGGCTTCTTGCTGGGAGTGGTACTAAGAGGAGTGGGCAGGTGAGGCACCATAGGAGCAGTAGCGGTAGGCGTGTGCGCTGTTGGGGCAGTAGCGGGAGGTGTGTGCGCTGTTGGGGCGGGAGGCATATCTGGGGGAGCTGGAGGCGCGGTGGGCGTGGCTTCAGAGGGGAGATCCAGCCGATGGGGGGTGAGCCTGGCCTCTGCCAGCCCTGTGGAGAGGGTGGCATTGGCCAAGTCTGCAATGGTTTCTGTACAGGCACAGAAGTTTGGTGGGCTGGATGTCCACCCCATTGGGTTGGTGAGGGGGATTCCAATGAGGGGTGGCTCGCCCTTCCTGGAAGGGAACAGCACTCCTAGTTTCATGGTGTCTTCTGGTTTCAACTGGACCCGGTAGAAGCCATCAGCTAGGTCTATCTTGGACATGTACACTGGACCGAACCTGTCGTTGGCGCGGTGAAGCTTGGAGAGGAGCCGGGGAAGGGTGTGGCCAAATTGCATGGCTTCTGCCGGGGCTAGAGGGATGGTGTCTTGGTTAACTTCAGAGTAGGTGTAATCTGAGATCATTCGGGGGCGCCGGCCTCGCTGGGGGACTAGCCCCAGTGGACTCAGCCGGAGATTCGGAAGGTCTTGGATGAGGCTGGCTGGGAGGACAGTCCATTGCTGCTTGTCCATCATGTCGGCATACTCCTCGCAAAGGAAATCAATGCCCAGGTGGGAGGATTGGTGTGGCCATCTGCTGATGGCTGTTGCAATCCTGGCTGGGTCCCAAGGGGGTCCCGACATGGATGCTGGGGTGCCTTCCTTTCCAAATTGGTCTAGGATGCCACGGGCTGGATGGGGAAGAGTACCCACATGTGGGTGGATATCACCTTGTCCACGAATGGTCCGGATGAAGTCCTCCCAGCTAGTGCTGTTGTTGTAGACAGTGATAGCCCGGTTGATATGCAAGTCCAGCCTGTCGATGGGGTAGGGGGAAGTAGTGACTAGGGGCGAGTCGCTTGTAGTAACTAGGGGCATGGGCCTAGGGGGGGGGGGGGGGGGGGGTGGCAAGAGTTGTGAAGTGACTTGGGGCTCGGACCAAGGCACGTTGGGCGCCGGGACTAGGGGTTTGGACCTAGGACGGAGGGGGTCGACTTGGGGATTGGACCGAGGCACGGTGGAGCCAGTGACTGGGGGAGTGGACCGAGGCACTGCTTGGGGGAGCACCGCTGCTGTTGAGCATGGGGTGGTGGGATGCCCTGCTGCCGCGAGTAGCTGAAGGGTTGTTGGAGGCGAGGAAGGGTTCCTTGTAGGGAGGATGGAATCTGTAGAACTTGTAGAGATTTGGGAAGGCACATACAAGTTGAGAGGGGTACATGCGCGCGCGTGCTGTTTGTGCTTACCTAACTCATGTGTGATTCGTAAGTGAGGATTAGATTCGTGATTAGATGATGGATTGTTACTTAGTATGGTCCCCCCCCCCCCCGGTTGGTGTGGAGGGCGCGACGCCATGAGCCGGATGGCGCTTGCCGACTGGTCAGGGATATGCCTCCTGGCACCATTGCCAGAGTTGATCTTGCTTGGTGGGAGTGATGGCCACGTGGTCATATATGTGCTTGCAGCTGCTGAAGCAGGCACCCTTGATGTGCCACGAGTGGCATCTCTCTTGGCCATCTGGTCTGGAGAGGGGGCCTTTCCCTTTGTCTCTCATAGCTTGGATGGCTTCCCTCATTTTTGCTGACTCCAGTTTCTTGACAATGGGATGATTGCTGTCTTGGAGGCGGGAGTCCCGGTGTGGATTGGTGAGTCGTGTTTGTTGAGTCCCTACGGTTGGGTTGCGGACTCCCGGGCTGCTGGAGGGAGTGGTGTTGTTGTTGTTGTGGCTACTCCCCTTGGCGCCTGCCTTGGTGGGGGATGGAGGAGGATCTGGTCTTTGAAGAAGTCTCAGGGCCGCAACATTGGAGACGTTGGGGAGCCAGTTGAGATTTTGGGTCATCCGGAAAG
Source organism: Pseudo-nitzschia multiseries (assembly GCA_037355745.1). Taxonomy (NCBI): domain Eukaryota; phylum Bacillariophyta; class Bacillariophyceae; order Bacillariales; family Bacillariaceae; genus Pseudo-nitzschia; species Pseudo-nitzschia multiseries. The sequence continues at coordinate 11,184,036 of CM074785.1, read as the reverse complement.
TGTGGAAGTCCACCCCAAAGTCGGGGGATGGAATGGTGGAGGCTGCTTCCCACTGTTCCTCAAGCCATCCCCTGACCCGGATTTGGAAGTAGTAGACGACAATGGCAGGGGTGAGGAACTCTCCCACCTCATCTGCAATTGCTCTTCAGAGGGGCATCTGCTGGATCTTGAGCCTGCGGAGGCCTTGTTGGTAGCTGGTGACGACATCATGGTTGAGTCCTAGGATGATGGCTAGGACGGCCAGGTAGCTCTCCAGCTGGGTGGTGGCTTCAGTCCAGTCGACAGGGATGTAGGACTTTGTCTTCTGGAGCTCCAGGGAGTCCTTCAAGGTGAGGGAGTTGCCTTCAGTGGTGATCATAGTGTCATATGCTGCCACAGTGGCTGCTGCCTCCTGCTCCCTTTTCAGGGTGGCCGCGGACCCACCTGGGGGCGTGAAAGCCATGGGGAGTATTCCATCTGCCACATCAAAGGGGTCGGTCCCGTGGAAGTTGCCATCCTGGAAGCGTTTGAGGGCAGCAGTAGTGATCAAGGGGGCTTGGATCCCCAACTCAGAGGCCCTGGCTGCTACTTGGCTTTGGAAGATCATGTGGGTCCTCTCGTGCTTGCTCTTTTGAGCCCAGGCCTGGTAGATGGGGGGGAGGTTAGCTTCCTCCTGTTTACCACAGAGCAGAAGCAAGCGCTGGGTGTACAAGGGGCCCCAAGTGGTTCTTACTGACTGTGATCGCTTGTGGTCCATATTCTCACTTAGCTTCAGTTGGTGGTCTGTAAGGGCGGTGACTGCTGCTGTGAGCTTTGGGTCTCCTGGTGGGTCCCAAGGGCGCTCCAATTCTGGCAGGTCCCGGTACATCACCTTGTGCTTCATGTAGTTGGTGAGGCCTGTCTCACTTCGGAAGGGAGGGCCAGGCTGGAGGAGCGTGGGATTTCCCCCGGGTTCTGTAGCTGTAGTCCCAGCTAGCCGGAGGGTATTGAACAAGGGGGTGCAGGATTCCATTAATCCCACCCTATTGAGCTGAGGGTGGAGGACCCCCATGGCTTGGCTTGGAGAGAGCCCTTTTCCCAATAGGAAATGCACCAACTCGAAGGGGATGAAGAAGGCCTTGTGGGCTTGTATCAACTCAGAGTGGGTGGTACCTTCTGGGATCGCTGGAATGGACAGTCTTGCTGGGTGCGCCTCCAACTCTGCCAGATGATGATCCAGGGTTAGCACCCGGGTGGCTAGGGTGGGGGACAGCATGGCTGCATCTACTAGAACCAGTTCCCCAGCTTCCCCTTCGTTGTCATCCAAGTACCCAAAGGCCTTGTTTTTGTTGGGGCTGTGTTGAGCCAAGGGCCCCGGGTACTTTCGAAGGCCATGCACCAATCGGAGGCAGGGGAGGCCTTTGGAGTCAGCTACAAAGATCCCCAGCGCACCTACAGCCTCAGACTCGAAGAGGTTGAGTAGGTGTCCCAGGAGGACCTGGGGGGGGGAGGCCAGAGTGAAGTAGCTGAAGATGGTAGCGTATGCCATATTGCGCTCACCCGTGCTACCAAATGGGCTTGGAGTAGCCCGGAAGTACTCTGAGTAGGTCAACATCTCTGGGTGCTTAGCGGTGCAGGTCGGAGCCGCCAATCCATTCGCAGCTGGGCGCTTGGAGGTCTGTCTACTCGCTGCGGGGAGATGTCGGAGTCGCTGGTATCCCGGCCGGGCTGGAGGTGCCGTAACCGATTCGATTCACAGACGCTTGGAGGTGCGGACTGTCAGAGAAGTCCTCGTTGATCGTGCGGAGTCGGAGTCGCCAAACGATTCGCGGATGGATGATTGGAGGTCTACTTGCTGCCGGCTGAGTGCGAGGAGGGTGCGTTGGAGTCACCGGTATCAAGGCCGGGCCTATTGTAAGTGACAATGGGGAGCTGTTGAGGCGTGAGTGTGTTAGTGAGAGACTGACTGCGCCAACCGGTAGGCTGCTGTACGGGTACACTAGGCAAGGCTAGGGGACCAGGACAGATAGGCTTGTCGTACGGGTACAATAGAGTGACTATTGGACCAGGACGCGTTGCCAATTTATTCTACTACTAATCGTTTTAGGAGCAAAAGAGTGAGCTGCTTGCTTTGCGGGGAGGGATGATCCTTTACAGGCTTGTTCTAGTGCTAGCCTGTAATTTTTGATTGCAGACGAGTCTTTTGGTCGCAAGTAATCCATTCATACGAGCTACCGCGATACAGTGACACAGTGATACTTCTAATCCGGTGATACAGGGAATCAGTTGTATTGTTCTGGTAGGGTTCGTAGTAGGCTTGCGCTTTGCTGGAGGAATCCGTGGCACGCTTGTTGAGGCTATCGGGGTGTTGTTACTCTAAAAATCGACCGAAAGGATAGGATAATTAAAATTTAAAGAGATGTGAGCTCAGAGAGACGCTCTTATTTTACTGTGTATTTTGTACTGTATTGGGGCTCTCTGTATTTTACATGGTAGAGATCTTCCCCATGTTGTTACTATTCTCGTACCGATACTGTTGTTGCTGTTGCTGTATTAGCGTCGTGTCGGTCTTACTGTATCAGTCATTTGGCGGTATCGGTCATTCATGTTGTTAAGTAATCTGTTCGATGGGGCGTATGCTTGTTCGTGGTATATATGCTAGATACGAGGCCCATCTGGAATTGGTATTGATTTTCTTGATTGCCATAAGTAATTTCCTCACGGGATATCAAGTATATTCTTTTGAATGTACTTATGGATTCCAAGTGTTCACTTATTGGTCAGGTCTTTGGATCTGTCTTGTTTCTAACCGATTACTGTCTTTTGTTTGTAGTCCTAAGTGATATCGTTTTTACCACTTAGGGATTTCCAAGTAGTGGAGGTGCGTTTGATTCTAACGCTTGATCGTTCTCGTATTCCGCACCTCGGTCATCGTTTTGTTCGTTTTGTCGGCTTTTTCGATCGAATTTGATGCCGACAACAGTCCGTATTTTTCGCCGACAACACACCCCTTGATCCAACATGTTCAACTGATGTTGGATTACTGTCGGGGTATAGTTAACCTTGATCGACTTGTTTGATGGCTTCTGTCAATAGCCGGATTACATCATTCTATCGCTTCGAATGACTGCTGGATCTCATTTTTCAATCACGTCGGAATGGAACCGTTTGACGCTTAATCGATTGATAGATCGAACGTTCGGAAAAATCGTAACGCGCAAGCGATTTAACTTGGGTAGTGTCCCATGATAAATCTTGCGTGTCGGGCGTGCAAGATCCATCCCAATGGTTTGGTCAGATCATCAGCTGGGTTGATAACTCCAGGGATATGAATCATCTTGATTTCACCATTTTCTTTCCATGCTTGAATGGCAAAGAACCTGATTTCAATATGTCTGGTTCTTTCAGTTGGCTTCTGAGCGTTGATGATCTCAATTGCTGATGCATTGTCTTCATAGATCGGAGTTGGACCAACTTGGGCGAATCCTAATTCCTTGAGTATAGACCTGAGATATCTGGCTGTTTTGGCTGCTGTGACAGCAGCAATGAACTCAGCTTCCGTAGAACTCTGTGCAGTAAGTGACTGAGCTTTGGATCGGTAAACAATGGCTCCACCGGCATAAGTGAAAACATATCCTGTGGTGGACCTACGATGTTTTGGATCATTGCCATACGCGGCATCAACAAAACACATCAGTTTGGCTTGCTTGATATCTTCAGGGAATTCTGGGAGCGGCGCATCTTGGACTACGTCGGTGTATGGTTCTCCTGATGGTAAAGATGGCTCAGCATTTGGTCTGTAGAATCTAATTCCCCAAGATCTGGTTGTTCTGAGATAGCGGGCTATATTCTTCAGACTGGAATAGTGGAAAGCAGTGGGATTGGAACTGTACTTTGACATCAGAGTCACCGCATAGCCTATGTCCGGTCGGCAGCTCACATATGCAAACATCATTTCACCTAAGAGTGTCCTGTATGAGAAGCCAGATGTGGATTGTAATTCCGCATGTTCCTTTGTGCCTTCTAATGGTCCATCAGTATGTGATTGTAGTTGGCTCAGCACTTCAGTTGATAATGGCGCTGATGGCTTGGAATGAGGTTTCATCTTAGAATCAGCTTCCCATCCATGAGATCTCATGATTCTGTCAATGTAATTTGCACAGGACAGTTCAATGTAGTCAGTTGTCTGTTTGACATCAATTCCATTGAAGTCTTCAAGCAATCCCATTTTCGTGAAGGGGATGGCATCTTCTCTAGGAAGCTTCAGTTTTGCGCCAATTATATCATAGATCTTGTCAGATATGGATTCTGATGCGCATGCCAGTGCAAAATCGTCAACCTGTCTCAGCATGTACTAGACTGTTTCACCCTCAAAAACTGTCGTGTAGATTGTTCTGTCATGAGTGGTGGTCTTGAAGTTGAGATCAGGACCTTTCAAGATCTTGTTGATGTGGGTTTCCCATAGTCTACCTGATTCTGGGTGGCCTTGAAGTGCTCGAAGGACAGGAAGTACCAATCTTCTGTCTATGTCTTTGCCATACTTGTGTCGGTACCATTCTGCATACGGATCATCAATAGTCATGTATGTAGGGATGTTGGGCCCTGGAGAATGGGCATAGGCGTCAGCAGGATCCCCTCCATAGATTTTGAGGTTGAGGCTAGCTGCAATGGCAAAGAACAATTTTTGGATGGGGTGTTCAACACATGATGAGTATGACATTGCTATGGCATGCAGGGTTGGCGCGGCATATTTGCTTCCATTGCAACATTGTCTTGCGCGGCGGACACCATTCCTCTTGACACTGTACTGCCAGTGGGGTCTGAGAATAATCGCATCTGGGTCCTTAGGATATGGGATAGGGGATCCAAACATTTCTAAGTCTTCAAACTGATCAAGTTGTTTTCGCTCCCCAGCTTCCCACTCAGGCCATGTAGATAAAGGCTTGAGATTCCTTCGAGTAAATTGTCAGAGTGCTTGTTCTTCAGGTGTAGTAGCCTTTGAATTGATGGCCTTGATTAAAAGTTCAATTTCTTCAGCTGGCAGTGAATCTGCATCTAGGGGTAGTTCATGGTTGCCTGGTTTGTGAAGCTTAGTGATAGCTCTGAGTGATGCAATGTCAATGGTGGGAATGACAACCTCCATGTCATCTTCGATGGGGGCCAAGTATTTTTGGATGGAGGCATGGAGTGTTTCAGTGCTATCTACCTGGTTGATTCTTGATTGTATCAGCTGCTTGTATTTGGTACCGATGCACTTGATGGTTTGAATGGAGGAAAGTCGGTCCAAGAATGGTGGATCTTCTTTCTCAGTGGATTCCTTCCAGGAGGTATTGGGAGCAAATAAACCATATTCATTGGAGTGTTTCCTGACCTCCTTCATAGATAATTTTGCCTCAAGGGCAAAGGTAATGGGTGTATCTGTCAAATTCCTCACCCCTCGATCGTGAGATTCATGCAAGGCTGTGGTAACATCTGTAGCAGTAAACACACGATTGTGATTGATAGATACAATAAAAGCGCCGCGGAGCTTGGAGAGAGTCTTCTTATGGGAGGAGAAAAGTTTGGAGGCAGGACTTTTGGGAAGGATATCGGTGATGTAAGCTCTGCCAAGCAGTGAATCATTGGCATACCTGAGACCAAATGCTGGATCAGTACAGGAACTGGAAACAGTGAGCCTGAGATTGGTTAGGTCGGCAAACGGGGTGATGGAAAACTGGAAATCACTGGATGAGACCTCAGTAGGCTCTGGTGGCAGTTGAATGTTGTCATCAGTTCGGAGTAGGTGTTTGACATTAGTGGGGAGGTCTGCAAGTGGGAGATCATGCATGCCTTTGTCAAACCGGACATGGGTGGCTATCTTGACTCTGTGCGTCTCAGTATCATACCAAAGGATGTTTCTGGTAGTATATGGGACAAAACCCAGGAATATTCCCTTGCGTGCATTTGGTTTGAGCTTGATGGATCGCTTGCCTGGAGGTCTAACCCAAACTCTGCAACCAAAGGTTCGGAAATCAGCGAGATTTTCCTTATGGCCAGTTGCCAATTCCAATGGTGAATGTGGCTGGTTGCCTTCTGGGAAGGCATTTGACAACCAAAGGGCATGATAAAAGGCAAATGGCCAGAACTTAATTGGCAAGTTTGCACCAGAGAGCATGGTCCTCATGGAGTTAGCAAGAGTCCGGTGAGCTCTTTCAACCGTTCCATTCTGATGAGAAGCATCAGCACCTGTGGGGAAAATGGAGTACCCAAAGGCAGAGAAGAGGTTTCGGATGTCAGGGTTGTGGTAGAGTTCACCACCTTGATCAACGCTGACATACTTGTTGGCACAAGTAGGGTTGTGTTGTGAGAAGAAATGTTCTAACCAGTGGAGAGGTGCTCCTTTGGAGATTCGTGTATCGCCATATTTCATACCAGTATAGTGGTCTGTGATGAGAATCCAAGCTGTCTCGCCATGTATCCCTTCGTAAGCTGACTTTCGTTTGCTGTTGGAAGATCTGGCGCCGGAGAATGCAAAATCAATAGATAACCCTTGAAAAGGTTGTGTAGCCTTTCTTGTGGAATGTGAGCCAGCAGGTGTTTTAGTTTGCTTACATTGTATGCAAGTTGGGCATTGATCAAGAATACTTGTTTGGCGCTTGAATTTTGGTACTCCAAGGATATGCTTATGAGCTTGATACAGAAAATCATCGCATGGGTGTCCTAGTCTTTGGTGCCACAGAAGTTTCGATGTCTTGGTTTTGATGGCTTGGATGGGGATATTTTTGTCCACAATCTTGGTGAAGAACAATTTTGCATCAAAAGTTGGCACGTCACTGGTGTCAGACCGAGCTTGAGCTGCTTCTGTGCATTTTTGCAGTGTGACAAGATTTGTGTACACATCATATCTGTAGCGACTAATGGCTTCGTTTGAGGCCAGTTCACAAGCTTTCTTGAACTGCATGTCAGTCGCTAAGGCATATGCAGAGGAAGTTGCACAATTGGCATATGGGGATGTGAGATCAATGTCTGGGATGAGTACTGGATGTGTGTAGCACTGAGCATCAATGATACTTCCATGTAGGACAATACTTTTGGCAGTGCTCTGCTTGTGATGGCAAATGATCGTGAGGTTGCCATTTTGTTGAACAGAGGAGTCATGGTCGTCATTGAAGACTTTGTGAAGCGATTGTCCACTGAACTGATGTCTCACGCGAGGTGTCATTCCACAAAGGTCATTCTCACTCAGCAATGTTGTTGACAGCGAGGGAGAATAGTAGAAGAAGACTCTAATATACCCTACATGATTGGGAGCTGGTATGTGTACATAGCCCGACCCTTCAGGAATACAGGTGGCTTCTTTGCCTCCTATTGCTGCCGTGAGTCTGACAGGACATTTCCTCAGCTTGTTGTAAGGTTTGTAACTGTGCAGGATATGTTTGAGATTTGTGCAGGAAACTTTGGCGCCCGTGTCAATCTGGGCTCTGACGCCATGTTGGAAATGGGCTGTAGCCGCAATAGGGTCTGATGGGACCAGGAATTGGACATTGTGGGTATCAACTACTGAGGAGGGGTTGTCTCTGTCAAAGTTTGGATCTCCATTGATTCCCAGGTATGATTCCAATGCATGAGCTGTGATTTCAAGTGATTCCATATCACAGTAGACATCAATTGGGATTGAAGGCTGGAGACTATCCCTAGGGAGAAGATTGACAGCACCAATCGTGACAGATTCGTATGAGCTGACACTGCTGGAGTCCAAGGAGGGGCAAAAGCTGTTCACTTGGTGAGCTGTGGCGTCGTCCAATCCTTGATGGTCATCTTGAGGTGATGCCGTATGGTGGCTGCAAGAAAGACTTTCTATTCTTGGCCGGTGCAAAAATTTTGGTCTTCTACTGCATCATCGGGTGAAACCTCATCTTGATCTTCATCGCCAATGTTGATCTGAGAGATTTGTTGGGTGGAATCTAAGAGCTGTTGGGTCTGTTTATTGGATTTGTTCAGGAAGACAGCTGCAGCAATCCTATGTTTCTTGAGGGACTCAACATCCTGCAATGCAGGACAATTATCAAAATTATGACCGGACATGTGGCAAACAATGCATTTTCTGGATGTGTCAAAGAGACTAGGTTGCTTATCGAATGCAGTGATAGCATTGCAATATGCTTGATGGAGGAAGGGATCGTCAGATTCTTCATCCATCTCCGGGTAACCAAGTGATTCAATCAGGCTGATTGAGTGAGAAGTCAAAGTAGAAGGTGTTCTAACAGTACTGTTGCTAGCGCGCTTTTGAAACCTATCATTGCGACGGGGACCTGGTCTGGTGCCTGAGACAGGCAATTGCTTGGACTGGATTGGTTTGGAGGTGTTCCTCTTGTACTTTTATTCAGCCTTGATCTCTTGCTCATTTGTTTGCAGGGTTTGTAGAAGCCTACCTGCTTTGTACTTGTCCCGTTTGAATTGGTCATCTGTGTCGCGTTCATCTTCTGTTTTCTCAAATAGTTCGTGACTGAGAGTGGTCCCTGCAATCAAATTACTGACTTCTTCTGTCGAACTCATGGTGCCAGGTTGGTTTTGGAGGAAAACTCTGAGTCGCAAGTAATCCTTGTATCTGAAGTAGTATTCTTCAAGGGATTCATTTGCATCTTGGTTGGGAGGATTCCTGACCATTCTGGCTGCATTGGATTCTCTCTTTGAGTTGGGATGTGTCTGAGCAATTACTGTGTACAGAGCTTCGTAACCTTGTCCCCCTTCAAAGCTTTGAATTGTGGACTTCATTCTATCACATGAGTCAGGGATGATTTTATCAGTTCTGAGTGCAGTGTAGATGAGGTTACCCCATTTGTGAATTGCCAATTCATATCTTGCAGGTAGGTCGTGTGGTAGGCCATCACCAATGGTAAATCCCCTAAGATGGTCAGCTTCGCGTCTGTAGAGATAGTAAGGGTGGATGTAAATATGATGCTGCTGTGCATGTGCAGTAATCTCTCTGTACCACTTTCTGACTTGAGGGTGGGTATCATCCTTTAGTTGTGGAAATCCCGAGAGAAATAGCTTGTCTCTAGCTGCTTCCTTGGACTTGTCAGAGGCTCTGGTTAGATCAAAGCAGTCACCACTTCTAGTGATCAGGCGCTGGTCGTTTCTGCCACTGCCTAGATTGTGTAGGTAGTAGTTTTGTTGGACAATGGTTTCATTTCCCGATGAGTTGGTGTAGGTGATTGGGAAGTCTTTCATATCATCTCTGGTGAGGAATTCTTCTTTTCTATAATACCGCTCCTTAACGTGTGGTGGTAAAGTTGCAGGATTCCATGGTAAGTCAAGTGTTGCTTGGTGGTTGGCGCCGGCATTGTTATTGTTGTTGCTGTTGCCATTGTTGACCAGTTGTTGTAGTAGGGTCGTAATTTGTCCCATCTCAGTAGGGGAGACAGTTGCGACCGTTGCGGCAGGTGTATCCGGAATGGCTACCTCATCATCTGATGGTGGGTCTCCGGTGTAGGCTTCCATGAATAGGTCTGGGCGCCAATTTTTCTTGAATCGCCAGTGGGTGATTGTGATTTCAATTAGAACAATTGGCTCATCATCTGTGTTGGTCCGAATGGCATGCTTTGCAGCGGCGTCAAAATCAGTTTTGTATCTCATGCGTTTCGTAGATCCACCATTTCTGACATGCTTGATAACACATTTGTCGAGGAGATTGGCAATGTGGCCTTTTGTTTGTTGATGGCAATAGCCTTTGCAATGCAATTGAGGATGTGGAGTTGTGGATCCGGAGCTATTTCTAGTGGTCCATCGTCTTCTTCTTCATCCTCGCGGGTGACGAAGAATTCTGAGAGTTCATCTTTGCCAATGATTTCAGAGTAGGCTTTGTTAAGGGAAGTGGCCGCAGCTGGGTTGCTAGCGCTTGAAAATCGAAATTCGATTCCATAGATTGGAGTCCAGTCAAATGGGGTCGTCGGCATTGTGGAGAAAATTCGTCGTTGTTTGTCGAAGTGTCGGTGTTGTAGATCGTAGGATTCAAATAACGTGCGATCGTCGTCGTTGTTTCGGCGTTTGTTGGCGTTTCTGCGTTGTTACGGTGTTGTTGGAATAAACCAGAATAGCCTTGTCCGTCGATTGCAGTCGCAGATGTATCCAATCAGTATTGCCGGCGTTATGGCAACGAGGACAATAATTAACCGTGGCCGCCGGTCACGGATGTCCGGAACGTTCGTCGGAGAATCAAGCGAGAATCAATCGTCGGTGGGGTTCTTGTATTAACCGGTATTGGTCGTGGATTACAAAAGAAGATGCCTGTAGAAGGATCGGTATTACACCCCTTGATCCGCGAGCAGGGAGGTGAAGGAAAAAGAGAGAGAAAGAATGAGATGTGGGGAGGCCGAGAATGTGCCGCACAGGGAGCTAAACACAGAATTTCCTCTGGATGTAACCGACAGTGGAGGTGCTGAACGGCCGGAGATAGGTAGCTTAAGGTAAACACTGGTGCTCTTGCGGGACACAAGTGTAAGTTATAAGGGCTCTATAACCTGTTGTTACTCTAAAAATCGACCGAAAGGATAGGATAATTAAAATTTAAAGAGATGTGAGCTCAGAGAGACGCTCTTATTTTACTGTGTATTTCGTACTGTATTGGGGCTCTCTGTATTTTACATGGTAGAGATCTTCCCCGTGCTGTTACTATTCTCGTACCGATACTGTTGTTGCTGTTGCTGTATTAGCGTCGTGTCGGTCTTACTGTATCAATCATTTGGCGGTATCGGTCATTCATGTTGTTAAGTAATCTGTTCGATGGGGCGTATGCTTGTTCGTGGTATATATGCTAGATATGAGGCCCAACTGGAATTGGTATTGATTTTCTTGATTGCCATAAGTAATTTCCTCACGGGATATCAAGTATATTCTTTTGAATGTACTTATGGATTCCAAGTGTTCACTTATTGGTCAGGTCTTTGGATCTGTCTTGTTTCTAACCGATTACTGTCTTTTGTTTGTAGTCCTAAGTGATATCGTTTTTACCACTTAGGGATTTCCAAGTAGTGGAGGTGCGTTTGATTCTAACGCTTGATCGTTCTCGTATTCCGCACCTCGGTCATCGTTTTGTTCGTTTTGTCGGCTTTTTCGATCAAATTTGATGCCGACAACAGTCCGTATTTTTCGCCAACAACACGGGGTCTAAGCGTGTGCTTAGAAGCTGGTTTTAGTGATACAGGGAATCGATCGTGTAGATCGTAATTCTTCTGGTAGGGCGTGATACAGGGAATCGATCGTGTAGATCGTATTCCTTCTGGTAGGGCGTGTGGTAGGCTTGCGCTTTGCTGGAAGAATCCTTTGCTGGCTTGTTGAGGCTATCGGGGGTCTAAGCGTGTGCTTAGAAGCTGGTTTCAGGGATAGTGAAATCTACTAGATTTCTACTAGGTTTTCCCCCCCGGTCTGGTTCCCTACCGGTTGTAGGGAGTGCCACGTGGCACTACCATTACTTTCATTTGGCTCGCTACATCAATAGAAAAAGTGATTTTTTTTGTCGCGAGGTAGAAAAGAGAATTACTGTGTGTGTGTGGGAGAAATTTTTTTTGTCGCGAGGTAGAAAAAATAAAATCATCGATCGATCGAAGTAGAGGATACTTCTAGTACATGCTGTACAATTCTACAGGATTTGGTACTAGTGTAGATTTCTACACGTTTTTAGTACTGGATAATTTTCAGTATTGAGACCTCGTCGGTTTCTACACGAGAAGATGTTTACACCTTACTAGAAAATTTTCGGTATTGAATTCGTGTACGTTTCTACGCAAGTAGATTTCTACACGTTTTTAGTACTAGATATTTTCCGGTATTGAATCCGCGTAGGTTTCTACGCGAGTACATTTCTACACATTTTTAGTACTAGAAAATTTTCGGTATTGAATTCGTGTACGTTTCTACGCAAGTAGATTTCTACACGTTTTTAGTACTAGATATTTTCCGGTATTGAATCCGCGTAGGTTTCTACGCGAGTACATTTCTATACAATTTTAGTACTAGATAATTTGCGGTATTGAATTCGTGTACGTTTCTACGCAAGTAGATTTCTACACGTTTTTAGTACTAGATATTTTCCGGTATTGAATCCGCGTAGGTTTCTACGCAAGTACATTTCTACACGTTTTTAGTACTAGATAATTTTCAGTATTGAATTCGTGTACGTTTCTACGCAAGTAGATTTCTACACATTTTTAGTACTAGATATTTTCCGGTATTGAATCCGCATAGGTTTCTACGCGAGTACATTTCTACACGTTTTTAGTACTAGATAATTTTCAGTATTGAATTCGTGTACGTTTCTACGCGAGTAGATTTCTACACATTTTTAGTACTAGATATTTTCCGGTATTGAATCCGCATAGGTTTCTACGCGAGTACATTTCTACACGTTTTTAGTACTAGATAATTTTCAGTATTGAATTCGTGTACGTTTCTACGCAAGTAGATTTCTACACGTTTTTAGTACTATATTTTTCCGGTATTGAATCCGCGTAGGTTTCTACGCGAGTACATTTGTACTCGTTTTTAGTACTAGATAATTTTCGGTATTGAATCCGTGTAGGATTCTACGTGCGTATATTTGTACACGTTTTTAGTACTAGATATTTTCCGGTATTGAATCCGCGTAGGTTAGTAGATTTTTTGTACTAAAAAATATCTGGTACTGAATCATTGTAGATTTCTACACCCGTTGATTTCTACAAAGAACTTTTTGTACTCGATACATACTAGTATTGAATCTGTTGTTACTCTAAAAATCGACCGGATAGGTATAACGAATTGTTTAAATTTAAAGAGATGTGAGCTCAGGGAGAGGCTCTTATTTTACTGTGTATTTTGTACTGTATTGGGGCTCTCTGTATTTTACATGGTAGAGATCTTCCCCGGTTAGTCGTTACCATTCTCGTACCGATACTGTTGTTGCTGCTTCTGTATTAGCGTCGTGTCGGTCTTACTGTATCAGTCATTCGATGGTATTGGTCTTTTACGAGGTTAAGTGTTTCTTATCTGGTGGGGCGCATGCTTGTTCGTAGAGTAGGTAGATAAATGAGGCCCATCCGGAATCGGTATCGATTTTCTTGATTGCAATAAGTAATTTCCTCACGGGGTATTAAGTATATTCCTTTGAATGTACTTATGGGTTCCAAGTGTTTACTTACTGTTCAGGTCTTTGGATATTTCTTGTTTCTAACCGATTCTCCTTTCTTGTTTGTAGTCCTAAGTGATATCGTTTTACCACTTAGGGATTTTCATGTAGTGGAGGTGCGTTTGATTCTAAGACTCGATCATCGAAATAATCGTATCTCTGTTGTTACTCCTTGTTAATATTCCGCACCTCGGTCGTCGTTTCATTTTGTCGGCTTTTTGATCAAATTTGATGCCGACGATGGTCCGTATTTTTCGCCGACAACACACCCCTTGATCCAATACTCTACTCGCACGGTATTGGATTACTGTCGGAGTATATTTAACCTTGGTAGTGTCCCATGATGTATCTTGCGTGTCGGGCGTGCAAGATCCATCCCAATGGTTTGGTTAGATCATCAGCCGGGTTGATAACGCCAGGAATATGAATCATCTTGATCTCACCATTTTCTTTCCATGATTGGATGGCAAAAAACCTGATTTCAATATGCCTGGTTCTTTCGGTTGGCTTCTGAGCATTGATGATCTCAATTGCCGATGCATTGTCTTCATAGATAGGGGTTGGACCAGCTTGGGCAAATCCTAATTCTTTGAGTACGAATCTGAGGTATCTGGCTGTTTTGGCTGCTGTGACTGCAGCAATGAATTCTGCTTCTGTAGAACTCTGTGCAGTGAGTGATTGCGCTTTGGATCTGTATACGATTGCTCCACCCGCATAAGTGAACACATATCCTGTGGTGGGCCTGCGATGTTTTGGATCATTTCCATATGCTGCATCAACAAAACACATCAACTTGCTATGCTTGATATCTGCAGGGTATTCTGGGAGTGATCCATCTTGGACTACATCATTATATGGTTCTCCTGATGGAAGAGATGGTTCTGCATTCGGTCTATAGAATCTAATACCCCAGGATCGGGTTGTTCTGAGATATCGAGCGATGTTCTTCAGACTGGAATAGTGGAATGCAGTGGGATTGGAGCTGTATTTTGACATCAGGGTCACTGCATAGCCAATGTCTGGCCGGCAGCTCACATATGCAAACATCATTTCACCCAAGAGTGTTCTGTAGGAGAACCCTGATGTGGATTGTAATGCAGCGTGTTCTTTGGTGCCTTCCAATGGTCCATTCGTATGTGATTGCAGTTGGCTCAGTACTTCAGTTGATAACGGCGCTGATGGTTTGGAGTGGGGTTTCATCTTAGAATCAGTCTCCCAACCGTGGGATGTCATGATCCGGTCAATGTAATTGGCGCAGGACAGTTCAATGTAGTCAGCTGTCTGTTTGACATCAATTCCATTGAAGTCTTCAAGCAAACCCATTTTGGTGAAGGGGACAGCATCTTCTCTAGGGAGCTTCAGCTTTGCGCCAATTATGTCATAGATCTTGTCAGATATGGATTCTGATGTGCAAGCCAGTGCAAAATCGTCAACTTGTCTCAGCATGTAGACTGTTTCACCTTCAAAAACTGTTGTATAGATTGTTCTGTCATGCGTGGTGGTCTTGAAGCTGAGATCGGGACCTTTCAAGATCTTGTTGATGTGGGTCTCCCATAGTCTACCTGATTCTGGGTGGCCTTGAAGTGCTCGAAGAACTGGAAGCACCAATCGTCGGTCTATGTCCTTTCCATGCTTGTGTCTGTACCATTCTGCATAAGCATCGTCAATAGTCATGTATGTAGGGATGTTGGGCCCTGGAGAATGGGCATATGCATCAGCCGCGTCCCCCCCATAGACTTTGAGATTGAGACTTGCTGCAATGGCAAAGAACAGTCTTTGGATGGGGTGTTCAACACACGATGAGTATGACATTGCTATGGCATGCAGGGTTGGCGCTGCATATTTGCTTCCATTGCAACATTGCCTGGCTCTTCTGACACCATTCCTTTTTACACTGTATTGCCAATGAGGCCTGAGAATAATAGCGTCTGGGTCTTTAGGGTATTGAATGGGTGATCCAAACATTTCCAAATCTTCAAACTGGTCGAGCTGTTTTCGCTCCCCAGCTTGCCATTCAGGCCATGTAGATAAAGGCTTGAGATTCCTTCGAGTGAAGTGCCCTAGTGCTTGTTCTTCAGGTGTAGTTGCCTTGGAATTGATGGCCTTGATTAAGAGTTCAATTTCTTCAGTTGGTAGTGAATCTGCATCTAGTGGTAATGCTTGATTTCCTGGTTTATGAAGCTTGGTGATAGCTCGGAGGGATGCAATATCAATAGTAGGAATGACAACATCCATGTCGTCTTCAGTTGGTGCCAAGTGTTTTTGGATGGAGGCATGGAGTGCTTCAGTGCTATCGACCTGGTTGATCCTTGATTGTATCAGCTGCTTGTATTTTGTACCAATGCGCTGGATAGCTTTGATGGAGGAAATTCGGTCCAAGAATGGTGGATCTTCTTCAGCAGTGGGTTCCTTCCAGGAGGTATTGGGAGCAAATAAACCATATTCATTTGAGTGTTTCCTGACCTCCTTCATAGACAATTTCTCTTCAAGTGCCAAGGTAATTGGTGTATCTATTGAAGAATCCCTCACCCCTCGATCGTGGCAGGCCTGTAAAGCTGTAGTTACATCAGCAGCAGTAAAGACACGATTGTGATTGATAGAGACAATATAAGCACCTCGTAGCTTGGAGAGAGATTTCTTGTGTGAGGAGAAAAGCTTTGAGGCAGGACTGTTTGGGATGATATCTGTGAGGTAAGCTCGGCCAAGCAGTGAATCATTGGCATATCGGAGGCCAAATGTTTGATCAGTACAAGATGGGGAGACAGTTAACCTGAGATTTGTGAGATTGGCAAAGGGGGAGATAGAGAATTGAAAATCACTGGATGACACCTCAGTGGGTTCCGCAGGAAGTGGAATGTTGTCATCTGTCCTGAGCAGGTGTTTGACATTAGTGGGGAGGTCTGCAAGTGGGAGATCATTCATGCCTTCATCAAACCTGACATGCGTGGCTATTTTGACTCTGTGTGTCTCAGTATCATACCACAGAATGTTTCTGGTAGTGTAGGGTACAAAACCTAGAAATATGCCTTTTCTTGCATTGGGTTTGAGCTTGATTGATCTCTTGCCTGGAGGTCTAACCCAAACTCTGCAACCAAAGGTTCGGAAATCAGCAAGGTTTTCCTTACGGCCAGTTGCCAATTCCAATGGTGAATGTAGTTGGGTGCCTTCAGGGAATGCATTGGACAACCGGAGTGCATGGTAGAAAGCAAAGGGCCAGAACTTGATGGGCAAATTAGCACCAGACAGCATTGCTCGCATGGAGTTAGCAAGAGTTCGGTGTGCTCTTTCAACTGTGCCATTCTGGTGTGAAGCATCCGCGCCAGTGGGGAAAATTGAATATCCAAACGCAGAGAATAGGTTTCGGATGTCAGGATTGTGATAGAGTTCTCCACCTTGATCAACTGAAACATACTTGTCGGCACAAGTTGGGTTGTGCTGGGCGAAGAAATGCTCTAACCAGTGTAGTGGCGCTGCTTTAGAGATTCGCGTGTCTCCATATTTCATACCAGTATAGTGATCTGTGATGAGAATCCAAGCAGTTTCTCCATGAATGCCTTCATAATCGCGCTTGCGTTTGCTGTTGGAGGATTTGGTACCTGAGAATGCAAAATCAATAGATAAACCCTGAAAGGGTTGTGTGGCCTTGCGTGTGGAATGTGAGCCAGCAGGTGTTTTGGTGTGCTTACATTGTATGCAAGTTGGACATTGGTCAAGAATACTGGTTTGCCGTTTGAATTTTGGGACTCCAATGATGTGCTTATGAGCTTGATACAGAAAATCATCGCATGGGTGTCCCAACCTTTGGTGCCACAGGAGTTTCGACGTCTTGGTTTTGATGGCTTGGATAGGGATATTTTTGTCCACAATGTTGGTGAAGAACAGTTTGGCATCAAACCTTGGTATGACACTGGTATCAGACTGAGCTTGCGCTGCTTCAGTGCATGTCTGCAGATTGACAAGGTTGGTGTATACATCGTACCTGTAGTTGCTAATGGCTGCTTTGGAGGCCAGTTCACAAGCTTCCTTGAACTGCATGTCAGTCGCTAAGGCATAGGCGGATGATGTTGCACAATTTGCATATGGAGAGGTAATATCAACATCTGGGATCAGTACTGGGTGTGTATAGCATTGACCATCAATGATGGTCCCATGGAGGACAATGCTGCAGGCAGTGTTCTGCTTGTGATGACAAATAATGGTGAGGTTGCCATTTTGTGGAGCAGATGAGTCAAGGTTCTCAGTGAATGATTTATGGATGGACTGTCCACTGAACTGACATCGCATACGGGATGTCATTCCACAGAGATCGTTCTCACTCAGTAATGTTGTTGACAGGGAGGGAGAATAGTAGAAGAAAACTTTGATATACCCAATGTGATTCGGTGCTGGGATATGCAAATATCCTGATCCTTCAGGGATGCAGGTAGCGGCTGTGCCTCCTATTGCTGCTGTAAGCCTGACAGGGCATTTTCTTATCTTGGTGTAAGGTTTGTAACCGTGCAGGATGTGTTTGAGGTTTGTGCAGGAAACCTTTGCACCGGTGTCAATCTGAGCCCGGACACCCTGTTGGAAGTAGGCTGTAGCTGCAATAGGGTCCGGTGGGACGAGGGAATGCACATTGTATGTATCAACTGGCAAAGGGTTGTCCCTATCGAAATTGGGATCCTCATTGGTCTTCAGGTGTGATTCCAATGTAGGGGATGTAGCCCTGAGTGATTCCATGTCACAGTAGACATCAATTGGTATAGATGACTGGAGGCTGTCTTTTGGAAGGAGGTTGACGGCACCAATTATGACGGATTCACAGGAGCTGACACTGCTGGAGTCCAAGGAGGGGCATAAGCTGTTCACTTGGGACGCTGTGATGTTATCAAATCCTTGGGGATCATCTTGAGGTGATGTCATAGTATGGCTGCAAGAAAGACTTTCTATTCTTGGCCATTGCAAAAATTTTGGTTTTCTACTGTAGCAACAGGTGAAACCTCATCTTGATCTTCATTGCCAATGTTGATCTGAGAGATTTGCTGGGTGGAATCCAAGAGTTGTTGGGTCTGCTTATTGGATTTGTTCAGAAAAACAGCCGCAGCAATCCTATGTTTCTTCAGGGACTCAATATCTTGCAACGCAGGACAATTATCAAAATTGTGACCGGACATGTGGCAAACGATACATTTTCTGGATGTGTCAAAAAGACTAGGTTGCTTATCGAATGCTGTGATGGCATTGCAGTATGCTTGGTGGAGGAAGGGATCGTCAGATTCTTCATCCATCTCCGGGTAGCCAAGCGATTCAATCAGGCTGATTGAGTGAGATGTCAAAGTAGAAGGTGTTCTAACAGTACTGTTGCTAGCGCGCTTTTGAAACCGATCATTCCGACGGGGACCTGGTCTGGTTCCTGAGACGTTCAATTGCTTGGGCTGAATTGGTTTGGAGTTGTTCCTCTTGTACTTTTGCTCAGCCTTGATCTCTTGTTCATATGTTTGGAGGGTTTGTAGGAGCCTACCTGCCTTGTATTTGTCTCGCTTGAATTGGTCATCAGAGTCGCGTTCATCTTCGGTTTTTTTGAAGAGCTCTTCTGAGAGGGTGGTTCCTGCAATCAGGTTGCTAACTTCTTCTGTTGAACTGATAGTGCTGGGTTGGTTTTGGAGGAACACTCTAAGTCTCAGATAATCCTTGTACCGGAAGTAGTATTCTTCAAGAGATTCATTTGCATCTTGGTTGGGAGGGTTTCTGACCATTCTGCTGGCATTGGATGGCCTTTTTGAGTTGGGATGTGTTTGAGCAATAATCGTGTAGAGCGCTTCATATCCCTGTCCGCCTTCAAAGCTCTGAATAGTGGCCTTCATACTTGCACATGAATCAGGGATGATTTTATCAGTTCTCAGTGCCGTGTAAATGAGATTTCCCCATTCATTGATAGCCAATTCATATCTTGAAGGTAGGTCGTGTGGAAAGTCATCACCAATTGTGAATCCTCTGAGGTGATCAGCTTCACGTCTGAATAGATAGTATGGGTGCACATAAATGTGGTGTTGCTGGGAATGAGCTGTGATCTCTCTGTACCATTTTCTAACCTGAGGGTCTGTTGCATCCTTTAGTTGTGGGAATCCTGAGAGGAACAGTTTGTCTCTGGCTGCTTCTTTGGACTTGTCAGAGGCTCTGGTCAGATCAAAACAGTCACCGCTTCTGGTGATCAGGCGCTGGTCATTTCTGCCACTGCCTAGATTGTGTAGGTAGTAGTTTTGTCGGACAATGGTTTCATTTCCCGATGAGTCTGTGTAGGTGATTGGGAAGTCTTTCATGTCATCTCTGGTGAGGAATTCATCTTTTCTGTAGTAACGCTCTTTCACAGGTGGTGGTAGTGTTGCTGGATTCCATGGAAGGTCAAGAGATTGGTGGTTGGCGCCGGTATTGCTGTTGGTGGCGTTGTTGTTGTTGTTGTTGTTGCTGTTGTTGACCAATTGTTGGAGTAAGGTGGTCAATTCTTGCATGTCGGTGCCCGTTGTGGTGGGCGCTGGGTTTGGGGCTGTGGCAGTTTCATCCTCAACGTCGGGTTGGACTTCACCTGTGTAAATTCCATTGAAGTAGTTGCCGGGGTTATTGGTCTTCCAGTTTCTTCTAAACTTCCATTGATTGATGTTGAAGATTACTGTGGCGAGTGGTTCTGGGTTATTGGTTGCTTCAGCTTGTCTGACAGCCTCTCTTCCTGCAGAGTCAAACTCCTGTGGGTTTCGGATCCTTTGGTTTGGGAAACCAGGTTTAAGGAATCGTACGGGGCATGAATCAAGGAGCTGGGCTATGTGTCCCTTTGCTAGTTCATCAATGTTCGCCATTTCCGAGGTGATGCTGTTGCAGAAGGCTTCTCTTAGTGCAGTGACAGGGGCAGGACCAAGGGTTCTTGGGCCTTCGTCATTAGCGTCCGATGTGAAGAGAGTTGATATTTCAGGTGCTGTAAGTGGGATGCTTTCTGCATAGGTGCCATTGAGAGAGAGGACTTCTTGAGGGTTGTTGTCACTTTGGAATTTGAATGCGATTCCGTAGACATTGGACCAATCGTATGCTTCTGGTGGAGGAACCATGTTGGATTGGATTAATCTGCGTCGTTGAAATAACTGATTGATGGTGTTTCGTCGTCGTCGTTGTGATTAATCTGTCGATAATCGTCCGTAGCGGCGGTGTCGAAAATCGTCGTTGTCGAAAATAACGAATGATCGTCGATGAGAGAAGATGCACCCCTTGATACGTATGGAGAAACAATCAATATCGATCGTTGGGAGAATACTTCGGTGTTGTGTCGCCCTTGGATGCGATTCGAAAGGGCCGAAGCTTGGAACGTTCTTGTGACGCGATTAATGACCGGGGGGAGGTGCGAAAGAATCGTAACGGTGCTTACTGTCCGGAATGTTCCGTTGGAGCTTGGTCGTGGATTACAAAAGAAGATTCCTGTAGGAGAATCGGTAGTACACCCCTTGATCCACGAGCGGGGTGAAGGGAAAGAAAGGAATGAGATGGGGGAGGCCAAAGTGTAGCACACGGATGGGCGTCACTACAAATTTCCTCTGGATTTAACCGACAGTGGAGGTGCTGAACGGCCGGAGATAGATAGCTTAAGGTATACACAATCCTACGGATGGGCAGCAATTGTGTGAGTTATAAGGGCTCTATAACCTGTTGTTACTCTAAAAATCGACCGGATAGGTATAACGAATTGTTTAAATTTAAAGAGATGTGAGCTCAGGGAGAGGCTCTTATTTTACTGTGTATTTTGTACTGTATTGGGGCTCTCTGTATTTTACATGGTAGAGATCTTCCCCGGTTAGTCGTTACCATTCTCGTACCGATACTGTTGTTGCTGCTTCTGTATTAGCGTCGTGTCGGTCTTACTGTATCAGTCATTCGATGGTATTGGTCTTTTACGAGGTTAAGTGTTTCTTATCTGGTGGGGCGCATGCTTGTTCGTAGAGTAGGTAGATAAATGAGGCCCATCCGGAATCGGTATCGATTTTCTTGATTGCAATAAGTAATTTCCTCACGGGGTATTAAGTATATTCCTTTGAATGTACTTATGGGTTCCAAGTGTTTACTTACTGTTCAGGTCTTTGGATATTTCTTGTTTCTAACCGATTCTCCTTTCTTGTTTGTAGTCCTAAGTGATATCGTTTTACCACTTAGGGATTTTCATGTAGTGGAGGTGCGTTTGATTCTAAGACTCGATCATCGAAATAATCGTATCTCTGTTGTTACTCCTTGTTAATATTCCGCACCTCGGTCGTCGTTTCATTTTGTCGGCTTTTTGATCAAATTTGATGCCGACGATGGTCCGTATTTTTCGCCGACAACAGAATCAGCATACATTTCTACGCAAGTAGATTACAACACGCTTGTTGTACAAGATACATACTAGTAGTGGATCCGCGTAGGTTTCTACGCAAGTAGATTACTACACGCTTGTTGTACAAGATACATACTAGTACTGAATCCACGTAGGTTTCTACGCGATTAGATTACAAGTCGCTTGTTGTACAAGATACATACTAGTACTGAATCCGCGTAGGTTTCTACGCGATTAGATTACAAGTCGCTTGTTGTACTAGATAAAACTTATTGGGTAATGACTACAAAAGTATCTGGTCCAAGCCATGAATACATTCATCATGACTCATCAAATGCATATTGGGAACAACTTTGTCACACAGAATGCCCAAAATGTTGTGGTTTGACTCTCCAAATGGCAAACATGGGGGTATTTTTGGTGCAATTTCAGGGCACAAACTGACTTCTTATTGCATAATGACTCCAAAAGTATCCGGTCCAAGCAATGAATACTACATTCATCATGACTCATCAAATGCAAATTGGGAACAACTTTGTCACACAAAATGCCCAAAATGTTGTGGTTTGACTATCCAAATGGCAATCATGATGGTATTTTTGGTGCAATTCCTGTGCACAAACTGAGTTATTGGGTAATGACTCAAAAGGTATCCAAACCAAGCCATGAATACATTTCTAATCACTCAACAAATGCATATTGGGAACAACTTTGCCCCACAGAATGCCAGAAATGTTGTGGTTTGACTCTCCAAATGGCAAATTTGAGGGTATTTTGGGTGCAAAAATTCCAGGACACAAACTGAATTATTGGGTAATGACTCCAAAAATATCCAGTCCAAACCATGAATACATTCATCATGACTCATCAAATGCATATTGGGAATTGATGTAGCAAACCGGATGAGGGGAATGGTAGTGAAGTACAGACCGGCAGACCGGGGAACCACCTTGAGTATACAGCGCACGTACTTCGAGAAAGATCTCACTGTATCAGCAATCAGCAACATTGGTGCGTACCATATCCCGGAACGTTCCCTGTAGGTACAGTACAAATCTTACGCTCACGAATTCTGCAAGCAAATTCTGCAAGCATCGCATTCTGCAAGCAAAATCTCTGCAAATACAGGCTAAGCGCAAGCAAATCCCTGCAAATACAGGCTAAGCGCTAACAAGCCTGTAGAGGATTCACCCAGCAGAATACAAGCCCACAGCTCACTCTTTTGCTCCTAAACTGATTAGTAGTAGAATAAATAAATAGGTAACCCGTCCTGGTCCAATAGTCCTCCTATTGTACCCGTACGACAAGCCTATCTGTTGGTCCCCTAGCCTGCCTAGTGTACCCATACAGCAGTCTCCTGTCCTGGTCCCCTAGTCTTGTATAGTGTACCCGTACAGCAGTCCGTCTCGAACCATACTACTCACCATCCTCGGCCCCCTATTGTTTACAGCAGGCGGCCTTGATTAGATAGCCTCCAAGCGCCCGAGAATAGATTCGGTTACTCCAACTTCTGCACCGCGAATCGATTGGCGATTCACGCTCGGCGCAAGATACCGGCGACTCCAAAGTTTCTTGCACCTCCATACCACACCAAGTGTCCGCTAATTGAACGTCTCCTGCTGCACCTCCAATCGACCGATTCGGCCAAGCGCCCCCATACCGCACCAAGCGTCCGCTAATTGATTCTGGTCTCCTGCTGAATCAACCGATTTGGCCAAGCGCCCCTCCATTTGATTCCTATCGATCTACCAAGATACGGACTACTCCGACTCCGACAATCCGCACCTCCGAGTGGCAATCCGCACCTCCAAGCGGCGACAATCCGCATCCAAGCGTCACCTCTAGCCAATCAACGAGGACGCCAACTCCGTAGCTTTCCAGTTGACAGATCCGTACCTCCAGTCGATCCGCAACTCCAAGTGGCCAGTCGCTTCCCCTCCCTGCATCGCCCAGCACGTACCTCCAGTCGATCCGCACCTCCAAGTGGCCAGTCGCTTCCCCTTCCTGCATTGCCCAGCACGTACCTCCAGTCGATCTGCACCTCCAAGTGGCCAGTCGCTTCCCCTTCCTGCATCTCCCAGCACCCGCTTCGCCCAGCCTTAGCAACAACATGCTGACCTACACTGAGTATTACCAGAGCACCCCCAGTCCCCTTGGAGTGGGACCTGCCCGGGACCTGGCCTACCAAACCATCTATGACTACTTTGCTGAGGAAACAGCCACCCCCATACTCCTGGGCCGGCTCTTGGACCTCTTCGAACCAGAAGCTGTGGGGGCCCTAGGAATATTCCTGACCGACACCTTTGGAAAGGCGCGCCTCCGATTGGTGCATGGCCTTCGGAAGTACCCGGGGCCCTTAACCGCGCCAAGTACCAACAAGGGCAAGGCCTTTGGCTACCTGGATGACATCAAAGGCAATGCGGGAGAGCTAGTGCTAGTGGATGCTGCCCTCCTCAGGCAGGCGCCCGAGACCTTGGTGCTGTCCCTCGACCGCCACCTCGACGTCATCAAGCATGCTCACCATTCCCACATGATCCCCATGGTGCTAGGCGATGATCCTCACATGGAAGTCATCCCCCCCTTCAAGGCCTGCTTCATCCCCTTCCAATTGGTGCCCCTACTCCTAGGCAAGGGCCTTAGTCCAATCCAAGCCTTGAACATCATCTACCCCTACCTCGACACACTCAACCTGGCACTCACTTGCGCCCCCCTACTGAATACCCTCCGAGCTGCCGGTACCGACCCCACCATCGTTGATGGAGGTGTCCACTTCGCCACACCCGGCACCCCCTTTCGAGGGGAGCCAGGCCTGACGTTGTACATGCGAAATCAGGTACTATACCGGGACCTCCCGGGCTTGAAGCAACCCCCCCATCCGGGGCAGCAGCCGGCACCCGGCCAACCGGCTGGGGTAGATCCCACGCTGGCAGCTACCCTCACCGCCCTCGCCAACCAACAGCTCAAGCTCAGTGAGGGCCTAGACCAACGTCGCCCCCCTGCCACGGTCAAGAACACCTGGGGCCCCTTGTACACCCAGCGCTTGCTGCTGCTGTGTGGCAAGCTCGAGGAAGCCGACCTACCCCCCATCTACCAAGCCTGGGCACAGAAAGGCAAGCACGAGAAGACCCATATGATCTTCCAGAGCCAAGTGGCCACATGTGCCGCCAAGTTCCTCATCCAGGCACCCTTGGTCACCACGGCGGCACTCAAGAAGTTCCAAGATGGCAACTTTCATGGGACTGACCCCTTTGACGTGGCGGACGGCATACTCCCGCTAGCTTTCACTCCCCCTGGTGGATCCGCCGCCTCCTTGAAGAGGGAACAGGAAGCTGCAGCAACTGTGGCGGCCTATGACACCATGATCTCCACCGAAGGCAACTCCCTCACCTTGAAGGACTCCCTGGAGCTCCAGAAGACCAAAGCCTACCTACCCATCAACTGGACTGAAGCTACCACCCAACTGGAAAGCTATCTCGCCGTCCTGGTCACCCTTCTAGGCATGCATCACCCAGTCGTGCAGGGCTACCAGAATGGACTCGCCAAGCTCAAGCTCCAGCAAATGCCCCTCTGCCGAGCAATTGCCGATGAACTGGGGGAGCTCATCACCCCCTCCATTGTGGTATACTACTTCCAAATCCGGGTGCGAGGTTGGCTCGAGGAACAATGGGGATCAACCTTCACGGTCCCCTCCCCCGACTTTGGGAAGGACTTCCAAGCCTTCAGAATCAACCCAGAACCTCTACTGGCTCCCCAATGTCACCAATGTGCCGGCGCTGAGGCACCTGCGTCGCGTAGCCGCCGTGGCTGCCCCTGCTGCAACCCCAGGCACCACCAAGCCCGGCAAGACTACCCCCAGCCCCAACCAAGGCTCCGCCGGAGGTGCCCGAGTGTCCAACCCCAGCCTGGATCCCCGGCTACAAACGGCGGGGGTAGCCAACAAAGTCCTACGCGCCCGACTGAGGGAAGTCATCGCTACCATGAAAGAAAAAGGTACCATTCCCTTGTCTCGTCCAGATGGCAAAGAAAGGTGCCATTCCTATCACCTTCGAGGAACCTGCTACACCAACTGCAGGAGCATCCAGGACCATGGTGCCATCACCAGCAGTGAACAGGACCAAGTCTGGGCTTGGTGCCAAGCCGCTTTTGGTGTCTGACCGAATGGCAAGCGCCCCTTCGGCGCTTTGACCCTGCCCTCTCAATCACCAAAGGGGGCCCTGCCTTCCTCACGACGTCCATCTACCCCCCCATCTACTCCTTCCTCCCCACGACTCCCTACTCCTCCATCTCCTCATCCCTCTACTCCATCACCCGTACAAATCAACCCTGAACTAGGTAAGCCCCCACTTGTGCGTTTCAGTTTGCCCCCTATGTCGCCTGCGTTTGCGCCCCAAGTTCCTTCCAAGCCCGGCCGGTCCCCGTCCGCGCCCCCAGTTCCTTCCTTCTTGCTCTGTACCCTCCACCGGCCTACCTCCATATCGATGCCAACGCCCTGGTCCGAGCCCCGAGTCCCTTCCTCTTCCCTTTCTACCCCCCCACGGCCTCGGTCCACGCCCCGCGTCCAATCCCCTCCCCCACGGCCTCGGTCCAAGCCCCGCGTCCCTACCCACTCCAGGCCTCGGTCCCAGCCCCGCGTCCGATCCCCCTCCCCTTCACCCAGGCCTCGGTCCCAGCCCCGCGTCCGATCCCCCTCCACTTCATCCAGCTACCCCCCTGACCGGCTGGACGCCCACATCGCCCACGCCGTCACTGCCTACCATTGCAGCACTAGCTGGGGGGACTTCATCCGGACCATCCGAGGACGGGGTGACATCCATCCTGATGTAGCCACCATCCCCCATCCAGCGGGGAGCCTCCTTGACCGCTTTGGCATGGACGGCACCCCCGCCACCATGTCCGGGCCACCTTGGGATCAACCTCGGATTGCAGCTGCCCTCCAACGGGGTCCTCACCAATCCTCCCACCAGGGCATTGACTTCCTGCGCGAGGAGTATGCCGACATGATGGACAAGCAACAATGGACTGTTCTCCCCGCCAGCCTCATCCAAGACCTTCCCGGACTCCGACTGAGCCCCCTTGGCTTAGTCCCCCAACGAGGCCGACGCCTACGAATGATATCCAATTACACCTACTCGGACGTCAACCAAGACACCATCCCTCTTGCCCCTGCGGACGCCATGCAGTTTGGCCGGACACTCCCGCGCCTCCTCACCAAACTGCACCGCGCCAATGACAGGTTTGGTCCGGTGTATATGTCCAAGATTGACCTCGCCGATGGCTTCTACCGCGTCCAATTGCACCCGGACGACACCATGAAGCTCGGAGTCCTGTTCCCCTCTTGCCCCGGGGAGGCTCCGCTCATTGGCATCCCACTCACCAACCCTATGGGGTGAAAATCCAGTCCTCCCAACTTCTGTGCCTTCACTGAACCATTGCAGACTTGGCCAATGCCACTCTTGCCCCCGGACTTGCCAAGGCCCGGCTCACCCCCCATCGGTTGGATCTCCCATCTGAAACCATCCCCGTCGCGCCTCCCACTGAGCCACCCTCTCCGGCCCCCCAGACGCCGCCTCCTCCTCCCCCTACGGCCTCCAAGCCGCCCCTCAGCCCCCCTAGTAGCACCACTCCCAGCAAGTCGCCGGTTCGCTACTGGGATGTCTATGTGGATGACTTCTGTGGCCTTGCCCAGGGCAACCAATGGACACGCCGCGCCATCAAGCGCGTTCTCTTCCAATCCCTTGACACTGTCTTCCGGCCCCTGGACCCCACTGACACCCCCTTCCGGCAGGAGCCTGCTTCCCTCAAGAAAATGCTCCAAGGGGACGCCACTTGGACCACCAAGAAAGTTATCCTCGGCTGGCTCATCGATTCCGTCAACAAAACCATCAGCCTTCCTCCCCATCGGGTGGCCCGCCTACAGGAGATCCTCCACTCCATCTCACCCACCCAGCGCCATGTCCCCCTCAAGCAATGGCACCAAGTCCTTGGGGAGCTCCGGTCAATGGCGCTGGCCATTCCGGGCTCCATTGGCCTCTTCTCCATTCTCCAAGAAGCCTTCCGCCACCAGGAAACAGGCCGGCAGCGCCTCCGGCTCACCAAGCGCGTCCACAGCTTCCTTCGCGACTTCCAATGGCTTGCCACTGATCTCTCCACCCGGCCTACCTCCATTGCCGAACTCGTGCCGGACACCTTCCCGGCCACCTTGGGCGCCTCCGATGCTTCGGGTCTGGGCATGGGGGGCATCCATTTTGTCCCCCTTCCCACGGGCGCTGTGCAGCCTGTCATGTGGCGGCATGCGTTCCCCAAGTGGATCTCAGCCCAGCTCGTCTCCTTCGGCAATCCTGAGGGCTCCATCACCAACAGTGACCTTGAGTTGGCCGGTTCCATTGCCCACAATGATATTCTGGCCCAGGCTGCTTGTGTCCACGCCCGCACCACCCACAACTGCTATGACAACACAGCAGCTGTCTATTGGCAATGCAAAGGCGCCACTACCACCACAGGCCCTGCAGCCTACCTCCTCCGGCTCCAGTCCCTGCACCAGCGCCTCTTTCACTATGTCCCCCTTCGGGATTACATCCCTGGCCCCGCTAACCACCTAGCGGACCTCCTCTCTCGATCTGAACTCTCTGACACTGCCTTGCTCCATCACTTTAACACCACCTACCCACAGGACTTGCCCTGGACCTTATGCCACCTTCGGTCGCCCATGCATTCCGCGCTGACCTTAGCGCTGTCCAGAAGACCATGCGCGCTTCAGTCACTGAGCTCTACGCCAAGCGCAAGGATGCCCATTGGGACCAATGGGTTCAATTCTGTTTGTCTCAAGGTTTTGACCCGCGCCTCCAGTCCATTCAGGATCCAATCCCCATCCTCCAGGTCTTTGCCAAACGACTCCATGATGGCAACCTCTCATGTAGCCACAAGCCCATCCGATCTCGCACAGTATCGAACACCATCCGGTCAGTGGGCCAGACGCTCGCCCGCCTGGGGTCCAAAGACCCTCGAACCGACTCCACAGGCAGTCTTGACTTCCGGCTGACTGCACAGTTCAAGGCATATGCCAAACTTGACCCAGCCCCCTCTCGAGTCAAGCCGGTCCCCATCACCCTCGTGCTGCATGCCCTCCACTTTGCATACCACGAGTCCCCTTCCCCCGCTCGCCAGGCCATTGCAAACATGATCTGCATTGCCTTCTTTTTCTGTCTACGCCCTGGTGAGTACACTGGTACTACTACGGATGACCAAGCCTTCCACCTCCAGGACGTCTCCTTCTACCTGGACTCCCGCATCGTCCACCACGATGGCCCTGCGCATGAGCTCCACGCTGCTACCTCTGTCACCCTCACCTTCACCACCCAGAAGAATGGCGACAAAGGAGAAGTAGTGGCGCATGCCAGGAGTGGTGACTCACTATGCTGCCTCGTTGCCGCCTGTGCGTGCCAAGTCCTTCACCTTCGAAGCTGTTGCTCTTCCAGCGCTCCCTTCGGTCCCTCCCTCACGCTGGCCAATTACTTTGACAATGGAGTCCTTACCCTTGTTCGCGCAGCAACTGTCACTTCCTCCCTGAGAGTCTATGCCCAGACCCTCTACCCTACCACTGGCATTGCCCCTGCAGCCATCTCTGCTTGCTCCCTTCGCCCGGGTGGGGCTATGGCCCTGCTCCAGGGCAAATGCGACTCTAATGTCATCAAGCTCCTTGCCAGATGGCACAGTGACTGCATGATGCGCTACCTACATCAGCAATCCCTCCCCATCTTTTAGAATCTTGCCTCTGTAATGTTCAACAATGGAACATACTCCTTCCTGCCCAAGGAATGGGTTCCGGCTGCGGACCCCACTCCTGCTGGCAGCTCTCTTTGAGGCACCCTGGCGCCTCTTCCCTCCCTCACTCTGCTCCAAGCTCACGCGCGCGCTCACGCTCGCGCTCACGCTCTCCATGCCGTTCCCACCCGGTGGCTTATGGCCCATTGGCAGAAAAGGCTTAACAGCCAGAGGCTTAACCGCCCAAGCTGTTAAGCCCGCCTGTACGCTGGTGTGTGTGGGCAAAGCAAACCTCTAGCACTGCTTAACCCACCAACCCACCAATGAACTACAAGCATTTCACATCCATTACTACAAGTAGGTTAGCTACTGAGGCTATCACAAACGTAGCGCGTGATAGTTGATGTAGCAAACCGGATGAGGGGAATGGTAGTGAAGTACAGACCGGCAGACCGGGGAACCACCTTGAGTATACAGCGCACGTACTTCGAGAAAGATCTCACTGTATCAGCAATCAGCAACATTGGTGCGTACCATATCCCGGAACGTTCCCTGTAGGTACAGTACAAATCTTACGCTCACGAATTCTGCAAGCGAATTCGGCAAGCATCGCATTCTGCAAGCAAAATCTCTGCAAATACAGGCTAAGCGCAAGCAAATCCCTGCAAATACAGGCTAAGCGCTAACAAGCCTGTAGAGGATTCACCCAGCAGAATACAAGCCCACAGCTCACTCTTTTGCTCCTAAACTGATTAGTAGTAGAATAAATAAATAGCCCGCCACGCCCGCCCGCAGAAAAGGCTTAACAGCCAGAGGCTTAACCGCCCAAGCTGTTAAGCCCGCCTGTACGCTGGTGTGTGTGGGCAAAGCAAACCTCTAGCACTGCTTAACCCACCAACCCACCAATGAACTACAAGCATTTCACATCCATTACTACAAGTAGGTTAGCTACTGAAGCTATCACAAACGTAGCGCGTGATAGCAACTTTGCCCCACAGAAAGCCCACAAAAAGTTGTGGTTTGACTCTCCAAATGGCAAACATGGGGGTATTTTGGGTGCAATTCAAGAACCCAAACTAACTTATTGGGTAATGACTACAAAAGTATCTGGTCCAAGCCATGAATACATTCATCATGACTCATCAAATGCATATTGGGAACAACTTTGCCACACAGAATGCCAAAAATGTTGAGGTTTGACTCTCCAAATGGCAAACATGAGGGTATTTTTGGTGAAATTCCAGGGCACAAACTGACTTATTCCGTAATGACTCCAAAAATATCCGGTCAAAGCCATGAATACATTTATCATGGCTCATCAAATGGATATTGGGAACAACTTTGTTAGACAGAATTATGGAAATGTTGAGGTTTCACACTCCAAATAGCAAACATGAGGGTATTTTGGGTTGAATTCCAGTTCACAAACTAGCTTATTGGGTAATGACTCCAAAAGTATCCGGTCCAAGCCATGAATACATTCATCATGACTCATCAAATGCATATTGGGAACAACTTTGTCACACAGAATGCTGGAAATGTTGGGGTTTCACACTCCAAATGGCAAACATGAGGGTATTTTGGGTGCAATTCAAGGGCACAAACTAACTTATTGGGTAATGACAACAAAAGTATCTTGTCCAAACCATGAATACATTCATCATGACTCATCAAATGCATAATGGGAACAACTTTGTCACACAGAATGCCCAACATGTTGAGGTTTGACTCTCCAAGTGGCAAACATGAGGGTATTTTGGGTGCAAGAATTCCTGGGCACAAACTAACTTATTGGGTAATGACTCAAAAAGTATCTGGTCCAAGCCATGAATACATTCATCATGACTCATCAAATGCATATTGGGAACAACTTTGCCCCACAGAAAGCCCAAAATGTTGTGGTTTGACTCTCCAAATGGCAAACATGAGGGTATTTTGGGTGCAATTCAAGGGCACAAACTAACTTATTGGGTAATGACTCAAAAAGTATCTGGTCCAAGCCATGAATACATTCATCATGACTCATCAAATGCATATTGGGAACAACTTTGCCCCACAGAATGCCCAAAATGTTGTGGTTTTACTCTCCAAATGGCAAACATGAGGGTATTTTGAGTGCAATTCAAGGGCACAAGCTAGCTTATTGGGTGATGACTACAAAAGTATCTTGTCCAAGCCATGAATACATTCATCATGACTCATCAAATGCATATTGGGAACAACTTTGCCCCACAGAAAGCCCAAAATGTTGTGGTTTGACTCTCCAAATGGCAAACATGAGGGTATTTTGGGTGCAATTCAAGGGCACAAACTAACTTATTGGGTAATGACTCAAAAAGTATCTGGTCCAAGCCATGAATACATTCATCATGACTCATCAAATGCATATTGGGAACAACTTTGCCCCACAGAAAGCCCAAAATGTTGTGGTTTGACTCTCCAAATGGCAAACATGAGGGTATTTTGGGTGCAATTCAAGGGCACAAACTAACTTATTGGGTAATGACTACAAAAGTATCTGGTCCAAGCCATGAATACATTCATCATGACTCATCAAATGCATATTGGGAACAACTTTGCCACACAGAATGCCAAAAATGTTGAGGTTTGACTCTCCAAATGGCAAACATGAGGGTATTTTTGGTGAAATTCCAGGGCACAAACTGACTTATTCCGTAATGACTCCAAAAATATCCGGTCAAAGCCATGAATACATTTATCATGGCTCATCAAATGGATATTGGGAACAACTTTGTTAGACAGAATTATGGAAATGTTGAGGTTTCACACTCCAAATAGCAAACATGAGGGTATTTTGGGTTGAATTCCAGTTCACAAACTAGCTTATTGGGTAATGACTCCAAAAGTATCCGGTCCAAGCCATGAATACATTCATCATGACTCATCAAATGCATATTGGGAACAACTTTGTCACACAGAATGCTGGAAATGTTGGGGTTTTACACTCCAAATGGCAAACATGAGGGTGTTTTTGGGGAAAATACAGGGCACAACCAGTCTCATTTGGTAATGACTACCAAAATTTGCGTACCAGGCCATGAATGCATATCACATGACTCATCAAATGCATGTTGGGAACAACTTTGCCACACACAGTACAGAAAATGTTGTGGTTTGTAGATACAAATGTCACACAAGACAGTAGTACGGTATGTTAGGTGCAGTCTACGATATTCTACATGTGACTAGAGAATTGAAATACATAACCTTAGTGTTATCAAAAGTTTCCCTTTTGAAAAAATTATGGCGCGGGAGGGATGGCTTGCACAGGTACGTGATCACCTTCTACAAATATATAAGGGCGCGCCCAAGACAAACAACACACAAAAGAAGTTAGGGCAAACATCATAGTACAGAACCAACGGAAAAACTCTACACACAAAACATCGTACACATACTACCCAAAACACCGTACACACACACACACACACACACACACACGAAACACAAAACACCGTACACACACACACACACGCACACACACACACGAAAATTAAAAAAACCGTAAACAAAGGAAACACTGTACACGCACAAGAAAGAACCCGAAAAAATTATTAGTACACACACAAAACC
Source organism: Pseudo-nitzschia multiseries (assembly GCA_037355745.1). Lineage (NCBI taxonomy): Eukaryota > Bacillariophyta > Bacillariophyceae > Bacillariales > Bacillariaceae > Pseudo-nitzschia > Pseudo-nitzschia multiseries. The sequence continues at coordinate 11,151,250 of CM074785.1, read as the reverse complement.
ACACAAAAAGAAACACATGATTCTTGATCGACACCGTATTCAGAAAATAAAATAAAAAAATATGAATGCTATCAGAAAGACACGACGAAGCAAAAAATCTGAGGGAAGGACACTTCGAAACAACAAAACCATCCGGCACGGTGATCATCAAAATACAGGGGACAACAATGGTAAGAAAAAAAGAAGAGTTAAAACAAACACGGCAATTACTAACAAAGTGTGTAACAGTAATACCACAACTATGAACGAAACAAAGGGCAACAGTGAAAAAAATGATACCGATAACACAATTTCTACCACTACAAACATGGAAGAACAAAACACCATCAACCAGAGTAACAAAACAGCACTGAGCATTACCAACACAACCACCACTACAGTAATGAACCAACAGAAAGAAGGAACAAAAACCAATGTGGTAGAGAAAACTTCCAACGGAGAATGCTTCGATACAGAGGATGTTGTGAACCGTGTCATGAAAAAATCACTGACATAGTGGAACAGGAAGTGGCAAAACACTTACGGCAAAGAGAGAGGGAACCACATATAGGGGTGGGAAAGGTGGTAGTGGTACATAAACAGACGGAGGCAACCATGCAGGGAGAGGGGAGTTACAATGCCGGCGACACAAGAGAACGAGCAGTAAGTACAATTACAGACAAATATGGGCATATGACAGACAACGATATGCTTAAGGCTTTGAGTAATATGACTGAAACACTAGACAAGCAGCTAAGAGATTACATCAAAAAACATTGGTACCATAACATGAAGTTCCCTATGGATGACAAGGTAACGGCGCATGTAATACAAAAGGCTGTTAAATCAAATGCGGTTATGAAGCCACAAAATATTCCAATGGCGTCATTCGCTTTCTTTTATAGGAAACGAGTAGGGACAGTACTGACTGCATTGAGGCACAACTCACAAACATTAGCGAGAAAAAACTGGATAGGTAAATACAGGTTGGGGAATTGGTTGTTGAAGGTAGGAATTTTGGAATCTATTTTTGGTCCGATAACACTAACATGCTGCCCGTTGATACTGATGATACTTCCGTACAGCCGATGACAGCAAAGGTCGAGTCCCTATCACCTTCCCTGGTACTGTTGCAGTTATTCAAGACACAGAAAATGAGGACACAGGTATTTTAAACCCTCAATACAGGAAATACAACAACGCGGAAAATGAAGATTTTTATTATTTTGTTACAAGAATCATGTCGGCAATCAATCCGACAAAATCCAATTTCAAACAACGGAAGGAGAAGCACTTGCTGAGTGATATATTTTCTGTAGCGGATGAAGCATTTGCATTGACAGTGATCTACAATGAGCATCATGTATGGGTGAACCAGCAGCAACAAAAGAGTGATGCTACGATTCCGCGACAAAAAATTTTTCTGCGATTCAGACAGTGGAAGCAGAAATGGATGGATGGAGGAAGGACAAGAGTTGTTCAGTGACTTGTGCGACGAAATTGGCGAGATGCGAAAACAACCAGAAACAGGAAGGGAATTGGAAGAAATGATGAGGGAGAGATTTAGGAACGAAAGTTCAACAAATTACACCAAGAAAAATAAGCATGGCGATGCAAATATTACTAGTAGCAGCTCCACTAGTTGTAGTGGACCAAAAAAGAAAAAGAAAAGGAAGTTCTATATTGATCCGGAAATAACAGCATCGATGAATGAAAGTTTATCTATTGGTGAACTAATGTAGAAAATAACAGTACATACATAATACAAAAATACTACTAATCATGAATATTGAGAATATTAGAAATAATGGAGGATTTGTAATACGTTGCAATAGGAATAAATCAAGCATAATAGAATCTACATTTTAAAAAGGGAATATTGTAGTCGAGAAATAGAATTCAAAATTAGGAGAGCAGAATCGGATTGTGTTTTTGTAGCTTTATATTTTGGAATTAATACTGAGTAAAGATTTCTTTTTTATTCGTGAATAGAAGTAAGTGTTGTTGGTACGGAATAATATTTGGGTTCTGCTAGAGACTGAAATAAATTATTTTTATTCGAGAGTAGAGTAATGTAGAAAAAGTGCGTCGTAACAGTAATAAAACAAATGCAATCGATCTTACGATCGATTGACTTAGTGAGTAGAACAACTGTTGTTACAGTTCAATCGTCCTCGTCGATTTCGATCGACAGGTTAATTACTCGTCGTCAAATTACTCGTCGTCATCGTGTAATTTTAGCATACAAAACACATGCAATCTTAAGACACAAAACACACGCAAAACCATCTTCGATCGGTCTTTCTGTTACCGTAATTCACCGTGATATTCTCAGTAAATATCACATGTTATTGTACCTTATCATGTAGAATTAGTACTAGGTTGTACGTAGATTTTAGGGCATGATAGTGTTTTAGAGTTGTTAATTCTTCGAAGAGTGAGCTGATGGGGAGAATTTCGCTAAGAGGCAATCCACATGGATAATCGCCGACGATTATTCACTCAGGTTAAATAACCTTACGAATAAGGTTATCTGCCTTCGTGACTCTTTGTACGTACGAATATGCGTTTACACGGTGTATTCTTTTCAGTCCCCTTCAGTCATAAATCCTCCAACCGTTAAGCGGCTGGATTCTATGACTTATTATGTTCATCGTGAGTCATTCGTGTGTTGAATACCAAACTGTATCCAGTCTACCATCAGAGGCCCTATCAAAAGAAATGGGGAGGCATTTTGCCATTCATTCTGGCTTGTATCATAGCGTTTTGCCCTGATCCTTGCCGGTTTGATATATTGTATTCATGGATCAAGTTATCCATCTTCGAAATGCTCATTGCAGATCGATTCGTTTCCATGATCGAACTTAGACAAATCAACTTGTTACTCCGATCGGATGATCAATCGAACATTCCATCGAATGATTGATTCTTTCCTTACCACATGCAACGAGAACAATGTTCTCTGAAAACAGCACCACTCATTAGCTTTGTAAACAAATCAGCAATATTTGTTGAACCTGGTTCCTTTGCAACTCTGATAATTCCTGCTGCAATAGATTTGCGTGCTTTGTGGTATGCAATGCTGTTGTGCTTCTTCTTACATGGGCTCTCAGGTCGTGTAACATTTGTGACAACCGAATCATTATCACAATACACATTTGTGCTTCCATTAATTGGAACACCCATCATTCTCAACTTGTACCTTAGACCTTCAACCAATTCGATTGCAATTTTCAAAGCAATGATTTCAGATCCAAAAGTTGATGTCTCAACTGTTGTTTGTCTTTTGGAAAACCAAATGATCGGTGCATTATTAATGAAGATAATAACACCAGTATGAGATCGTCTTGTTGCCTTGCATCCGGCATGGTCGGCGTCAACAAAACAGCTCATTGTTACATGCTTTCCCAAGGCTTCAGGCATATCTGCTGGTATGACTTCAGCGGCACCAGGATAAAATTCAGACCAGTCACATTTTTGAAATTTACTCTCATCGACGCTTGGTACAGTATCATCAAAAACCAATTTCGACCTGTTGTACTTTTTCAAATATGCAAATATATGAAACAACTGATTCAAGTGTCCTTTCCTTGCTTGTGCCAGATATCTTGACATCAGCGAGACTGGCATTACAATGTCTAGCCTTCCTAATTCACAAATCCACCTGAGGACTCCAATTAAACCTTGATAGTAGTTTTGCAATTCAGGATTCAATTCTTCTGATATATCAATTTCCGGTCGATAATCATGTGACAGTGGACTGGACGCTGATTTTGGTAGATACTTGTAGCCATATTTTTCAGTTCCTAACTCTTGTTCGACTGCTGCAACAGCTTTCGCCGTATACTTAGTGCTTGATAATGACCATCTTGACTTTGAATCACCTTCAAAGTAGAACTTTCCAATATCTGCTCCCAGATATAGGGTTGGCTCTTCAATAGTATCATCCTTCAATTTGAACTTGCGCTCAATATTTTCAAGCTGGAACTTTGGATCTTCACCAGAACATAAGATGTCGTCTACATAGGCAATGAGAATTGCCCAGTACCTGGATCCATCTTTCCTGGTTTCAATTTGTAAGTGCACATCCGGATCTGCTTTGCATGGTGAATATCCAAGGTCTCTCAAATGCTGTGTGAGATATGACCTGAAAGATGCACCTGCCACTGGCAGTCCATACAATGCGCGAACTATCTTGCAAGGCCTTCCTGCAAGATGTGGTGGAAAACCATCTTCAGCTCTCGCTTTTAGAAAGTATTTCTCTTTAATCGGGGTTGTCAAATATGCATTTTGAATATCTGCTGAGAGAACCTTCAAATCATTCAGCGCTGCCAGCAGGAAGAATATCCTCACTGAATCCCGACTGGGAACCGATGAGTAGGTATTTTCTTTTGCCACTGCAGGAACTTTATGACCGTCCCCTACTAACCTAGCCTTCCTTGTTAGGGATCCAAGCTTGATGTCAAAAATCATGTGGGTTGTTATTTCCTTGTGACCGACTGGAATAACATCATCATCGGAAAATTCGAACGCTGCCATATTGTTGGTCATTTCTTTGTGAATTGCTCTTTCCCAGTGATCAGTGCCTGTTTTCTTATCAATAGCCAGCGCTTGTTTGATTGAATGTGGCAACTCAACGCCATACTTGTGAGTCTTCAACCAATACTTGGCAGTTTTGGCTGCCTTAAGGATTCTATCCTTTCTTCTCAAAATTTTGTGCACCCACCATCTGAATGCTGGTGATTTTTCAAGATTATTGTTGACAGCATACTCAGCTAGTTGCACTGGAAATGATTCTTTCACATCGCTTAGCTTACACCATGATTCGGTGCCATCTTTCCAACTGGCGAGAATCCTCCAACCCCTAGTTGTCGGCTTATGGGTTTTCCTGCCATTTTTTGCTATGGTCGTGGCTTCATCATCAGTTAGTGCAGTGTTGTCGCATTCATGGTCAATGAGCTCATCTAGTAGAGTGAACATCCTTCCGTCATCATCAACAGAACTGTACAGACTCTCTGCAACAATATTTGCCGTGTATTCCTCTATGGTGCCATCAGGTAGCTGCAATTTGTACAGCCTCGTGTCTAGTATGGGATTCTCATTTCTAAGTCCAATTGGTCTGTTTTGCAAGTCTCGCACTCTATCCTTGACAACACACCTGAGTCTTTCATCATTTCTTTCAATGATCACTTCATTGCCCAGATATTCATCTGGTTCATCAATATCTTCTACTGACGCTTCTGGTTCAGCCATTTCAAGTTTCAGATCAGGTGATTCTACTGGTTGATCCTCAAATAGCTCCATTTGAGGCTCCGGGTAGTTTTCCTGGAAAAAGGATGCGCTATCCTTCACTTCATCACCAATCTTGGATTCAATTGATTTGTCAATTGCTTCCATTCTTCTGAGGATATCTCTATCTCTCCATTCGAATTCTTTGACAGGCCTTATTGAATTTGTAGATATTGGTATTGCTGATTCAGTCAGGAGCCAAAAACAATCCCCCCCACCTACCTTATTGCCACAGGGACCCAACCATCGTCCCAACCTTTCAACGCCTCGAGTAGAAGAATCACCTTTATCATAGTAAAACACAAAATCATACCATTCTGATAAAGTGTATAGTGTAATATCGGGCCTATAGCCATGGACCAATTCAAATGGAGTTCGCCCCATTGAAGAAGGGTTGCTTGATGCTGTTCTCTGCCTGATGTTTGCACATAATTCACCACAAAATGACCATAATCGCCTTGGTGATTTCTTCTTTGCTGACTTGGTTGTGATAGCACTCCCAAGATGTCCAATCGCTTGTTCTGCTCGATTTTGAAATGGGCAATGAGGTTGTATGAATGTCTGGTGAATATGATTGCGCTTTACAATTGAATTCCAGTGCGTCTTGTAAGTTCTTGGAGATCCTTGTTCTGGTGCACCATCAGAAATCAAATGCTCTGGGATTCCAATTTCATGAATGAATGTTTTCAATCCTTGATGCGCCTGGGATTTGTCCTGTATTGGTATAAATACTTCAAACCCATTTCCATTTGTAAAGATCTGTGCACATTTCTCCTGTCTCATAATACTGGTGGTTCTAGCATGCCACGTATCAGTGTACCAGGTTCCTTGTGCAATTCTCTTGTTCCTGAAGCGCTGTGTAGGCAGCCTCTTCATCAATGGTAATTGCAAATTCCTGAGCGCCTTCTGGGTTGTGACCTTCAATGTCTGCTCAGCTTTCTTGAAACTAATGTTCCAAGTTTTGGCTAGGCATTCACAGTCAACTTTGTTTGGACCTTCAATTGTTATCACTGATGGCCCCCATTGATTTCTTCTATCGAGAGATCTCCTTTCAAGTGTATTGTCAATTTCTTGCAAGCTAGGGGCCTGTTTTGATTCTTCTTCGTGAGCTTCCATAAAGTCAAATTCTGTATCATCAAACAAAAATTGGTCTACCCTTCGCGCACTTGAAATATTCCTTACTGAAGAAATCCGATGAGCAATATTTCCATCTGTTGCAATCTGGCATTCAGTTAGCATTCTCCTTGTGGATACTTGATGGACCCTCATCAGTTTGCATTGCTGCATGACACTTGGATGCCGTTCTTTTCCTAAGCTGGTCTTGGGAAGTTTATTTGTAACATTACTTGCAGGTTCTGTTACAATCGAACTTGTATCCATGGCTTGATCCTCTTCGGTCGACATAGCTTGAAGGCTAAACTGGTCCCCTGAAATTGGATCTCCATTGTCAATGGCTAACTCGGCCATCCTGAACTTCAGTGAATGTGGATCCCAAGGGGTATCATTTGTTGAAATCAAATGTTGACATTCATCAAGCTCCATTCTTGTTGGCTTTCTTGTGGGAAAATATGAAATCACATTTCTCATACTCAGTTTTATGAAAACTTTCTTGGGATCATCATCTTCCATTGGCGTTTGAATTGTAATTCCATGCTTGGATCTTGGATCAAATTGACGCGGTGTTTCTTCGGCGGAATTGAAATTGCAGTCCCTCACCTGATTTGGGCATATCAAGCTGTTCTTCAATTTGTTCCCAAAGTACAGCGCTTGATGGAACACTATGATATATACTTGGCCTGATGTTGGATTCGTCCATGCCGTAGCACAGATTCCAATCGGGATCTTCTTGATGGGCTTGTACTCTTCAGAAAAAGGTGCAACATCAACATGTGTTGTGATCTGATCAGGATTCAGCAATACCATATTGCTTCCTGCCGCAGTAGTGTCTGCATGTGAGTCTAACTCACAATATCCTTCTTCATTTTCTCCATCATCAAAATCTACAGGAACATTCATCTTGTATAATGACCGGCTCACCATTGTTAACAATTTGTGTTCTAGTGATAGTGTCCGGTTATTATGTCATTTCTTAGATTTTGAGCCAAAACTGTCACCCGCGCCTTCATTCTCAGCTTCTTTCTTTTTAGTCTCAGCAGACTTGAGATTTCTTTTCTTCTTTGCTTGTCTCATCTGGTAAAGCTCCTGTCGCTGTTCTTTTGACATTGTTTTATAAACACTTGTTGGATAGGGCTTGCATTCAACTTTTCCTGTAAATGTTCCAGTCGTTTTCTGCTTCTTGTTGCTGGTTGTGCCCACAGAATACACACTTCTGGAACCTCGTTTATGCTTCCCATTTGCAAGTTTCTTCAATCCAAGTCGATTGGTGAATAGAATCAAACATTCATTGAAGTTGTCACGATAGTCTTTGCTCTCATCAATTGCATCTGCTTTTGCAGCATCAAGCCGCTCATCACTGATTGAATTGATAAAATCCCAAACAAATCTCCTTTCATTGTGATTCTTTTCAAATCTCAGAATTGTTCCATGGAAAGCTGTCCAGTTTTGCTTGTGCTTGTTCCAGTCATAATTCTTAGCATCGCCAGTGTAATGTGAATCTTTCATTTCCTGATAGGTTTTCTTCAGGACCATAGTGATATTGGTATCAGTGTAAGCATGTTGCATCAATGAAATGAAAGCATTTCTAGCGTTACCTGAGTTCAGAGCAGTGTTTTGGAAATGTGCCACATATTCCCAACCAGGGCCTTTTCTTGTTGCATCACATAACAGCCTCCAGACGACGTTGTTATCCTCATCATACTGGTGACCTGACAAGACGCCACACCTTTCGTTGTAGTCACTCCAAGTTGGGTAGGTATCTGATGGACTTTGCCCGACTGTTCCAGACCTGGCTTCATCAGTAACAACTTCCTTCTCTTGAGGTCTTATGACATACAAGATTGGGAATCCCTCAGAGTTGAATCTGTACCTCAAGTTTTGTCGAAAGCCTTCCTCCCATTCTCTGAACTTTGTAAGGTCCTTTAGCTCAGGTGGGGTTGCTTTTTCCTGTGATTTCACACTCGCCTCCATCATCTTGATTCTGAATTGCTGCAATTCCAGATTGTTTGGGTTTGCTTTCCAGTCGATGGCCCTTGGCTTGACTCCAATCAATGGTTGATACCGTGCCCAACTCGCCCATGTGAGAAGCCTCGATGATAGCCTGTTACCGTAGTGGATACTTTTTTGATTCGGACAGTCTGGACTGATAGATTTCAATCCATGCATAAATGACTTGATGCTTTCCTTGTTTAGGTCTGTAATTTCACAAATATTAGACATCCCGCCCCTCATGATTTCCTCAGCTGATTCATAATTGATACCAAAATCCATCAGGCTACTTCTGAAGGCGAGCTGTTCTGGATTCAGAAATCTCCCATTGTTGAATCCCCTGATCTTTATTCTGGGTTGAGACAACCTGCTTGCAAGTCGGTTAGCCCTTGCGTCGGCACCTTGGTCAGCATCGTTTCCCTCGTCATTGTCACTATCCTCGTCATCTGGGTTCTCACCCCTACTTTCTGCATCTCTTATTGCTCTGATTCTTTTCTTTACTTCTTGGTCGATGATTCTCTTCATGGTTGAGTTTGTTTCTGGGTCGCCAAGGGCCCTTTCCATTACTTGCATGATTTTATCTTCAAACTCTTCATCATCTCCCCTACCTCCTCCGCTGTTGTTCTCATCAGAATCCTGTGGATCGTCCACTTCCATTTTTTCTTCTTCTTCACTGTTGTCGTTTGCTCTAGTTCGTACCATGGTGGAGAGGATATTCCAATGGTCGGATGGTCGCTCTGAAGAGAGTTTCGGTGTATTCGTTTCGTATTCGGAGGATGGATATTCGAAAGATGGTATGTGTATCGGAAGTGGTATGTGGAGAGAGAATGTAATCAAATCGAGGGTTTGGATGTGAGGAATGGATGGTATATGTTGTATGACTGTTGATTCGATTTGTTTATATCCGGATCGAATTTTTGTTCCGTTTGTATACTTTCTGACTATTCGGATCGAGTTTTCGTTCCGGTTAGTTTTGTGTGAGCTTTTGCTTTTATTGCAAATCAAGATTGTGAGCTTTCCTATCCTTTCTCGGGATTTTGCTCATTCTGTATTTCTGTGGTGAAAGATTGAAAGATTGTTTCCTGAGAATTTAGTGTTCTCTTTTCCTTTTGGATCTTTGCGATCTTTCGTTCTTCGAGATTTGGTGTTCTCGATTCTAGAGCAGATGTTCTTTCGCAATCTGTTCTTTCGCAATCTGTTCCTACCGCAGATGTTCTTCGCGGTTTGTTTCCCACCACATAATACTTGAGGCTCAATCTTCTAGCTCACGTCATTCTTGTTTTCAGTGAAAGATCAGTGTTCTTGGATATTGATTCCTTTCAACTGATGCCAACCTGGGCGGCTCTTTCGACTGAGCCGTCCAGCATCTTTTCCTTTGCTTGTTTTTGCTGGATCTCGAAACCCGGTGGAGCCACCACCTTGGTTCGATTCTTTGGTCTCTTCTTTCAGGGAGACCGCCCTGGTGTTGGTCTATTCCAGGGCTCCACAGGCAACTGCCTCTTTTACATCCTTGAGGGTTGATGCCGGTAGCTGATCAGGCTATTCCGGATTAGTCTTTGAGCTCAACTGCGTTTCGTTGGGAAACGCCATTCGGTCCTCCACAGCTCGTAGAGTGCTGTGGGTCTGATAAACTAGAAAAAGTGCGTCATAACAGTAATAAAACAAATGCAATCGATCTTACGATCGATTGACTTAGTGAGTAGAACAACTGTTGTTACAGTTCAATCGTCCTCGTCGATTTCGATCGACAGGTTAATTACTCGTCGTCAAATTACTCGTCGTCATCGTGTAATTTTAGCATACAAAACACATGCAATCTTAAGACACAAAACACACGCAAAACCATCTTCGATCGGTCTTTCTGTTACCGTAATTCACCGTGATATTCTCAGTAAATATCACATGTTATTGTACCTTATCATGTAGAATTAGTACTAGGTTGTACGTAGATTTTAGGGCATGATAGTGTTTTAGAGTTGTTAATTCTTCGAAGAGTGAGCTGATGGGGAGAATTTCGCTAAGAGGCAATCCACATGGATAATCGCCGACGATTATTCACTCAGGTTAAATAACCTTACGAATAAGGTTATCTGCCTTCGTGACTCTTTGTACGTACGAATATGCGTTTACACGGTGTATTCTTTTCAAATGTGCATCACGCGCACAGAAATAGTGAAAAGAATTCACCGTGTAACGCGTACTGTACGAAAAGTCATAAGGGCAAATAACCTTATTCGTAAGGTTATTTAACTTGAGTGAATAATCGTCGGCGTTTCCATGTGGTTTGTCTCTTTACCGAATTTCCCCATCAGCTCACTCTTCGAAGAATTAACAACTCTAAAACACTATCATGCCCTAAAATCTATGTACAACCTAGTACTAATTCTACATAATAAGGTACAAATACTGTGATATTCCAATGAGAACATCACGGTGAATTATACGGTAAAAGACCGATCGAAGATGGTTTCGCGTGTGTTTTGTGTCTTAAGATTACATGTGTTTTGTATGGTAAAATTACACGATGACGACGGGTAATTTGAGGACGACGAGTGATTAACCTGTCGATCGACGAAGACAATCGACTGTATCAATTACTCACTAAATCAATCGATCGTAAGACGGATTGCGTTTGTTGTTTGTTACGACACACTTTTTCTAGTTTATCAGACCCACAGCACTCTACGAGCTGTGGAGGACGAATGGCGTTTCCACCGAGAAACGCAGTTGAGCTCGAAGACAAAGAATCCGGATTAGCCTGATCAGCAACCGGCATCAACCCTCAAGGATGTAAAAGGGGCAGTTGCTTGTGGAGCCCTGGAATAGACCAACACCAGGGCGGCCTTCCTTGAAAGAAGAGGCCGAAGACTCGAACCAAGGTGGTGGCTCCACCGGGATACAAGATCCAGCAAAACAAGCAAGGGAAAAGAGACTGGACGATTCAGCTGAACGAATCGCCCAGGTTGGCATCAGTTGAAAGGAATCAAGATTCGAGAACACTGATCTTTCACTGAAAACAAGAATGAGTGAGCCAGAAGATTGAGCCTGAAGTATTCTGTGGTGAAACAGATTGGAAGGAACAGATTGCAAAGAGCATCTGCCCGGAAGGAACAGATTGTAAAAAGCATCTGCCCGCACGAAAAACGAAAATCCAAAGATATGAGAACACCAAATCCCGAAGATCGGAAAGATCCAAAAGGAAAAGAGAACACCAAATTCTCAGGAAGCAATCTTTCACCACAGAAATACAGAATGAGCAAAATCCCGAGAAAGGATAGGAAAGCTCACAATCTTAATTTGCAACAAAAGCAAAAGCTCACACAAATACAGACAACCGGAACGGAAATTCGATCCGAACAAAAGTATACAAACCAGAACGAAAATTCGATCCGGAAAGAAAATACGACCCGGATAAATACAAATCACCCGGCAGTCACAAACGATTAATACCCATCTCTCACATCCAATCCTCGATTTGATTACACTCTTCCACCCAATACCAACTTTCATCGGATACCACACTACGAATCGCCCATCCATACTCCATCACAAAATATAATTCGGAACTTCGTTTGAAATTCTCCACCATGGTACGAACTAGAGCGGACGGCGACATGGAAGAAACAAAAATGGAAGTGGATGAGGACGATCCACAGAATTCTAATGAAAACAATGGAAGAGGTATGCAAGAAAAGGAAGATTTGGAAGATAAAATCATGGAAGTCATGGAAAGGGCCTTTGGGGACCTAGAAACAAACTCAACCATGAAGAGAATCATCGACCAAGAAATAAAGAAGAGAGTCAGGGAAATGAGAGATGCAGAAAGAAGGGGTGTGAATCCAGATGACGCGGATAGTGAAAATGATGAGGACGGACGAAATGATGCTGACCAAAATGCAGAGAACGCAAGAGCTGAACGACTGGGAAGAAGGTCGTCCCAACCCAGGATAAAAATCAGGGGATTCAACAATGGTAGATTTCTGAACCCAGAACAGCTTGCTTTCAGGAGCAGCCTAATAGATTTTGGTATCAACTATGAATCAGCTGAAGAAATTATGAGGGGAGGGATGTCTAATATTCGTGAAATTACAGACCTCAACAAGGAAAGCATTAAGTCGTTCATGCATGGATTGAAATCTATCAGTCCAGACTGTCCTAATCCAAAAAGTATCCACTATGGTAACAGGCTATCATCGAGGCTCCTAACTTGGGCAAATTGGGCCCGGTATCAACCATTGATTGGAGTCAAGCCAAGGGCTATCGACTGGAACACAAACCCAAACAACCTGGAACTGCAACAATTCAGAATCAAGATGATGGAATCAAGTGTGAAATCACAGGAAAAGGCAACTCCACCCGAGCTAAAGGATCTCACAAAATTCAGGGAATGGGAGGAAGGCTTCCGACAAAACCTGAGATACAGATTCAACTCCGAGGGATTCCCAATCTTGTATGTCATAAGACCCCAAGAAAAGGAAGAAGTTACTGACGAAGCCAGGGCTGGGACAGTTGGGCAAAGTACAACAGATACTTATCCAACTTGGAGTGATTACAATGAAAGATGTGGCGTTCTGTCAGGTCACCAGTACGATGAGGACAACAACGTCGTCTGGAGGTTGCTGTGTGATGCAACAAGAAAAGGTCCTGGTTGGGAATATGTGGCACATTTCCAAAACACTGCACTGAATTCTGGTAATGCCAGAAATGCTTTCATTTCTCTCATGCAACATGCTTACACTGATACCAATATCACTATGGTTCTGAATAAGACATATCAGGATATGAAAGATTCACACTACACTGGAGATTCCAAGGGTTATGACTGGAACAAGCACAAGCGCAACTGGACTGCTTTTCATGGAACAATTCTGAGATTTGAAAAGAATCATAACGAAAGAAGATTTGTTTGGGATTTTATCAATTCAATCAGTGATGAGCGACTTGATGCTGCAAAAGCAGATGCAATTGATGAGAGCAAAGACTATCGTGACAACTTCAATGAATGTTTGATTCTATTCACCAATCGTCTTGGATTGAAAAAGCTTGCAACCGGGAAGAGTAAAAGAGGTTCCAGAAGTTTGTATTCTATGGGCACAACCAGTAACAAAAAGCAAAAGACAACTGGAACCTTTACAGGAAAAGTTGAGTGCAAGCCTTACCCAACAAGTGTTTATAAAACAATGTCAAAAGAACAGCGACAGGAGCTTTACCAGATGAGACAGGCTAAAAAGAAAAGAAATCTCAAGGCTGCTGAGACTAAAAAGAAAGAAACTGAAAATGAAGGCGCGGGTGACAGTTTTGGATCAAAATCTAAGAAATGACATAATAACCGGACACTATCACTAGAACACAAATTGTTAAAAATGGTGAGCCGGTCATTATACCAGATGAATGTCCCTGTACGTTTTGTTGATGGGGAAAATGAAGAAGGATATTGTGAGTTAGACTCACATGCAGATACTACCGCAGCAGGAAGCAATATGGTATTGCTGAATCCTGATCAAATCACAACACACGTTGATGTTGCACCTTTTTCTGAAGAATACAAGCCCATCAAGAAAATCCCCATTGGAAGCTGTGCGACTGCATGGACGAATCCAACATCAGGCCAAGTATATATCATAGTGTTCCATCAAGCACTGTACTTTGGGGACAAATTGAAAAACAGCTTGATATGCCCAAATCAAGTGAGGGACTGCAATTTCAACTCTGTTGAAGAGACACCTCGCCAATTTGATCCAAGATCCAAGCATGGAATTACAATTCAAACTCCACTGGAGGATGATGATCCGAAGAAAGTTTTTATCAAACTGAGTATGAGAAACGTGATCTCATATTTCCCCACAAGAAAGCCCACAAGAATTGAGCTTGACGAATGTCAACATTTGATTTCAACAAATGATACCCCCTGGGATCCACATTCACTGAAGTTCAGGATGGCCGAGCTAGCCATTGACAATGGAGATCCAATTTCAGGGGACCAATTCAGCCTTCAAGCTATTTTGACCGAAGAGGACCAAGCAATGGAGGAAAGTTCTGTTGTGACAGAACCTGCTAGTAATGTTACAAATAAACTTCCCAAGACCAGCTTAGGAAAAGAACGGCGTCCAAGTGTCATGCAGCAATGCAAACTGATGAGGATCCATCAAGTATCCACAAGGAGAATGCTAACTGAATGCCAGATTGCAACAGATGGAAATATTGCTCATCGGATTTCTTCAGTAAGGAATATTTCAAGCGCGCGAAGGGTAGACCAATTTTTGTTTGATGATACAGAATTTGACTTTATGGAAGCTCCTGAAGCAGAATCAAAACAGGCCCCTAGCTTGCAAGAAATTGACAATACACTAGAAAGAAGGTCTCTTGACAGAAGAAACCAATGGGGGCCATCAGTGATAACAATTGAAGGTCCAAACAAAGTTGACTGTGAACGCCTAGCCAAAACTTGGAACATTAGTTTTAAGAAAGCTGAGCAGACATTGAAAGTCACGACGCAGAAGGCACTCAGGAATTTGCAATCACCATTGATGAAGCGGCTGCCTACTCAGCGCTTCAGGAACAAGAGAGTCGCACAAGGAACCTGGTACACTGATACATGGCATGCAAGAACCACGAGTATTATGAGGCAAGAAAAATGTGCACAGATCTTTACAAATGGAAATGGGTTTGAAGTATTTATACCAATACAGGACAAATCACAAGCCCACCAAGGACTGAAGACATTTATTCATGAAATTGGAATTCCAGAGCATTTGATTTCTGATGGTGCGCCAGAACAAGGATCCCCAAGAACCTACAAAACACACTGGAATTCAATTGTAAAGCGCAACCATATCCATCAGACATTCATCCAGCCACATTGCCCATTCCAAAATCGGGCAGAACAAGCAGTTGGCCATCTTGGTAGTGCAATCACAACCAAGTCTGCAAAGAAGAAGTCACCGAGAAGATTATGGTCATTTTGTGGTGAACTATGTGCTAATATCAGGCAGCGAACAGCCTCCAATAACCCTTCTTCAATGGGGAGAACCCCATTTGAATTGGTCCATGGTTATAGACCGGATATTACATTATACACTTCATCAGAATGGTATGATTTTGTGTTTTATTATGAAAAAGGTGATTCTTCCACCCGAGGTGTTGAAAGGCTGGCGCGATGGTTGGGCCCCTGTGGGAATAGGGTAGGTGGGGGGGATTGTTTTTGGCTACTGCCCGAGTCGGCAATACCAATATCTACAAATTCAATAAGACCCGTCATGGAATTTGAATGGCGGGACAGAGATATCCTCAGAAGAATGGAAGCAATTGACAAATCAATTGAATCCAAGATTGGAGATGAAGTAAAGGATAGCGCATCATTCTTCCAGGAAAACTACCCAGAGCCCCAAATAGAGCTATTTGAGAATCAACCAGTAGAAACACCGGATATGAAACTTGAAATGGCTGAGCCAGAAGCATCGGTAGAAGATGTTGATGAACCAGATGAATATCTGGGAAATGAAGTGATCATTGAAAGAGGTGATGAAAGACTCAGGTGCGTTGTCAAGGACAGGGTTCGCGACTTGCAAAACAGACCAATAGGAATCAGAAATGAGAATCCCATACTAGACACGAGGCTGTATAAATTGCAACTACCCGATGGTACAATGGAGGAATACACGGCAAATATTGTGGCAGAAAGTCTGTATAGTTCTGTTGATGATGACGGACGGATGTTCACTTTACTGGATGAGCTCATTGACCATGAAAAAGACAACACTGCTTTAAGTGATGAGGAAGCGACAACTAAAGCAAAAAATGGCAGGAAAACCCATAAACCTACAACTAGGGGTTGGAGAATTTTAGCCAGTTGGAAAGATGGCACTGAATCTTGGTGTAAGCTAAGCGATGTGAAAGAGTCATTTCCAGTGCAATTGGCTGAATATGCTATCAACAATAATCTTGAAAAAACACCAGCTTTCAGATGGTGGGTGCACAAAATTTTGAGGAGGAAGGATCGAATCCTTAAAGCGGCCAAAACAGCAAAGTATTGGTTGAAGACTCACAAATATGGAGTTGAATTGCCACATTCAATCAAACAAGCGCTGGCTATTGATAAGAAAACAGGCACTGATCACTGGGAAAGAGCAATTCATAAGGAAATGACAAATAATATGGCAGCGTTTGAATTTTCTGATGATGATGTTATTCCAGTTGGCCATAAGCAGATAACAACTCATATGATTTTTGATATCAAGCTTGGATCCCTAACAAGGAAGGCCAGGTTGGTAGGGGACGGTCACAAAGTCCCTGCAGTGGCCAAAGAAAATACTTATTCATCGGTTCCCAGTCGAGACTCAGTAAGAATATTCTTTCTGCTGGCAGCGCTGAATGATTTGAAGGTTCTATCAGCTGATATTCAAAATGCATATTTGACAGCCCCAATTAAAGAGAAATACTTTCTAAAAGCGAGAGCAGAAGATGGTTTTCCACCTCACCTTGCAGGAAGGCCTTGCAAGATTGTCCGCGCATTGTATGGACTGCCGGTTGCTGGTGCATCTTTCAGGTCATACCTCACCCAGCATTTGAGAGATCTTGGATATTCACCTTGCAAGGCAGATCCGGATGTGCACTTAAGAATTGAAACCAGGAAAGATGGATCCAGATACTGGGCAATGCTCATTGCATACGTAGACGATATCTTATGTTCTGGCGAAGATCCAAAGTTCCAGCTTGAAAACATTGAACGAAAGTTCAAATTGAAGGATGATACGATTGAAGAGCCAACTCTGTATTTGGGAGCTGATATTGGGAAATTCTACTTTGAAGGTGATTCAAAGCCAAGATGGTCATTATCAAGCACTAAGTATACAGCGAAAGCTGTTGCAGCAGTCGAACAAGAGTTAGGAACTGAAAAATATGGCTACAAGTATCTACCAAAATCAGCATCCAGTCCACTGTCACATGATTACCGACCGGAAATTGATATATCAGAAGAATTGAACCCTGAATTGCAAAATTATTATCAAGGTTTAATTGGAGTTCTCAGGTGGATTTGTGAACTAGGAAGACTTGACATAGTAATGCCAGTCTCACTGATGTCAAGGTATTTGGCACAGGCGAGGATCGGGCATTTGAATCAGTTGTTTCACATATTTGCATATTTGAAAAAGTACAACAGGTCAAAACTGGTTTTTGATGATACTGTACCAAGTGTTGATGAAAGTAAATTTCAAAAATGTGACTGGTCTGAATTTTATCCTGGTGCCGCTGAAGTCATACCAACAGATATGCCTGAAGCCTTGGGAAAGCATGTAACTATGAGCTGTTTTGTTGACGCCGACCATGCCGGATGCAAGGCGACGAGAAGGTCTCATACTGGTGTTATTATCTTCATTAATAATGCACCGATCATTTGGTTTTCCAAAAGACAAACAACAGTTGAGACATCAACTTTTGGATCTGAAATCATTGCTTTGAAAATTGCAATCGAATTGGTTGAAGGTCTAAGGTACAAGTTGAGAATGATGGGTGTTCCAATTGATGGGAGCACAAATGTGTATTGTGATAATGATTCAGTTGTCACAAATGTTACACGACCTGAAAGCCCATGTAAGAAGAAGCACAACAGCATTGCATACCACAAAGCGCGTGAATCTATTGCAGCAGGAATTATCAGAGTTGCAAAGGAACCAGGTTCAACAAATATTGCTGATTTGTTTACAAAGCTAATGAGTGGCGCTGTTTTCCGGGAACATTGTTCTCGTTGCATGTGGTAAAGTAAAGAATCAATCGTTCGGTGGAATGTTCGATCGATCGTTCGATTGAAGTAACAAGTTGATTCGTCCGATCATGGAATAAATCGATCTGCAATGAGCATTTCGAAAGAAAATGGATAATTTGATCCATGAATACAATATATCAAACCGGCAAGGATCAGGGCAAAATGCCATGATATAAGCCAGAATAAAAGGCAAAACGCCGCCCCATTTCTTTTTGATAGGGCCTCTGATGGTAGACTGGATACAGTTTGGTATTCAACTCACGATGAACATATTAAGCCATAGAATCCAGCCGCTTAACGGTTGGAGGATTTATGACTGAAGGGGACTGAAAAGAATTCACCGTGTAACGCGTACTGTACGAAAAGTCATAAGGGCAAATAACCTTATTCGTAAGGTTATTTAACTTGAGTGAATAATCGTCGGCGTTTCCATGTGGTTTGTCTCTTTACCGAATTTCCCCATCAGCTCACTCTTCGAAGAATTAACAACTCTAAAACACTATCATGCCCTAAAATCTATGTACAACCTAGTACTAATTCTACATAATAAGGTACAAATACTGTGATATTCCAATGAGAACATCACGGTGAATTATACGGTAAAAGACCGATCGAAGATGGTTTTGCGTGTGTTTTGTGTCTTAAGATTACATGTGTTTTGTATGGTAAAATTACACGATGACGACGGGTAATTTGAGGACGACGAGTGATTAACCTGTCGATCGACGAAGACAATCGACTGTATCAATTACTCACTAAATCAATCGATCGTAAGACCGATTGCGTTTGTTGTTTGTTACGACACACTTTTTCTAATAGTGCTGAGTTTACGTATACCCTTACACGATCGTCGCGAATTTCAGGGTGTACAGAAAAATTGCCGTGTTAAATTCACGCACAAAATTTGTGCGCGAGGAGTAAATTCGAACCCCGCGAAACAGTTCTTGGACGTAGGTATTTTAGTTGGCGTCATTTTGTACTATTTGTACAGTGGCGAACCTTCATCGTGGTCTGTTCCATCAAAGGTGCCTGAAACAGAAGGGTCAAATGTGATTTTGATGATTGGACTTCCTGTTAAAAATTGTCTCAGGAGTTTTTTCTCTGTCATTTGGCTGGGTTTTCAGGGTCTTTTCACTTGTTCTTTTTTTGAAGAGACTTCGTCAGTGTACAGAGCACTTACATGTTTATTAGCTGTAGACTTGTACATGGTTTTTGTACATGGTTTTTGTACTGGGTATTTATTGTGGTATTTTTATTGTATGATACACTCACCGTACCTACCAAAATGTCTCTGTCCCCTGAACAAGACTGGAATTTTAAGTTACTCCCACTAGGTACTACCGGTATAGTACCGGGTCAATCTCCTAATTTTCAAAAGTGTACGTTTGTACCGGTACCTTTTAAAAGTGTGAAGTTGACCCCGGTCCATTTTTGTTTCGTACAATTTCATGGTTGGTAATGAGTGATTCCCAGCAATGATAAAGCAATAAAAGTTTGCGACCAAAGTAATAAATCTATTCTCATCGTGCATAGATTTATTAAGTATTGAATATAATTTGGCAGTCGAGACTGTCTCTACCTTCAAAACTTTATTAACTGAATTAAAACAGAATAAACTTGAACGGAATCTTAAAATCATACTAAAATCAAATATTTCAGTCCCCCAACGGCCAGTAGGCGGCACGGGTAGTGATTAAACACACAGTTACTGTTTCTTATTTAGAGATTCTGAATTCCAAATTTGCTCGGTGTGCATAGTTAATAAAAAATACTATCACTCACTACATTCGTGATAGCCTCAGTAGCCAGCCTACTTGTAGTACTGTATGTGCAATGCTTGTAGTTCATGGGTGTGTTGGTGGGTTAAGCAATGCTAGAGGGGGAGCCAGGAACTCCAGCCTGTTGGTTGTTTTGCAGGCTGTAGTCCGGTCCCTTAGTTTGCTGTGCCCACACACACCGGCGCACAGCCTGGCTTAACAGTTTGGGCAGTTAAGCCTTTGGCTGTTAAGCCTTTTCTGCGGGCGGGCGTGGTGGGACTATTTATTCTACTACTAATCGTTTTAGGAGCAAAAGAGTGAGCTGCTTGCTTTTGCGGGAGGGATGATCCTTTACAGGCTTGTTCTAGTGCTAGCCTGTAATGTTGGTTGATACTAAGCTCATTTTTGACTTTGTACGCGTCTTTCGGTCGCAAGCGCTCCATTCCTACGAGCTACCGTGATACAGTGACACAGTGATACTTCTTATCCGGTGATACACGGAATCGATCGTATCCCTTCTGGAAGGCGTGTAGTAGGCTTGCGTTTGTTGGGGGAATCCTTTGCCGGCTTGTTACGGCTACTCGAGGTTCAAGCGTGTACTTAGAAGCTGGTTTTAGTGATACAGGGAAATCGATCGTATCGGTTGTATTCCTTCTGGTAGGGCGTGTGGTAGGCTTGCGCTTTGCTGGAGGAATCCTTTGCTGGCTTGTTGAGGCTATTGGGGGTCTAAGCGTGTGCTTAGAAGCTGGTTTCAGTGATGGTGAAATCTACTAGATTTCTACTAGGTTTTCCCCCGGTCTGGCTCTCTACCGGTTGTAGGGAGTGCCACGTGGCACTACCATTACTTTCATTCGGCTCGCTACATCAACTATCACTCACTACATTCGTGATAGCCTCAGTAGCCAGCCTACTTGTAGTACTGTATGTGCAATGCTTGTAGTTCATGGGTGTGTTGGTGGGTTAAGCAATGCTAGAGGGGGAGCCGGGAACTCCAGCCTGTTGGTTGTTTTGCAGGCTGTAGTCCGGTCCCTTAGTTTGCTGTGCCCACACACACCGGCGCACAGCCTGGCTTAACAGTTTGGGCAGTTAAGCCTTTGGCTGTTAAGCCTTTTCTGCCATTGGGCCACAAGCCACAGGGTGGGAGCTGTATGGAGACTAGACCTGGAGGAGACAGGAAGACCAGACTGCGAGGGTGGGAGATTCCCCAACAGGAATCAGAGAGAGCTGCCATGGGGAGTGGGGGCGGCAGCCGGCACCCACTCTTCTGGCAGGAAGGAGTATGTTCCATTGTTGAACATTACAGAGGCAAGATTCTGGAAGATGGGGAGGGACTGCTGGTGCAAGTACCTCATCATGCAGTCACTGTGCCATCTTGCGAGGAGCTTGATGACATTAGAATCACATTTGCCCTGGAGCAGGGCCATAGCCCCACCTGCTCGAAGGGAGCGGGCAGAGATTGCTGCAGGGGAGATGCCAGTGGTATGGTAGAGGGTCTGGGCATAGACTCTCATGGAGGAGGTGACCGTTGCTGCGCGAACGAGGGTGAGAACCCCATTGTCAAAGTAACTGGCGAGCTTTAGGTCTGGGCTGAAGGGGTGGGTGCTAGTGCAGCAGCCCCTGAGGTGGAGCACTTGGCGCGCGCATGCTGCTACAGGGCAGCAGAGGCAGTCACCACTCCTAGCGTGAGCAACTACCTCCCCTTTGTCCCCATTCTTCTGTGTGGTGAATGTCAGGGTGACAGAGGTAGCAGCAAGGAGCTCATGTTCGGGGCCGTCATGGTGGACCATTTTGGAGCCAAGATAGAAGGAGACCTCCTTGAGGTGGAAGGCTTGGTCGTCCCTGGTAGTACCAGTGTACTCACCAGGGCGCAGACAGAAAAAGAAGGCTATGCAGATCATGTTTGCAACGGCCTGTCCGGTAGGGGAAGGGTGGTCATGGTATGCAAAGCGGAGCGCATGCATGACAAGGGTGATTGGGACTGGTTTGACCCGGCAAGGGGCTGGGTCGAGCTTGGCATACGCCTTGAACTGGGCAGTTAGCCTGAAGTCAAGACTGCCGGTAGAGTTGGTGCAGGGGTCTTTGGACCCCAAGCGGGCCAGCATCTGGCCCACTGACCTGAGGGTGTCCGATACTGTGCGAGATCTGATGGGCTTGCGGCTATATGAGAGTCGGCCATCATGGAGGCGCTGGGCAAAGACTTGGAGGATGGGGATTGGATCTGTAACCGAGTGGAGGGTTGGTTCAAAGCCTTGAGACAAACAGAATTGAACCCATTGATTCCAATGGGCATCCTTGCGCTTGGCATAGAGTTCAGTGACTGAAGCGCGCATGGTCTTCTGGATAGAGCCAAGATCAGAGCAGAATGCATGGCAGGCTTCAGGGGACATAAGATCCAGGGCAAGTCCTGGGGGTAGGTGGTGTTGAAATGATTGAGAAGGGCAGTGTCAGAGAGGTCAGAGCGAGAGAGCAAATCAGCCAGGTGATTCACAGGGCCAGGGATGTAATCCCTGAGGGGGACATATTGGTGGAGACGCTGGTGCAGGGACTGAATTCGCAGGAGGTAAGCGGCAGGGCCGGTGGTGGTGGTGGCGTCTTTCCTTTGCCAATAGACAGCTGCTGTGTTGTCATAGCAGTTGTGAGTGGTTCTGGATTGGACACAAGCAGCTTGGGCAAGGATGTCATTGTGGGCAATGGAACCAGCGAGCTCAAGGTCACTGTTGTTGATGGTGCCATTGGGATTGTCAAAGGTGACTAGTTGGGAGGAGACCCACTTGGGGAAGGCATGCCTCCACATGATGGGCTGCACTGCGCCAGTGGGAAGGGGGACAAAATGAATGCCCCCCATGCCCAGACCAGAGGCATCACAAGCGCCCATGGTGGCATGGAAAGGATCTGGCACCAGTTCTGCAATGGAAGTAGGCCGGTTGGATAATTCATTGGCCATCCATTGGAAGTCCCGAAGGAAGCTATGGACGCGCTTGGTGAGTCGGAGGCGCTGCCTGCCCGGTTCCTGGTGTCGGAAGGCTTCTTGGAGGATGGAGAAGAGGCCAATGGCGCCAGGGATGGCAAGGGCCATCAACCGGAGTTCCCCCAGAACTTGGTGCCATTGTTGGATGGGGACATGTCGCTGGTTGGGGGAAATTGAATGAAGAATCTCCTGTAGCCGGGCCACTCGATGGGGAGGAAGGCTGATGGTTTTGTTGATGGAATCAATGAGCCAGCCCAGGATGACTTTCTTGGTGGTCCACGCGGCATCCCTTTGGAGCATTTTCTTGAGGGAAGCTGGTTCCTGTCTGAAGGGGGTGTCAGAGGCATCCAGGGGCCGGAAGACTTTGTCCAGAGACTGGAAGAGCACCCGCTTGATGGCGCGGCGGGTCCATTGGTTGCCTTGCGCAAGGCCACAGAAGTCATCCACATAGACATCCCAGTAGCGAACAGGCTTTTTGCTGGGGGTGGTGCTTTGGGTGGCCGCCGGAGCTTCTGGTGGGGTTGTTGTGGGGAGGACTGTGGAAGCTGGGGATGCGTCTGGCGTTGCTTCAGATGTGTGGCGTGCGTCGGGCTGCTGCCAACCCTGTGGAGAGAGTGGAGTTGGCTAGGTCTACAATGGTTTCAGTGAAGGCACAGAAGTTGGGGGGGCTAGATGTCCACCCCATAGGGTTGGTGAGGGGGATGCCCACAAGGGGAGGTTCCCCCTTCCTGGCAGGGAACAGCACGCCCAGTTTCATGGTGTCTTCTGGTTGTAACTGGACTCGGTAGAACCCATCTGCGAGGTCAATTTTGGACATATACACTGGACCAAACCTGTTGTTGGCGTGGTGCAGCTTGTGGAGGAGCCGGGGAAGTGTGCGGCCAAATTGCATGGCCTCTGCTGGGGCTAGAGGGATGGTGTCCTGGTTGACTTCAGAATAGGTATAGTCAGATATCATGCGGGGTCGGCGGCCTCGCTGTGGGACCAGGCCAAGGGGACTCAGCCTTAGGTCGGGCAGATCTTGGATGAGGCTGGCTGGGAGGACAGTCCATTGCTGCTTGTCCATCATGTTGGCATACTCCTCCCGCAGGAAGGCAATGCCCTGGTGGGAAGATTGGTGAGGCCCCCTGGAGAGGGCACTGTCAATCCTGGCAGGGGTCCAAGGTTGGCCTGTCATGGAGGCCGGGGTGCCTTCTTTCCCAAAGTGGGCTAAGAGTAGACTGGCTGGATGGGGGATATTACCCACATCTGGGTGGATGTCACCTTGTCCCCGGATTGTCCGGATGAAGTTCCCCCAGCTAGTGCTGTTGTTGTAGACCTTGATAGCTCGGTTGACGTGCACGTTGAGCCTGTCTGTGGGGTACGGCAGCAGGGGGACCTTGATAGCTCGGTTGACGTGCACGTCGAGCCTGTCCGTGTACAGCAGCAGGGGGGTGACTTGGGGATCGGACCGAGGCACAGCGTTGCTGGGTGAAGAGGCCAGCAAGTTGCTGGGTGGAGAGGCCAGCACGTCGCTGGACTTAGACAGGAGGGGGGTGACTTGGGGCTCGGACCGAGGCACGAATGCTGCAGGGACTAGGGGCTCGGGCCTAGGCAAAGCGGTGGGAGTGACTAGGAGCTTGGGCCTAGGCGATGGGTTGGCCGGGACTGTAGGAGGCCCGGTAGGGACTGTAGGAGGGACTAGGGACTCGGACCTAGGCATGGAGGTAGGATGGGGGTCGCTCCCCAACGGGATGGGGTGGGCTTCCTTGGAATCTGTAGAAATTTTGGGAGGCACATACAAGTTGAGAGGGGTACATGCGCGCGCGTGCTGTTTGTGCTTACGTAATTCATGTGTGATTCGTAAGTGAGGATTAGATTTTTGATTAGGTGATGGATTGTTACTTAGTATGATCCCCCCAAGGCCAATGTGGGGTGGGGAGGGCGCCGCGCCCAAGTGAGGGCGCGTGCCAACCGGTCAGGCATACGCCTCTTGGCACCATTGCCAGAGTAGATCTTGCTCGGTGGGAGTGATGGCCACGTGGTCATATATGTGCTTGCAGCTGCTGAAGCAGGCACCCTTGATGTGCCACGAGTGGCATCTCTCTTGGCCATCTGGTCTGGAGAGGGGGCCTTTCCCTTTGTCTCTCATAGCTTGGATGGCTTCCCTCATTTTTGCTGACTCCAGTTTCTTGACAATGGGATGATTGCTGTCTTGGAGGCGGGAGTCCCGGTGTGGATTGGTGAGTCGCGTCTGTGGTGTGGGTATTGAGTTGCGGATGCCCGTGCTGCTGGGAGGAACGTTGACGTTCTTGTTGCTGTTGCTGGGCCCATTGGTAGCCGCCTTGGTGGGGGATGGAGGGGGATCTGGTCGTCGCAGTAGTCTCAGGGCAGCCACGTTGGAGACATTGGGGAGCCAGTTGAGGTTCTGGCTCATCCTGAAGGTGTGGAAGTCCACCCCAAAGTCCAGGGAGGGAAGGATGGAGGCTGCTTCCCACTGCTCCTCAAGCCACCCTCTGACTCGGATTTGGAAGTAGTAGACTACAATGGCAGGGGTGAGGAATTCTCCCACCTCATCTGCAATTGCTCTTCGGAGGGGCATCTGCTGGATCTTGAGCCTGCGGAGGCCTTGTTGGTAGCTGGTGACGACATCATGGTTGAGTCCTAGGATGGTGGCTAGGACAGCCAGGTAGCTCTCCAGCTGGGTGGTGGCTTCAGTCCAGTCGACAGGGATGTAGGCCTTTGTCTTCTGGAGCTCCAGGGAGTCCTTCAAGGTGAGGGAGTTGCCTTCAGTGGAGATCATAGTGTCATATGCTGCCACAGTGGCGGCTGCCTCCTGCTCCCTTTTCAGGGTGGCGGCAGACCCACCTGGGGGTGTGAAAGCCATTGGGAGTATTCCATCTGCCACATCAAAGGGGTCAGTACCATGGAAGTTGCCATCCTGGAACCTCTTGAGAGCAGCGGTGGTAATCAAGGGGGCTTGGATTCCCAACTCAGATGCCCTGGCTGCCACTTGGCTTTGGAAGATCATGTGGGTCCTCTCGTGCTTGCTCTTTTGAGCCCAGGCCTGGTAGATGGGGGGGAGGTTAGCTTCATCCTGTTTACCACAGAGCAGAAGCAAGCGCTGGGTGTACAAGGGGCCCCAAGTGGTCCTCACTGACTGTGATCGCTTGTGGTCCATATTCTCACTTAGCTTTAGTTGGTGGTTGGTGAGGGCTGTGACTGCTGCGGTGAGTGCCGGGTCTCCAGGTGGATCCCAAGGTCGCTCCAATTCTGGCAGGTCCCGGTACATCACCTTGAGCTTCATGTAGTTGGTAAGGCCTGTCTCACTTCGAAAGAATGGACCTGGCTGCAGGAGCTTGGGGCTGCCCCCAGGTTCTGTAGCTGTAGTCCCAGCCAACCTGAGAGTGTTAAACAGGGGGATGCAGGACTCCATTAGCCCCGCCCTGTTAAGCTGAGGATGGAGGACCTCCATGGCTTGTTTTGGAGAGAGCCCCTTGCCCAAGAGAAAATGCACCAACTCAAAGGGAATGAAGAAAGACTTGTGGGCCCGTATCAACTCGGAGTGGGCGGTACCTTCTGGTATCACTGGGATGGACAGTCTTGCTGGGTGCGCCTCCAACTCTGCCAGATGATGATCCAGGGTTAGCACCCGGGTGGCTATGGTGGGGGACAGCATGGCTGAATCTACTAGAACCAGTTCCCCAGCTTCCCCTTTGTTGTCATCCAAGTACCCAAAGGCCTTGTTTTTGTTTGGGCTGTGTTGAGCCAAGGGCCCCGGGTACTTTCGAAGGCCATGCACCAATCGGAGGCAGGGCAGGCCTTGGGAGTCGGCTACAAAGATCCCCAGCGCGCCCACAGCCTCAGCCTCAAAGAGGTTGAGTAGATGCTCCAAGAGGACCTGGGGGGGGGAGGCCAGAGTGAAGTAACTAAAGATGGTGGCGTAGGCCTTGTTGCGCTCTGCCGTGCTCCCAAAGGGGCTTGGGGTAGCGCGAAAGTACTCTGAGTAGGTCAACATCTCTAGGTCAGGAAGTCTGAGAATCGATGATATCTCGCGCAAGCTAGGCGCTGAGTGTGGGCGATTGGAGTTCTACTCGCCGCTAGGGGGGTGCGGATAGAGGTGCAAGGAGGAGGTGCGGATCGGTAGACCAAAATCGATTCGACTGCTTGGAAGATTGTCGGATTCTCGGAAGTGTCAGCCCCACGATTAGCGGAAGCTGGGAGGTGCGGACTTCTTGTGCAGGGAGACGTCGGAGTCGCCGGAATCAAGGCCGGGCCTGTTGTAAAGTGAAGGGGGGAGCTGTTGAGGTGTAAGTGTGTTAGTAAGCAACTGACTGCTGTGTGGGTACACTAGGCCAGGCTAGGGGACCACCGGTAGGCTGCTGTACGGGTACACTAGGCGAGGCTAGGGGACCAGGACAGATAGGCTTGTCGTACGGGTACACTAGGAGGACTATTGGACCAGGACGTGTTGCCAATTTATTCTACTACTAATCGTTTTAGGAGCAAAAGAGTGAGCTGCTTGCTTTTGCGGGAGGGATGATCCTTTACAGGCTTGTTCTAGTGCTAGCCTGTAATGTTGGTTGATACTAAGCTCATTTTTGACTTCGTACGCGTCTTTCGGTCGCAAGCGCTCCATTCCTACGAGCTACCGTGATACAGTGACACAGTGATACTTCTTATCCGGTGATACACGGAATCGATCGTATCCCTTCTGGAAGGCGTGTAGTAGGCTTGCGTTTGTTGGGGGAATCCTTTGCCGGCTTGTTACGGCTACTCGAGATTCAAGCGTGTGCTTAGAAGCTGGTTTTAGTGATACAGGGAAATCGATCGTATCGATTGTATTCCTTCTGGTAGGGCGTGTGGTAGGCTTGCGCTTTGCTGGAGGAATCCTTTGCTGGCTTGTTGAGGCTATCGGGGGTCTAAGCGTGTTGTTAAATTCCTTTCGTGCCTAGGTTGGTAGAGGTACGAGATCGCAAATAATGAGACCTCGAACGATCGAGTTCGATACTTAAACTGAAAGAGAAGAATCGATCGTCACTCCGTGTTGCTCTTCTTTGCCTTTGGAAGAATCAGCTCAACAGCCAGTTTCAAAAGGAAATTAACACGTGTGCTTAGAAGCTGGTTTCAGTGATGGTGAAATCTACTAGATTTCTACTAGGTTTTCCCCTGGTCTGGCTCTCTACCGGTTGTAGGGAGTGCCACGTGGCACTACCATTACTTTCATTCGGCTCGCTACATCAATTTGTGTGTTGAATCTATTCAATCTATTCACTCGCGAATATTTTTTTATTACTTTGGTCTTTTATTACTTTATCATTGCTGTGAATCACTCAATCTTACTTTGTTTTTAGTTGAACGATACTTGGTTCATTCACATCATCTTATCTACTTATGGAGAGATGAAAACGACAAGACTGATTTTGATTTTACGCTTCGCTAGTTCAGTATTCGTGCTCGTATGGTAGTACGTACGTTCGAATTGCGTACTTTTTGATCATCTTCTGTACTGGTAGGTACGGTACGGTAACATAACAAAAATGAATTTTTGTATTCAATACCGGTAGTAAGTAACATACGTGTTAGATTAAGACGCCAAGAGAAACCAACAAATGCTCGACTTTTGACTTCTCCCAATTTCTTCTACTCGTAAAATATATTCTAAAAACAAACATACCGTAGAAACGTAGGAAAAAGAAATCCCACATTAGAATATTACATCACATCAGAACAATTCCCATGTGGTCACAGTGTCAATTAGAACATTTTCTCCGATCGATAGTTCGAAGGTACGACAACTTCCAAACTGATTCCAGCACAAGAATACACGAACCTCTTTTCAGAATTCATCACAACAGTTTTCTTCGAGTATTTCAGCCTTATGACAGCCATTCGAAATGTAAGTCGGAAGTGTAACGGGAAGGACAAATTTGAAAATACTACCGATACCAATATCGGTGTAGCAACTCTATTCATTACAGCGAATAAGTAAATACCGGTACATCTATCGATACTTTCATCTAACGACCTGAGTTCGACCAGATATATTTTTGGTTTGGAATCTTCCATTCAATACCCGAATTAATGAAACACAACGAAATCACGATGAGACAGAGTAACAGAAGCTTCAGCACGCAGTTTTCGACACTGGTAATAGGTTTTCTGTCCTTGGCAGGCATAGGAAACAGTTTCTCTCCCGCGCCACTTAGGATTGCCACGATGCCAACTGCTCCATCCGCTGTCGATGGACCTCTAAAACAACAAAAGCAGCAGCAACAAAATGTAGCGCGTTCGAGCCTGCTGCACTTGAACATGCAACAACCAGGACGCAAAGAGGAAAACCAAAATCAAGTTTCACTGTCGGCCTATAATGCAGGGCTCGTTGATTACGATACATCAAGCACCCCTGATAACCGGGCAGTTCCCGACTCCTCGTTTCTGGAATCGTTTGTACTCCCGGTGTGCATGGCATCTCTTATGGTAACAGGAAACACTGTCGGAGCCGGTATGTTGGTGATGCCAGAAGTGGCAGCCGGACCTGGGCCCATGATTACGTTTGGCGTAATGATTGGAGCGTGGGTGATGTGTCTGATCTCCGGCCTCACCATCGCGCAAGTTGCGATTCAAGAGCACGAAGCAAATGGGAGCGAAGTCCCAAGTTCCTTCAAGGAATTTGCCGAAGCCACTCTACCGAGTGCTTCCAATATGGTGTCCGGCACCTCGGTTTTCATCAATACATTGGTAGCAGCGTTCGATATTTTCAAGGCGGGGCAAATAGGGCATTCACTGCTCCCTCCCGATTTGCCAGTGGACGGAATCATGCTGTCCTATATGTATTCGGGAATGCTGGTAATGTTGGTCTCCACACAATCTCTAACGAATCTATCTCGAGTCGCTAGTATCTTGGTAATGGGCCTCTTTACCACGTTTGCTGGTCTATTATTGCCTGGTCTAGCCAATCTTTCCGATCCCATTTCTGTGATATCGTTGCCACCTGTGTTGCCATCGGAAGAAATCACCAATGGCATTCTGCGAATGACACCGGTTGTTGTTTCGGTTCTAGTATTTCAGAACATTGTACCAACGATCACAAGACTATTGGACTACAGCAGGGTGAAGGTTGGGACTGCACTCGTATTCGGATCATTCATTCCACTTCTCATGTACATGGCGTGGACCGTTACAGTTCTCGGTGGTGGTATTGATGCAAATTCTGCCTCTGGACCTGGCTTGGGTACTTTGATGACCTGCTTTTCGCTCACAACAGTGGCGGGGTCGTCTTTGGGAACTTCCATGTCATTGTCGGAAGAATTTGAAATATTTCTGGGTTCTTCTTCGTCAAATGGTGGAAGCGTTAGCGGAGCAGACGATAAAAGCAAGAACGGTACATTTTCCTTGCCAAGTGTAGCGATGCCGATCGGAATCGCCCTGATCACGGCTCAGATTTTTTCCTCGGACATTACAGAAACCTTGAAAATTGCGGGAGCCTTTGGTTCTCCAATATTATATGGCATCATCCCTGTATCGATGGTATTGATGCAGCAAAGACAAGCGAACAAGAATGGAAATTTCGGCACCGGGACTCTGATTTCCCCAGAATCTTCGAGCATGAGAAACTCGAACATCATCCCGGGCGGAGTGATTGGCCTAGGGGCGTTAGCGACGGGCGCCGTAGCTTTGATTGGAGCAGAATTCGTTGAAACCTTCGGGACTGGGGGAATATTATAAAGAGGATGGATTGAATTTCATTGTACATACTGATATTGTCGACCGATGGGGAAACTTTAAAACGAGAGAAAGACTGGAATGACTTGGTGACGCATTGGCGCATTGGCGCATTGACGATAGATGATAGTGTAGACGATAGACGATAGACAACTGGTCGATTGACTTGATTAGAATAGATTATTATTTATTGACTGATAACTGTATGTGACGTCTATGAATTCGCGTAATATTTACAGTTCATTATATGTTTCGTGTCGGAAGATGTTGACACCTCGAACATATGAATAAAAATTCCGCCACAATCTTTGCGAATGCTCAGCCAAATACTGTAGAAGAAACGATATTAGTTCAACTACGTTACGCGTAGATAAGTACTTCGTATTATTTATCGTTTCCAACAGAATCAGCGCTCGTTCGATGATTTGTTTCGATCTGATAAGGTAATGGAGTCGGCAGCAAGTATTGCACTAGCACATTCAATCTGACTGGACAAAACAGAACGTGTAAGATTGTAATAAATCAAACCGGTGACCTCGAATAGCTACTCGTAGAGTGAATCACCTCAATGTTGCATCGGGCTTCGGGAAACATTATTTGTTGAGGAATATGTAAGATGACCTAGACTGTTTGAAGGAGGCTATTACGAAATGGCAAATGTGTGCGATACACTTGAAACATTCAGCTAGAGTAGTAAAATGTATCCTTTAAATTTATACTCCAGAGAACACATTACTCTGAACCGAATTTTTACATTCGCACCATTTACGAATTGAGTGTCTCGCGGCATCTACTATCAGTTTTGGATCGAGGCAGAAATTCTGGCTGCGAGCTCCAATTCTTTCAAACAAATTTGGTGATACGAGTCTTCCTTCGATTTCAGACGCCGCTTCATTCTTTGTAAGCTCTTCAACAGACGAGTTGGATACATAAATGTAAGAGTATTCTACACCAGAATCCCGTGCCAATGATCCGTAGAAATCTGGCATCAAATATTTGTGGGGAAAAAGCTCAATGAGGTGTGTGCAAGGTTTGTTTGCCAAGAAAGGAAGTCCCGTCAGCTGCGCACCATGTGGAGAAATCAGCAGGTCAACGCTGTGAAAAAAACGAACTTGTTCCTCGAACGTTTCTTCTTCGAAACATCTCAAAGACACCAACGTCGATAATGCTGAAGAGATCTCTTGAACCAACTGATCACTGTTTTCAATGTGGCGCCTGCTTGATGGCTTCCGATTCAAGAAGCCAATTCTTGGAGAAGAGCACAACGTCGTGTCGATAATTCCTTGACTTGTCGTCATCTCGCTCATTGAAAAGTGGTGCTCTGCCATTTTGTTCAATTTCTTTGGATGGGAAAGAAGGTAACCGCGTAACTCCTTCATTTGCATCATCTTAAAATGAGTACAATTACCATTGTCTCCAACAGCACCTCCATTTGTGCTATCAACGTATGCGGGATTATCGTTCGTATTGCTCTCCATCGAAGGCGGAGCTACGTCTGCGCTGGTCATGTTTGCTTTCAACCACTGTTGTATTTCCTCCTCGCTAAGAATTTTGACCTTTAGTTCAGATTTCATGAGTTGCATGAACCCCTTTAAGAACTGATTGCTTTCAAAGATTTGAATTGTTTTGCTTTTCTCGTAGGGGTAGAGTACGGGAACTTGGGAAGGATTGGCTTGCCAGTAAGAGTAGCACATATAGATCATTTGCATCATGTGTGGAAAATGAGTCGGATGACCTTCGGAAAGTTTACACACGGCTAGTGGGATATCGCAGTCACCCTGGATGACTGCTAACTCCGTGATGTTTCGATGCCTGTACTGCGTGTACTCCCGGAAGAATGTGTTTGTTTCAAGGGGTTGGCCTACAGCAAGAGTGCAGTTCTGTCTGATAATTCGTGTGGCGGGTTTAAAGTCGATCGCATTCTTTTCAAACAAAAATGAAGACGCCACTTTTGCATGCGGAACAACAGCGGAAGTGGTTGGAGTTTCCGCCGATGGGATTCGATAATGATTGGAAATATTTCTGGTTGTTATCATGGAACCAAAGAGGAGGAGAAGACCAGCGAGAAGAATATGCCCTACTCTTGCTCTGCTTTGTCTTGGAAGTGACATAATGATACTTATGTGCTCTGTTCCTTCGCACAAGGAGAAAGGGTATCTTGGCTGACACGGGAACGGTTTTCACTACCGCGGTTCGATGATGCGAGGCAATACCAACTCTCTCGAAGTACCCGATTAAGCATGATCTCATGTTATCCAGCCCATCGTCGACCCATCCACTTGTTCAACTATTGTATCAATTGAGGGATGAACGCCATGAGCGAAGATTAAGTCTTACAAACCCGACAAAAATTGAAGGGGTGAAAAATAAGATTACTACCATTATGTGCGTCTAGAAAAGCGCCGGTAGCAAACGTACAAACGTACGGACATTCGGAGATACACACGAATGAGATACACCAACACACGTACGACTAACAGGCAAATAAGCGAGCTGACTCGCCGAATCGCTAAAGATGCGCTAATAGTGCACCAATAGAGGTTCGATCCAAGAAATCATCTTACATGAAAAAACACTCACAAATCTAAATACTAATACTTGAAATCACTGAATACTACTAAAATTACCTAGTGGACTACACGTGTAAACGTGTTAGTGAAGTAGTAAGCTCACGAGAGCAAAAATAGAGTTTATCAGACCCAAATGGACTCACAGAGTCTGGGTAACAAAATGAAAGCTGATTGCTGACTGATCATCGGTTAATCACCGTCTGAAGCCAAAGGCTGGACGTTAAAGACCCTCCTCAACAGAAGAGACTCAGGCGCTTAGAAGGTTAACAACACTAGCGCAGCAGAGCACACCAGGCTAATACCCGTGGCTTCTACTGAGGTTTGTAAGGGAGAAAAGAACACCAAAAGATTGTTATTCACCTAAGAAGACACTTGCAAGAGATCCCCATCGATGGGGATAGCAAAAAGATGTGTCAAAACCTACAACAGCCAATTAACGGCTGGAAAGAATGTGACGTACGTGTGTTCAGTACTAGGAATCACATAACGGCTACAAAAGAACCATTAATAAAGAGAGGCACGCGACCTTGGGAACGTGACCTTGAAAACAAACCAAATGGGAATCAAATTTAATTCCTACAGAAAAGACCCCAAGTATACTCACTCGTATACAAATGATATGATGACAAAACCAGCCGAGGTAATATACATACCCAGTATTGGATAAACACATACACAAAAAATAGAAATGACAAAAAATGCCAAACCAAATATTTAATAAGAGACGAACAAATATTCGATACCGTTTCGATAAAAGGGAAACAACTGTTGAGCTTAAGTATAGAGGAACTGAAAAATTAGAGTTCGGATAGGAATCAATCCTCATACCGTGGAAATGAACCTGTTTACTAGCAAAAGCGTGTGGAAAAGAAAATACTCCACAAGTTGCTTCAGAACTCAGAAAATCACAATTACAGCTTCCTCACGAAAGCAAAAGCTAACAACCTCCTCGTTACAAGCCTAATCCCTACAACATACTCCGAAACAACACCATGGCGCCACCAACCAGAGCTCAACTAGCCGCAGCCGCGGCAGCGGCAGCAGCAGAAGCAGCAACAGCGGATGCGGCGGCAACGGAGGCAGCGGGTAACCTGGTGGCCCTACTACCTCCATCGGTAACAACAAAAAGAGGAAAGGTGACAACAAACGCGGCAACTTCTCTTCCAGCAAGCCACAAGGCAACAACAACAACAGTAGTGGTGGTTCAAAAGCACAACCAGGGACCTATAAAGGGCCCGTTGAATGCAAGTTCTATCCACAAGAAGTATGGTTAAGCATGTCTAAAGAACAGCAGCAAAGAGTCCAAGCGCTAAAACAAGCAAAGAATGCAAGCAATAGCAGGGGCAACCAATAATCTAAAGTGGCAGCAGCCACTGCTGCAAACCCTCCCAATAACTCCAGTTCAGCGGGAAACCAGTTTGGCTGTCACAGCCATATTGGAAACAGGAATGGGAATTGATTCGCCGGCCAGGGCCTTAAGATAGAACCTTGGGTAGGCTGGCCGATAATCCATCTCAAAGAGATGACCCAGTCATCCAGTATTAAGCCAGGCCAATGCGAGCTGGATAGTCACGCAGACACGACTGCAGCGGGATCCAATATGGTATTACTCGATCCACTGGATTCTATAATGACATTTGCTGATGTTGCCCCATTTTCTGATGTGTACTCACCAATGAAAGATGTCCCTATTGCCCGTTGTGCTACTGCTTGGACAGATCCAGCGGACGGTATCACATACATATTGGTATTCGGACAGGCCCTCTACTTTGGAGAATCACTACAGCACAGTCTGATATGCCCAAACCAAATCCGAGAATGCAATTTGAATGTGGTTGAAGACAGACCAAGAAGATACTGCAATTCTTCCAGTCACAGTCTTATCTTTTGGTCCAAAGGTTTTGAATTGACAATACCATTGCTAGTCAACGGCGTTCTGTCATACTTTGACACACGCAAGCCGACACGCCGCGAACTCGATACATGTGACCAAGTCCTTGCAACCGATACACATACTTGGGACCCATACGCCCCCCACTTCGAAGAAGATGAAGAAGCAGCCAACGCATCTTTCCCACGAGTGGTGGCAGCCCTCTCAGGGGCAGGGCCGACTGGCACAGTCAAGTCTTGGATACGATCCACAGACAACCCTATACACATCAATGTAAAACACCAAGATTATTGACTCAGATACCTACAGAAGATCTGTACAACCCGTACTCAACGGTTGGGGTATACTCAACAAGAGATTGGCGACCGGTTACACTCAGTTTTTGTTAAGAGTACCGGGGACGGAGAAAGCTCGGAGATACTCCAAATTTCAGCTACTTCAACCAAAACTTCGATTTCACTAACAGAGGAAGCGCTTGCCATCCAAAAGGAAGCAAAAGCTCAGACAAAAGAAAGAAAATTACTCCGACGCCAGCAAGATGTGATAGATAAGGAAACTTCCCTAGAGAAGAGGTCATTTATCTGACGCGGACAATGGGGACCTCCGATAAGGATTCCGGAGAAAGTGGACAGATATGATTCAGAAGCCATTGCAAAGATGTGGAACATCAGTGTTAAGAGGGCCGAAGAAACGATTAAGGTCACTACCCAGGAAGGCATAAGAAACATTACGCAACCAATCACCCGCAGGCTAAAGACCCAAAAGTGGAGAAACAGAAAAGTACTTAAGGGTCGGTGGTTCGCTAATACCATGAAGTTCAAAGTACCGAGTATCATTCAGAATTATACCGACGCACAGATCTTTACCAATGGGAAAGGATATGTGGCGTTCTATCCAGTAAGAGGGGAGAAACGATGCCACGATGGACTATCTTGCTTCATAAATGAGGTAGGAATACCGGAACATCTTGTCACTGATGGGGCAAAGGCCCAATGAAATCATGAGACACACAGCACTGGATGGACTAGGCTTCGATTGGAGTATCACATTCGCCAAACCTATATACAGCCCCATTGTTGGTGGCAGAATACAGCAGAACACAGTGCAGGGGACCTGAGGAGATCAATCCGATTGATGACTTCTAAGAAAGGAAACCCGAGGAGGTGCTGGGCCTTTTGTGGAATGTTGGCGGCCGGAAGGTTAAGTTACACCGCATCTGGGGATCCATCGGCTATGGGAAGGACCGGATTTGAGTTAGTCCATGGATATACTCCGGATATAACCCCATACATGATACACGATTGGTATGATTTCATCCGGTGGTACGGCCTACAGGATAAGCCGGAGAAATACGGACGATGGCTGGGCCCATGTGGAGATACTTATGGAGGTGGCGATTGTCACTATGTATTGTATAAGACTGGAAAAGTACACATAACAAACGGCACACGGCCTATATCCGAAGTGGAATGGAAGCACCCAGACACTATCCTACAGTTGGAGGAACACAACAAACTACTTAATGAAAGGATCAGTGATGAGGCGAAGCCATCGGATACTTACCTGGAAAACGAGTTAGGGGAACCACCCTTGGGCATATTTGATAGCAAATATGAGGGTGAGGACGAGGTACTTATGGCTGAGCCAGAGGCGTCATCCCCGGACATGGATGATTTAACCGACAATCTTGACGAGTACCTTGGAAGCCAAGTGTTACTGCAGATAGGGGACCAACGGATTCGCGGTACGGTTAATAACCAGGACAGGGACGCAAGTGGGATCTTAGTTGGAGAAAAGAATAACAATCCACTCCTAGACACAAGATCCTACGAGGTTTCTATGCCAGATGGATCCATAGAGATCTACACGGCAAATGTGTTTGCGGAGAATCTCTATTCCTCCGTGGATGACGAGGGGCGCATGTACTGTCTCCTGAACAAGCTATAGGATAAAGAGGCTCTGACAATACAGCAGGCAACTATCACTACTAAGTCTGGACAAACTCGGACTAAGTCAACAACCAAAGGGTGGAGAATCCTGGTCAGTTGGAAAGATGGAACTTCTTCTTGGGCGAAGTTAAGTGACATGAAGGAAAGTTTCCCCATCAAGACGGCTCTGTTTGCCAAAGAACAAGGCATAATAGATGAGCCAGCTTTCAAGTGGTGGGCCTATCGGGTAATTCGGAAGAAAGACTGGATTATCTCCAGCGCCAAGACCAAATATTGGACCAAATCCCATAAGTATGGGGTTAGACTACCAAAAACAATTGCTGAAGCAAGAAGGATAGATGAGGAATCCTGCAGTGACTATTGGGCCCGGGCTATTGCAAAAAAAATGAAGAACAATTTCATAGCCTTCGAGTTCAACGACAAGGACAAAGTACCGGTGGCACATACAAAAATCACTATGCACATGGTATTTGACGTGAAAATAGATCTAACTCGGAAGGCCCGACTTGTTGGCGACGGGCATAAAGTGCCCGAAATATCACGGGAGTATACATACTCAAGCGTGCCCAGCAGGGATTCAGTCCGGATGTTCTTCCTAGTCGCTGCACTTAATGACCTTGAGGTCTTAAGTGCTGGCATCCAAAATGCATACTTATCCGCACCAATAAAGGAAAAGTACTACACAGTGGCTACACTGGAACAAGGATTTGCACCGGAGTTATGTGGAAGGCCCTGCAAAATTGTAAGAGCTCTGTATGGTTTACCAGTCGCGGGCGCATCATTTCGATCCCATCTGTCTGAGCACTTAAGGGGACTTGGATATAAGTCTTGCAAAGCGGATCCGGACGTATATATGCGGCCAGCTGTAAAGAAAGGAGGCTCGGCATATTACGAATACTGTGTGGCATATGTGGATGATATCCTTGTATGTGGAATGAATCCAAAGTTCCAAATGGATGCAATTGAAAGACAATTCAAACTGAAGGATGGGACCGTTGAACCACCCACTTTCTACCTAGGGGCAGACATTGGCAACACGTCCGTTGATGGGGCTGAGTACTGGTCCATGTCTTCAACTTAGTATACGTCCAAAGCCGTTAAATCTGTTGAAGAGGAATTGAGTAAAGTGCAATATGCCTTCAAGATACTCCCAAAATCTGCAAAATCACCATTGGTAACTGGATATAGGCCCGAAATCGATGCCTCACCGGAACTTGGTTCGGAGAAACAAAACTGTTACCAGGGTTTAATAGGTATACTCCGTTGGATATGTGAACTCGGAAGGCTAGATATTGTAATGCCTGTTTCACTTATGTCCCGGTATCTTGCACAGGCCCAAGAAGGGCATCTAAACCAATTGTTTCATTTGTTCGCATACTTAGAGAATTACAGCAAATCAAAGTTGGTGTTTGACTGCTCCATCCCAGAACTTGATGAATCAGTTTTCCATGAATGTGACTGGGCCGAATTCTATCCAGAAGCGGGGGAACTAATTCCTCCGGATATGCCCGAGCCACGAGGAAACTCCGTAACTACCACATGTTTCGTGGACGCCGATCACGCCGGTTGCAAGGCTACTAGGAGATCTCATACAGAAATCATCATCTTTGTTAACAGGGCACCAATCCTATGGTTCTCTAAGAGGCAAACAACCGTTGAAACATCCACGCTTGGCTCAGAAATTGTGGCACTCAAGATCACAATTGAAATGGTAGAAGGCCTATGATACAAGCTCAGAATGATGGGCGTACCTATATATCATTTTCCTTCTGAATCCGGTCCGTTGAAAGTCTGATTCAAAGGCTTCTGGAGAACAGCAACGCTGCGTTAGTGTGTTAGTAGACAAACGATTGTACTCTACGCGTGACAATTGTGTTTGGATACTTTCGGCAACGGATAATCGGACTACAGGCAAGACTATGGAAACGCCAGATCTCTTCTTGCTGTGACTTGTTCAGATTGCAGCGAGACAGACCTTAGTATGTAGATTACAAGTAGTTGGTAGCAACTAGTGTGCATTTTGGGATATAAATCAGTTGAATGTTAAAAGTATGAGATAAAGTGAAATCTTGCTGAAATGCAAGATATCTCTTTTATTGAGATGAATACGTTGTAACTGCTGTTGCGTAGTGATGAGATTACTCGCTGATTATTTCCGTACATGTATTGGTCGTTGACCATATATATCTGTATGCATGTATATATACTGTGTGAGAATCACACGCCAACGGTTTTCTTCTCTTGTTCCGCTAGGAAGACTCCATGAATTGTTTATCATTAAGGTCAGGAATTGCTCCCGTAGCTCGTGTGATATTTTATGAAGTCAGAGTTTGCTCACCGAAGAACGATGGCAATACTGTAAAACAGGGATTGCTCACCGTTGATGCGCGATGGGAATCGATGCACCGTGGGAATCGATATGCCGTGGGAATCAATTACTTTGATTGATATGGGACTCGTGGATTCGTACGAATAGGATATCTACCATCTGGTAGCTTTGGTACTTCTGGTCACGAAAGGAATTTAATACTCCCCATGTCTCCTTGTGAAAGGTCATCACGCTCTACATGATGCTTCCATCGTCTTGGAGAAGGTCGCCGGTATTCCCACAAAAGTGGAAGATGGGCTTGAGCAGTGGATACACAACTGAGTGTCCCCAATGCCTGGTGAGAATATCTGCACAGTTATCCTTACCTGGGATGTGCATCATTAAAATGAAACCTCTCGCTATCATGCTCCGTACGTAGTGAAACGATAGAATGTTATGACGCTTGTGCAACCTTGCGTAAGGAAAGGTCGACGTTTGGATCATCTTTTCGTTGTCACCCCAAGAGTATGAGATATTATGTACTCGTGTTCCGAGGTATCGGAATGAGTGGCGTAGATCGACGATCTGTTCGATGCAAGTTCTTCCTGCAACAAATTCAGCTCCAAAGGTGGCTGTTTCCGTAGTAGACTGTTTCTTCGAGAACCACATCATGGGAGTCTTGTTTGCAAACTGAAGAATGCCGGTTACAGCCTTACCACTAAGAATATCATGCATGAGGTTGGCGTCATAGAAATGTGTCAACACTACTGTCTTCCCAAGTGGTGCAGGAGCGTCGTTGGGTAGCTCTTCAGAATGCTCCCCATAGACGGTGTTGGACCAGTCGATGGTGTCGGGTTTAGTCAATATAAAATCTGGGGGTTCCACGCGGAATCTGATTTTAAAATGTCTAAACTTGGAGATATATCCATAGATATGTTTGGCACGTTCGAGATGCCCATCTCGTGGTTGAGCTCTGAAACTCGAGAGTGTCATCACGGCTGTTTGTATATCGAAACGGCCAATAGCGATGATCCATTGGAGTGAACCGATCATACTTTGGTATTTCTGTATACCAGTTTCTTCGAGAAAGGCTGAGGAGTCCAATTCGGGATGATCGTTCTCTGCAATGGGTGATTGGAACCTAGTGTTAGGTTTGCATCCGAACATTTGTTCGTAAGACGCTTCCATCTTTTCGATGAACTTTATGGGATTCATACAGAGAACACCATGCGTGTCGCGCTCAAATCCACAACCTAGGTGAAAGTTCATAGGTCCGGATCCCTTCAGTTTGAAGTTATATGGTGACGACTGCAATATCTTCAAGAAGGAATTGGGATCTGCCATGCAAAGACATAGGTCATCAACATATGTGCATATAAGTTCATATACACGTTCACCATGCTTGTTCGTTCCAGGCTTGAGGAATATTTCCGGTTTTGCGCGGGATCTTTCGAAGCCGAGTTTGATGAGACAAGCCGCGAGTAAGTCTCCAAAACACTTGCCCAAGGATCTGAGGCCATATAGGGCTTTGTAAATGATCAGTAGGTGACCTTCCAGCGATCCGAATTCGGGACCTGCCTTGATGCATACTTTCTCACAGGTAACTGCTTCTAGGTAGGCATTACCTATGTCGGTACCCCATGCTTCCAGGTCGTTCAGTTCAGCTAGGAATAGGCACATACGTAGGCCGCGGAGAGATACGACACCTGCGTAAACACTGTGGATAGGGGTCTCAGTGAGATTACCGTTAGCCACGAGACGAGCCTTGTGTCTACCGTCGTGCTTGACAGCATATACCATGTGTACCTTGATCTGTTGAAACCCGGGGGGAATGGAGCTTGTCTTGTACACGCCTTTATCAATGAATGTCTTGTATTCATTGAGTTGTGCCATTTCCAGAGTGGTGGCATCTTCCCATTTGGTGTTTCCGTTGGCTTGATCAAACCGGAGGGCTTCCTTGTGGTTACGAGGTACTTTGAATCCGTATTGGTACTGTGGAGTTGTACGGAAAGAACGAAGTTTGGCTTGGTGCACGAGTCGGTCAAGTTTCTTGGTTCGTCGTGCTAGGTTGGTGATTCGCTTTAGGCGTTTCCAGCCCGGGAGGTCAAGCAAGTTGTTGTCTTTCCCATATTTTGCAACGGTGACAGGGTCATCAGCCGCAATGTTGGCCAGAGGTTCATATGTTCTTTCCATATTTTCCCATTGAATCCAAAGG
Organism: Pseudo-nitzschia multiseries; assembly: GCA_037355745.1. Classification (NCBI taxonomy): domain Eukaryota; phylum Bacillariophyta; class Bacillariophyceae; order Bacillariales; family Bacillariaceae; genus Pseudo-nitzschia; species Pseudo-nitzschia multiseries. The sequence goes on along the minus strand of CM074785.1, from coordinate 11,109,752 downwards.
TTATACTTGGAACCTTTGTATTGGGGATGCTTGTTATCCAGCGGACCTTGGTGTCCTAGGATGCGGCGAAATGACCAAAGTTTGCCGTCTTCTTGTGTTGAATCACGATGGATGTAATTCATGACATCATTGTATGCAATGATATCATTAAGTTCGTCATCAGAGTGTTTGCACTTGAACTTGATGAAGTCTTTGTTGCGTTCAAGACTGTCTTCTACATTGACGATGGTAAGACGCTTCCGAGTGCCATCGGGGTTGGTTACAAGGAAGGATCGTCCTTGTAGATCGGCAATCGGGGCCGTAGGAATGGTAATTGGTTTACCATCATCATCAAATTGTGCATTGCCTTCTTCGTCGGTAACAACTACCTGTGATGGGTCTACTGAAGGAGTAGCGGGGTTGGTGTGTGGAGTTGTGACGTCACTAACATCAAAGTATGCTAATTCCGGTGGATCAAAATCATCTTCAGTAAGGAGAACGCCATCGGGACTCTTGCTGAAGATGTGTGTTGTAGGAGGACCATCAAAACTCTCCTCATAGTTGTTAGGGAGTGGAGAAGGGGACCAGCTTGGGCTGTCATCGACCTTCTTATAAAGAAAGCTCGGTAACGAGGGGTGGGCGGGTGGTTGAAGACTAGGTTGAGTGCCAGATGCGGGAGGTGTTGTACCTGGTGGTTCGTTGGGTACAGATGGTATGGTGTCATTGGCGGTGTCAGAATCAGCGGGTGAAACGCCAGGAGGAACCGAGTTGCCTTGTTTTGTAGAATCGTCAATGGGGTTATTCTTAGTGGTATGCTCCCCATGTTTGAATGCTGGAGCGTCTCCAGTGGCGTATAAACGGGGCAAGGAATCCTTGGCGTTACGCCATTTGATGAAACCATCATCAGTGAATAGGCCCGCGCGTTTGTTGCGTGACTCAGGCGTAAGAGCAGAGCGGACACCGGACCGGTCAAGTAACTTGTTGGTAACGGGATCCCAGATTCGGAAGCAGAGTCCATTGCCAACATGTTCGGCGATGCCGCCTGCCCCATTTTCGAACAAAGTTCTGGAAGCAAGATAGAAAATCGCCGGTGGTACGCATTTCTTCAACGTGTATAATATGTGACTTGCGGCCGAAGAAGATCTGAGCAATCTTGGAGCCACCATCAATCGCTGGGACATCCAAATAGACAGCATTGGACATAACGTCGTCATTGAAGGGTTGAACGTTCATGGCCGGTTGTGGGGAATGGAAACGTTTGAAAATGTTTCCATCAGGGCTAACCGCTAATGAACCATATTGGGTTGAGTTTTCAAACGTGGCTTTGATGCAATCTGTGGAAACCCAACAAAAGAAAGGTTTCAGGGATAAGTAGTCATGTTCGTTGGGGTATCTCTCACGGGGCGTAGCTGCAATACGTGTAGTATCACTGGCAGTACAATCCGTCGGAAACGCAGTGACTGTCCCAGAGGCTTCAGGTAAAGTGCAGCATGCGAGGCGTTCCTGGTGAATGTAGTCGGTGGAAGTAAGCCAAAATGAGCGATCGTTGGTTCTATGATCATCAATAGGAAGGAAGGGAGATCAAGTGGATTGGCTGGAATATGAACTGAGAGACGTGACCGTGGAAGAGCCGGGGGATACAGAGATATCGAATCCTTCAAGACAACGTGGGTTTCCATATTCGTCGTAATCGGCATATGGGAGTTGCTGTGGCTGAGGAGGATATTTCTGGAGAAATTGTTCATCTTTTGCACTGATTGTGGTATCAAGAACAGATGGGTCCCAATGCTTATTGGATGTCATGATAACATGTGGGAGCGTGTCAAACTCAATAGTCATGTACTTTCGCATCGCAAGGTATGGTAAACCGTGTCGTATGCTAAGAGGCAGTGCATATCCATTGGAGGTGGTGATTACCTGTCCACCGCCCGCTTTGATGGATGTGTCATCGACAGTGGAAAAATATGCTTCCATCTGGCCCGAGGACAATATAGAAGGGTGTCGGCCTGTATATGCACATTAATTGAAAATGAGGATGACGGGACCTCTGTTCGATATGGAATAAGCTCCGCATGTAGCAATGGGAATATTTTGTACCTGGTGATTGTTAATGCCGGTGACATTGACATATCGTGGTGGGATATCCTTGGAGATGAAGCATGCATCATTGCCGATGATGCAACCATTTGCGCCGCGATCGACCATGGCAAAACCAGGGCTAGTAACCGTAGTTTTGTGTATGCGGTATGTGTACGACGTTACTGGACTATCGTTAGGAAAGGTCAGATCATCGTCAGGATTATACCACTGGTGAAAATTGGCGGAATAGGAGGATGTTCCCACAGGTATTTGGGTATCACCGTCCTTTTTGTACCAAATGTCAGGGTTTTCGGAGAGGAATCGAGCGGGATGCGCGGGTGACACGGAAGACTTGAGAGGTCGTTGGTCCTTGGATGAAGAGGTTGTTGATTTGTATACACCTAATGATGCATGGAAAACACCTCTACAATCATTTTCTACAGCAGGATGTAGATCTGCTGCGGAATTGGCATGTTCATCTTTGTTTGAAGTATCGTCTTCTCGGAATGATACAGAGTGTCCATGTTGATATGCCTTCCGGGTGATGGGCTTGACATTGTTGGGGTCAGGTTGATCCTTTGAGAGTAAGTCATGTCGTAACGATGCGACCACGATTTTCTTGCCTTCCGGAGAAAAACTTAGCCAACTCTTCATGTCCTGACGTGACAGGGCCTTCCATATGTTTGTAGGCAGCCGCGTGGTAGGGTCAGGGGTACGTCCAGCCTTAAATACCGCATAGTCTTGATAGTCTCCTTCAAATTCGATAGGGAGAGCATAGTCATCATGGTTTTGGCTTTGTTCAGATGAGAAGTCATGAACGTGTGCACGTACAGTCGACCGAGGAGCTGCCATCGCGGACTGGGAATTGAGTCGAGTTGCTTCGAGTAAAAGCGTGATTTTAAGTTTGTGAATAGCAGCTGCTTCAGCTACTGCATCTGTCACGGTGCTATTCGTCCCACCTGGATCCTTGACTTTGGCAAACTGTTCACTTAGCTGAAAGCTGGAATAGCATGCCTGACATAATGCTGATTTTGCAGTATGATACTCAAGGAGCTTGTTGGGAGGACGGAGCTTATTGAGGTGATTTAATTCATCAAACCAATGTGTTATGAATTTCACTTTTGATTCTTTCCAATTGCTGAGATTCAACTTTAGCAACGCTTGTAGTTGAGTCGAATTGTCATATACCTTGGCTTTTGATTCGCTGTGAAGGTTTACGAAATCAAAGTATGCTTTACGTCCATCACGAGTGGTAGAATGGCTGTGTACACACGATGCAGAGAGATCGCTTTTGAAGACTTCCAACATTAGTACCCAGAAGAAGGCACACTGTTTGACAAAAAGATCACGTGTATAACCCTGAAGTGCAGATGGAGGCCAAGTTTCATCAAGGAATGTCTCTGTGTCGATGTCGTATGCCTCGAGTTTAGCTTTGAAACCTACGAGCCAATGTTCAAATCTTGAGTCATTCGTGAGGGGCGTAAAAGACTTTTCATCCCGTGCTTTTTGGCACCAAGATTCATACTTTACCTGCTGAGGTGACTTTTTGTTACTTCCCGGCGGAGGAGGTGGAGGGTTCAGAGCAGATTCGTTCCGCATGCGTAGGGCACGTTCTATGCGGAATGGTTGGAATTCCTTATATGTATATGATTTTACATCTTTCCATTCTTTCTCGTCTTCTTGTAGATCGATAGCGAACTCCGCAAGTGCCTCTATGATCCTTTGAATGGATCGAGGGATATGCGTTGGTAGTCCTCCTTCAGTATAGGTAAGCTCGCGTGCAAAATCCGGTTTGATAAGTGCGTCGAGGAATGCATTCCACTCGCATAATCCGCCTTCCTTGAGAGCTAAACACAACTTATTATTTGCCTCACTTGTTACGAGGAGTAGGGATACGAGTATCGTCTTCATATCAGTATCAAAACTGGGAAAGTGGTTGGCAGTAGTAACTTCGACATCACCTGTGTTGTCCTCGCCCCCAAATACATTGGCGGGCATTACCGGTATGTTCGGCATTTGTGACGGTTCTGATCCTTCGAAGGAATTGCGCGGTGACTGAGAATGAGAACTGCTTCGTGTACGATGTGCGATTGGCATATGCCAGCGTAGGGATTGTATTCAATTCCGTTCCTGTTTCTTTTGTGTGCAAGCCACCTTAGAGCTTGCGACTGTTAATCTATTATTTTCCTTCTGAATCCGGTCCGTTGAAAGTCTGATTCAAAGGCTTCTGGAGAACAGCAACGCTGCGTTAGTGTGTTAGTAGACAAACGATTGTACTCTACGCGTGACAATTGTGTTTGGATACTTTCGGCAACGGATAATCGGACTACAGGCAAGACTATGGAAACGCCAGATCTCTTCTTGCTGTGACTTGTTCAGATTGCAGCGAGACAGACCTTAGTATGTAGATTACAAGTAGTTGGTAGCGACTAGTGTGCATTTTGGGATATAAATCAGTTGAATGTTAAAAGTATGAGATAAAGTGAAATCTTGCTGAAATGCAAGATATCTCTTTTATTGAGATGAATACGTTGCAACTGCTGTTGCGTAGTGATGAGATTACTCGCTGATTATTTCCGTACATGTATTGGTCGTTGACCATATATATCTGTATGCATGTATATATACTGTGTGAGAATCACACGCCAACGGTTTTCTTCTCTTGTTCCGTTAGGAAGACTTCATGATATGTTTATCATTAAGGTCAGGAATTGCTCCCGTAGCTCGTGTGATATTTTATGAAGTCAGAGTTTGCTCACCGAAGAACAATGGCAATACTGTAAAACAGGGATTGCTCACCGTTGATGCGCGATGGGAATCGATGCACCGTGGGAATCGATATGCCGTGGGAATCAATTACTTTGATTGATACGGGACTCATGGATTCGTACGAATAGGGTATCTACCATCTGGTAGCTTTGGTACTTCTGGTCACGAAAGGAATTTAATACTATAGAAGGACCGACCAACATGTATTGTGACAATGACTCGGTTGTTAAGAATGTAACACACCCGGAAAGCCCTTGTAAGAAGAAGCACAACAGTATTGCTTACCACAAAGCGCGCGAATGCATCGCGGGAAAGATTATCCGGATTGGCAAGGAACCCGGTGAAACTAATATTGCAGACCTACTCACTAAGCTTATGGGTGGAGTAAAGCTATTCTCCTTATATAGGAGATGCATGTGGAGGTGCAAATAAAAGGACCGACCCTTAAGGTATCTTCTACAAGTACTTAACACTACGAGTACGAAGACACGGGGACTCTAGAAAAGCGCCGGTAGCAAACGTACAAACGTACGGACATTCGGAGATACACACGAATGAGATACACCAACACACGTACGACTAACAGGAAAATAAGCGAGCTGACTTGCCGAATCGCTAAAGATGCGCTAATAGTGCACCAATAGAGGTTCGATCCAAGAAATCATCTTACATGAAAAAACACTCACAAATCTAAATACTAATACCTGAATAAAGAAAGTGTGTCGTAACAAAGAAAACAAACGCAATCGGCCTTGTGGTCGATTGGTTTAGTGAGTAGAATAATCCGTACCGTTAAGAATCGATCGTCTCTGCCGATCGACAGGTTAATTACTCTCGTCAAATTACTCGTCGTCATCGTGTAATTTTTAGCATACAGAACACACGTTATTAATACACAAAACACACGCAAAACCATCTTCGATTGGTCTTTTTGTTACCATATAATTCACCGTGATATTCATTAGAATATCACATGCATTGTACCTTATCATGTAGAATTAGAACTAGGTTGTACGTAGATTTTAGGGCATGAAGGTGTTTTAGAGTTGTTAATTCTTCGAAGAGTGAGCTGATGGGAAAACTCTCGCTAAGAGTTAATCCACATGTAAAGTCGTTGCCGGTCATTCACTCAGGAATAACCTTAAGGATAAGGTTATTGCCCTTATGACTTTTGTACGAATACACATTACACGATGAATTCTTTTCAGTCCCCTTCAGTCATAAATCCTCCAACCGTTAAGCAGCTGGATTCTATGACTTAACTTATTCATCGTGAGTCATTGTCATATGTTGAATACCAAACTGTATCCATTCTACCATCAGAGGCCCTATCAAAAGAAATGGGGAGGCATTTTGCCATTCATTCTGGCTCGTATCAAGGCATTTTGCCCTGATCCTTGCCCGATTGATATATTGTAATCCATGGATCAAAGTATCCATTTTCTTCTGTTCCATGATCGAATGTAAAATCATCTTGTTGCTTCAATCGAACGATTGATCGAACATTCGCTCAGAACGAAACAAACTTACCACATGCATCGGGAACAGTGTTCCCAGAAAACAGCGCCACTCATTAGCTTAGTAAACAAATCAGCAATATTTGTTGAACCTGGTTCCTTTGCAACTTGGATAATCCCTGCTGCAATAGATTCGCGCGCTTTGTGGTATGCAATGCTGTTGTGCTTCTTCTTGCATGGGCTTTCAGGTCGTGTAACATTTGTGACAACAGAATCATTATCGCAATACACATTGGTGCTTCCATCAATCGGAACACCCATCATTCTCAACTTGTATCTTAGACCTTCAACCAATTTGATTGCAATTTTTAATGCAATGATTTCAGATCCAAAAGTTGATGTTTCAACTGTTGTTTGCCTTTTGGAAAACCAAATGATTGGTGCATTATTAATGAAGATAATAACACCAGTATGAGATCTCCTTGTTGCTTTGCATCCAGCATGGTCAGCATCAACAAAACAACTCATCGTCACATGTTTTCCCAAAGCTTCAGGCATATCTGCTGGTATAACTTTGGTGGCGCCAGGATAAAATTCAGACCAGTCACATTTTTGGAATTTACTCTGATTGATGCTTGGTACTGAATCATCAAAAACCAATTTCGACCTGTTGTATTTTTTCAAATATGCAAATATGTGAAATAACTGGTTCAGATGTCCCTTTCTTGCTTGAGCCAAATACCTTGACATGAGGGAAACTGGCATAACAATGTCAAGCCTTCCTAGTTCACAAATCCATCTGAGAACTCCAATCAAACCTTGATAGTAATTTTGCAATTCAGGATTCAATTCCTCTGATATATCAATTTCCGGTCTGTAATCATGTGACAGTGGACTGGACGCTGATTTTGGTAGATACTTGTAGCCATATTTTTCAGTTCCTAGCTCTTGTTCGACAGCTGCAACTGCTTTTGCCGTATATTTGGTACTTGATAATGACCACCTTGGCTTTGAATCGCCTTCGAAGTAAAACTTTCCAATATCAGCTCCCAAGTACAGAGTTGGCTCTTCTATCGCATCATCCTTCAATTTGAACTTTCGTTCAATGTTTTCTAGCTGGAACTTTGGATCTTCACCAGAACATAAGATATCGTCTACATAGGCAATGAGCATTGCCCAGTATCTGGATCCATCTTTCCTGGTTTCAATTTGTAAGTGCACATCCGGATCTGCTTTGCAAGGGTAATATCCAAGATCCCTCAAATGCTGCGTGAGATATGATCTAAAAGATGCTCCCGCAACTGACAATCCATATAATGCTTGAACTATCTTGCAAGGCCTTCCTGCAAGATGTGGCGGGAAACCGTCTTCAGCTCTCGCTTTTAGAAAGTATTTCTCCTTAATCGGGGCTGTCAAATATGCATTTTGAATATCTGCTGAGAGAACTTTCAAATCATTCAGCTCTGCCAGCAAGAAGAATATTCTCACTGAGTCCCGACTGGGAACAGATGAATATGTATTCTCTTTTGCTATTGCAGGAACCTTGTGACCATCCCCTACCAATCTAGCCTTCCTTGTTAGGGATCCAAGCTTGATGTCAAATATCATGTAGGTGGTTATTTCCTTGTGACCGACTGGAATAACATCTTCATCAGAAAATTCAAACACTGCTATATTATTTGTCATTTCTTTATGAATTGCTCTTTCCCAGTGATCTGTCCCTGTTTTCTTATCAATTGCCAGTGCTTGTGTGATTGAATGTGGTTATTCAACACCATATTTGTGAGTCTTCAACCAATACTTGGCTGTTTTTGCTGCCTTAAGGATTTGCTCCTTTCTTCTCAAAATTTTGTGCACCCACCATCTGAATGCTGGTGATTTTTCAAGATTATTGTTGACTGCATATTCAGCTAGTTGCACTGGGAATGATTCTTTAACATCACTTAGCTTACACCATGATTCGGTTCCATCTTTCCAACTGGCCAAAATCCTCCAACCCCTAGTCGTCGGTTTATGGCTTTGCCGGCCATTTTTGGCTACAGTTGTGGCCTACTCATCAGTTAGAGCAGTGTTGCCGCATTCATGGTCAATTAGCTCATCTAACATCGTGAACATTCGTCCATCATCATCAACAGAACTGTAAAGACTCTCTGCAACAATATTTGCTGTGCATTCCTCAATGGTGCCATCAGATAGTTACAGATTGTACAGCCTCGTGTCTAGTATTGGATTCTCATTTCTTACTCCAATTGGTCTGTTTTGCAGATCTCGCACCCTATCCTTGACAATGCACCTGAGCCTTTCATCATTTCTTTCAATGATTACTTCATTCCCCAGATACTCATCTGGTTCATCAATATCTTTGACTGACGCCTCTGGCTCAGCCATTTCAAGTTTCAGATCAGATGATTTCACTGGTTGTTCCTCAAATAGCTCCATTTCAGGTTCCGGGTAGTTTTCCTGGAAGAAGGAAGCGCTGTCTTTCACTTTGTCACCAATCTTGGATTCAATTGATTTGTCGATTGCTTCCATTCTTCGTAGGACATCTCTATCCCTCCATTCATATTCCTTGACAGGCCTTATTGAATTTGTGGATATTGGTATTGCTGATTTGGTCAGGATCCAAAAACAATCACCTCCACCCACCTTATTGCCACAAGGGCCCAACCATCGGCCCAATCTTTCAACTCCCCGGGAGGAGGAATCACCTTTGTCAAAGTAGAATACGAAATCATACCATTCTGATGAAGTGTATAGTGCAATATCAGGCCTATAGCCATGAACCAATTCAAATGGAGTTCTCCCCATTGAAGAAGGGTTGCTCAATGCAGTCCTTTGACTGATATTAGCACATAGCTCACCACAAAATGACCATAATCTCCTGGGTGACTTTTTCTTTGCTGCCTTGGTTGTGATTGCACCACCAAGATGACCGATTGCTTGCTCAGCACAATTTTGAAATGGGCAATGTGGTTGGATGAATGTTTGATGGATATGGTTGCGCTTTACAATTGAATTCCAGTGAGTTTTGTAGGTTCTTGGAGATCCTTGTTCTGGAGCACCATCAGAAATTAAATGCTCAGGGATTCCAACTTCATGAATGAATATTTTCAACCCTTGATGCGCTTGCGATTTGTCTTGTATTGGTATGAACACTTCGAACCCATTTCCATTTGTAAAGATCTGTGTACATTTTTCCTGCCTCATAATACTGGTGGTTCTAGCATGCCAGGTATCTGTGTACCAGGTTCCTTGAGCACTTCTCTTGTTTCTAAAGCGCTGTGTTGGCAGCCGCTTCATCAAAGGTAATTACAAATCTCTCAGGGCCTTCTGAGTAGTGACTTTCAGTGTCTGTTCAGCCTTCTTGAAACTAATATTCCAAGTCTTGGCTAGGCGTTCACAGTCAACTTTGTTCGGACCTTCAATTGTAATCACTGATGGCCCCAATTGATTTCTCCTGTGAAGCGACCTCCTTTCAAGTGTATTGTCAATTTCTTGCAAGCTGGGGGCCGGTTTTGATTCATCTTCAGGAGCTTTCGTGAAGTCAAATTCTGTGTCATCAAACAAAACTGGTCTACCCTTCGTGCGCTTGAAATATTTGCATCTTGAAACTTTCTGGTCACTGACGAGATCCTGTGAGAAATATTGCCATCTGTTGCTATTTGGCATTCAGTCAGCACTCTTCTGGTTGATATTTGGTGCAACCTCATTAGCTTGCATTGCTGCATGAGATTTGGATGCTTGGGCTCTATGCTGGTCTTGGAGAGCATGTCTGTAACGTTACTTGTAGGTTCTGTTACCACTGAGCTTGCGTCTCCAGTTGACATGGCTTGAACGCTAAACTGGTCCCCTGAAATTGGATCACCATTGTCAATTGCTAACTCTGCCATCCTGAACTTCAGTGAATTTGGGTCCCATGGGGTGTCATTTGTCGCAATCAAATGTTGACATTCATCAAGTTCCATTCTTGTTGGTTTCCTTGTGGGAAAATATGAAATCACATTTCTCATACTCAGTTTTATGAAAACTTTCTTCGGATCGTCATCTTCCATTGGTGTTTGGATTGTGATTCCATGCTTGGATCTAGGGTCAAAATGACGAGGTGTCTCTTCAACAGAATTGAAATTGCAGTCCCTCACTTGATTTGGGGATATCAAGCTGTTCTTCAATTTCTTCCCAAAGTACAGCGCTTGGTGGAACACTATGATGTAGACTTGACCTGATGTTGGATTTGTCCAAGCAGTTGCACAACTTCCAATTGGGATTTTCTTGATTGGCTTGTACTCTTCAGAAAAGGGCGCAACATCAACGTGTGTTGTGATCTGATCAGGATTGAGCAATATCATGTTGCTTCCAGCCGCAGTGGTGTCAGCATGTGAGTCTAACTCACAGTATCCTTCTTCATTTTCTCCATCATCAAAATCTAGAGGAATATTCATCTTATATAATGACCGGCTCACCATTTTTAACCATTTGTTTTCTAGTGTCTGGTTATGATGTCATTTCTTAGATTTTGATCCAAAGTTATCACCTGCACCTTCCTTTTCATCTTCTTTTGCCTTTTTGGTTTCAGCAGCCTTGAGATTTCTCTTCTTCTTTGCCTGTCTCATCTGGTAAAGCTCCTGACGCTGTTCTTTTGACATTGTTTTATAAACACTTGTTGGATATGGCTTGCACTCAACTTTTCCTGTAAAAGACCCAGTTGTTTTCTGCTTCTTATTGCTTGACGTGCCCACAGAATACACACTTCTGGAACCTCTTTTATGCTTCCCGTTTGCAAGCTTCTTCAATCCAAGACAATTGGTGAATAATATCAAACATTCATTGAAATTGTCCCGGTAATTTTTGCTCTCATCAATTGCATCGGCTTTGGCAGCATCAAGTCGCTCATCGCTGATTGAATTGATAAAGTCCCAGACAAATCTCCTTTCATTGTGGTTCTTTTCAAATCTCAGAATTGTACCATGGAAAGCAGTCCAATTCCTCTTGTGCTTGTTCCAATCATAACTCTTATGATCACCCGTGTAGTGTGATTCTTTCATTTCCTGGTAGGTTTTGTTCAGAACCATAGTGATATTGGTGTCAGTGTAAGCATGTTGCATCAATGAAATGAAGACGTTTCTTGCATGACCTGAGTTCAATTCAGTATTTTGGAAATGTGCCACATATTCCCAACCTGGCCCTTTTCTTGTTGCATCACATAACAACCTCCAGACGACGTTGTTGTCTTCATCATACTGGTGACCTGACAAAACGCCACACCTTTCATTGTAGTCACTCCAAGTTGGATAGGTATCTGATGGACTTTGCCCGACTGTTCCAGACCTGGCTTCATCAGTAACATCTTCCTTCTCTTGGGGTCTTATGACATACAAGATTGGGAAACCTTCAGAGTTGAATCTGTATCTCAAGTTTTGGCAAAAACCTTCCTCCCATTCTCTGAATTTTGTAAGATCCTTTAGCTCTGGTGGGGTTGCCTTTTCCTGTGATTTCACACTTGACTCCATCATCTTGATTCTGAATTGTTGCAACTCCAGGTTGTTTGGGTTTGCTTTCCAGTCGACGGCCCTTGGCTTGACTCCAATCAATGGTTGATACCGAGCCCAGTTTGCCCATGTGAGAAGCCTTGACGATAGTCTGTTACCGTAGTGGATACTTTTCGGGTTAGGGCATTCTGGACTGATAGATTTCAATCCATGCATGAATGATTTGATGCTTTCCTTGTTGAGGTCCGTAATTTCTCTAATGTTAGACATTCCTCCCCTCATAATTTCCTCAGCTGATTCATAGTTAATACCAAAGTCCATCAAGCTGCTTCTGAAAGCAAGCTGTTCTGGATTCAGTAATCTTCCATTGTTGAATCCCCTGATTTTTATTTTGGGTTGGATTTGTATTTTTGCCATTAACGAACGATCAGCCCTTGAGTCCTCATCTTGGTCCTCTTCATCACTGCTGTCGTTATCTGGATCCTTTCTCCTTGTTGCATCTTCATGTACTGATATGATCCTTTTCCTTACTTCTCGATCTATAATCATTTTCATGATTGAGTTCTTTTCTGGATCAGCCATAGCCCTTTCCATTACTCGCATGATCCTTTCATCAAACTTGTCTTCACTAACAGAATCTTTTGGGTCCTGATCCACATCCATTTTTGTTTCCTCATTGGGGTCATAGTCCTCATCATCTTTTGGGTTCGCTCTTGTGGTTCGTCTTGCCGGAGCCATGATGGGGACGAGATTTCAAATGGATGGGTGATACGATCGAATATGTGGAAAGAGAGTGTAGTTGGGCCTAAGAATTGGATGTGAGATGGATGTTAGATGTTGGCGACTGTCAAGTGTGATTTGCTTATCTGTTTGTATATATCCGGATCGAATTTTCGTTCCGGTTATTTGTTCTGATTTGTGTACTGGTCCAGATCAAGTTTTCGTTCCGTCCTGTGTGTGAGCTTTTGCGTTTGTTGCAATTCAAGATTGTGAGCTTTCCTATCCTTTCTTGGGATTTGCTCATTCTGTATTTCTGTGGTGAAAGATTGTTTCCTGAGAATTTAGTGTTCTCATCATCCGATCTTCGAGATTTGGTGTTCTCGACGATCTTCGAGATTTGGTGTTCTCGATTCTATATCTTTGGATTTTCTTGCGGGCAGATGTTCTTCGCAATCTGTCCATTCCGGTTTGTTTTCCACCACAGAATACTTGAGGCTCAATCTTCTGGCTCACGCCGTTCTTGTTTTCAGTGAAAGATCAGTGTTCTTGGATTTGATATTGATTCCTTTCAACTGATGCCAACCTGGGCGACTCTTTCAGCTGAATCGTCCAGCCCTTTTCCCTTGCTTGTTGCTGGATCTCAAAACCCGATGGAGCCTACCATCTTGGTTCGGGTCTTTGGTCTCTTCTTTCAGGGAGACCACCCTGGTGTTGGTCTATTCCAGGGCTCCACAAGCAATTGCCCCTTTTTACATCCTTGAGGGTTGATGCCGGTTGCTGATCAGGCTAATCCGGATTCGTTGTCTTTGAGCTCAACTGCGTTTCTCATGGGAAACGCCATTCTCAGCATTGTAGGATGCTGGCCACAGCTCGTAGACGCTGGGTCTGATAAACTAAAGAAAGTGTATCGTAACAAAGAAAACAAACGCAATCGGCCTTGTGGTCGATTGGTTTAGTGAGTAGAATAATCTGTACCGTTAAGAATCGATCGTCTCTGCCGATCGACAGGTTAATTACTCTCGTCAAATTACTCGTCGTCATCGTGTAATTTTTAGCATACAGAACACACGTTATTAATACACAAAACACACGCAAAACCATCTTCGATCGGTCTTTCTGTTACCGTATAATTCACCGTGATATTCATTAGAATATCACATGCATTGTACCTTATCATGTAGAATTAGTACTAGGTTGTACGTAGATTTTAGGGCATGAAGGTGTTTTAGAGTTGTTAATTCTTCGAAGAGTGAGCTGATGGGAAAACTCTCGCTAAGAGTTAATCCACATGTAAAGTCGTTGCCGGTCATTCACTCAGGAATAACCTTAAGGATAAGGTTATTGCCCTTATGACTTTCGTACGAATACACATTACACGGTGAATTCTTTTCATGAAATCACTGAATACTACTAAAATTACCTAGTGGACTACACGTGTAAAAGTGTTAGTGAAGTAGTAAGCTCACGAGAGCAAAAATAGATGCGTAGGTACGGCTAAAGCCTCAGAATAGGTTTTTAAAATCTTTGTCAGCCTCGGTGCCTGCCACAAATTTGGCTATTATTGCTACTGGACCTTGTTATCGGGTATTTTCTATCTACTTACATTTGAATGGGCCTCGTGATCAGTTCCTCTCCTATGTAAAAGTAACTGTCTTTAATTGATGGTTAGTATATCTATATTCAATTCCATACGTACGCCAATACTTTATATTCCCCGTATCTTTGGCGGTCATTTATCTTCCTCAAAAATAACGCTCCGATTGTCATTCGGCCATTTATTTTCCTTATCTTGTTTTCCTTTATCCCCTGAAATATTTACCGACAGCCCAATGTACACCCTATACTTCATGACAATGAGGCTGACAACGAACACTTACACTTCCGATCACTCTGCCTTTACCCCAACATTCCTTTTTCTTTCCGTTTGACCATGTCTTATTCGAAACGCAATGGCTCCAGTCAATTCTTTGTAATTACTTTTTTTTCTACCCAGCTGTTCTATCTTTTTATCCGGAAGATTATCTGGGTTGTCATCCTTCAATATGTTGTTTTCAACCAGCAACTCTTCAACTGTCATATTATGAGAGGCAGCAATTCTTTCTAGAGTTTGTTCCGGTGTTTCATCCTCCAAATTGATCTCACTGTCAATCAGCTTTTCTTTCCCCATATTTTCCAATAGAATTTTCAATGCCTGCTTGCTGTTTGAATATAACTGTAGGCTTATTGTCGTCCCTTTCTGTCCATTACCACTCTTATTTTCTCCTTACTTGCCTCTTCTGCTTTCTAATTTCTTCTTGTTTGGACTATTCCTCTTATTACTGTTTTTTGAACCTGAAGGCCTTCCTCTCTTTTTTGCCGGTAACCTGACATGAATTTCATCTTGTGTGCAGCACAAGGTACACGATTCCCCCATGCATTTACTGCATGTGTTATCACAGTAAATACACTTCTTTTTCGCCTTTTTATCGGCACAACTCTTACACGCTTTATTCCATCTGTGTGGAGCTTTTATTTCATCCCTCCCATCATTAACTTTTTCATTATTGTCAATGACGGAATCATCCCCATTAGCATGGAAAAATTGATTGGTCTCATCTTCATTCTTGTCTCCCCTTTTATCCCCGACCACGTTGTTGGCCAAATCTTTTGTGTTATTCTCCACCTTGATCTTTTCTAGACGACAAGTCCAATGAAATTTGAAAGCTTTCCACACATTTTCTCTCTCTATAAAACCCATCTTGTTCCGTCATTCCAAATTGGCTTTATTAGTCGCGTTTCACGGTAGTTTGGCTATCAGAATTGCGCATGTTGCTTTCTGCATACAAATCTCTATTGGTACGTCGTAATCACACATTGTATGAGTTTCTTCCCATAGAGCATCAAATTCTCTGAAGTAACACTCCGCATCCTTCTTTGGACAGAATTTTAGTTTCCAAATGTTATCCACCATTCCTTTGAGCTTTCTCTTTTTTCCGCCGTCCTTCATTTTACTCAGGTCAATTGTGTGCTGTTCTGTATCCATATATTTCTCAGCCATCTATTTTACTGACTTATCTCTGGCTTCTGCCTTTTCTTTAAGCCTTTTGTTTTCATGATACATGTCTCGTAGACTCTCATTCCAATGCTGTTTCAAATCTATCCAGTCTTGCTCCCTCATCCCATCATCATCAAAAAGGTGCTTTTCTACCCAATTCTTATGTATCATATACATAAGAATTCCTTCATTCTTGCAGTTACAAAACTGTGTTGCTGCAACTTGCATCCTTAATTCAATCGACGTAACATCAATTTGCTTCAGGGTTTCAAATAGGTTCTCCGTGAACTCAAAGTAATATTGCGCTCCATTAGTCATCGGTGTATATTTGCAGTTTTCTATGGATTTCAAGACTTTTTTTTATTGCCTTCTTATTCACTCAATCGGTAATTTTTTGAATCCCATCATACGTGTCCGATTTTTCAAAATCCTTTTTCAGCTCTTGCTTCCAATTACTCGCTCAAAATCTTCTTTTGTTTTGTGCCGTCTGGTCTACCGTTTTACTTCTCATGCCCTCTAGTCAACAAATCCAATGAACTCAAAAATATTTTCACACCTTATTCTTTTCTAGAGTTCCGGCGGTTTCCATCCACTTCGCATATGCTTTATTGATATCTTCTTTTGGCCGATTTAACTTTAAAAACCCTTGTATTGCTTTCTCCATTTTAACCGCTTGTGGTATTTCATAACAACAATCCAATTCACCTTTTGTGCATACATCTTTGACTTGTTTGAAGTATTTCTCCCCACCTCTACAGTTACCGCTTAGAGTAAAAGTTATCTTTGAAATGTTGTTCAGCACATCTTTAATCATTTGCTTTTTCTCTCCATCCTTTAATTTCGTCATGTAGTTTTCATGGTGTTTGGTATCCATGTATGTCTCAGACCTTGCAATAACTGACTTGTCCCCTTCTTTGGCTCTCTTATGTCTCTTTATCTGTCAGCGCCATTTACATACTCCGTGCCATCTTCCAAATATTCCGACGGCACCGCATGGTACAATATCTTCAAACGAGTATTCCAATGCTGTTTAAAATCAATCCATCTTTTGTCATGCCCAATCAATTCGCAATAGCTCTTATTATCCCTCTGCATCCAATCCTGATGTATGGCATACATTCCCTTTCGATTTTTTTGGGGAGGAGAAAAAAAAACCATTAGTGCAATCTTCATCCAAATTTCCGTCAGTAGTTGATACTGATGCTTCAATCTCATGTACTGGCAAAAAGTTTCCAATACTTCAAAGATAGATTCCGCTCCTTTCATTTGTGGGATATATTTCTTTGCTGAAATGTGTTCTATAATGGAGGCTATAGAATTATTCTTCTTGCAATCCTTCATTTCTTCAATGCTCTGCATTATGGCAACTGTCTGAAAATCATCCTCCGGCTTTTCTTTCTGTTTCTCTGGAGTAGTCATTTTGATCGATGTTTCTTCTATTTCACTATTCTTCAGCCTAGTTGATTTGTTGTATCTGAGTACTTCTGCAAGAGTAATATCTGCTTCACCTTTTTTGTCAAACATTTTATATTCTATTTGATCTGTCCTGCACAATATATGGTTTCCGGTGTAAATACAGTCTGTCAATTTGCTTCCCAATCAATCGTTGGAGTTTCGTCATATTACTTTTTCTTCACCAAGAATCGATGATACTGTTACCGTTACTATATTATCTGTTTTTTGGTTGGTTTCAACACACTATTATTGCATCGTTCTGGTTTCTCTCTTGTTTTAATATTTGTTTGAGCTATTTGTCCTCTGGGCTCTTATTATACCTTTATTCTTTTATATTGGTGTCGGCAACAATCTTGGGTTTTTTTTCTGTTGCCATCTTTTGCCCGTTTCTTGTACCAACCCGTGTGTGCTTCATTTTCTGTTTGTCTTTTTTAACTATGCCCCTCTCTCTTATATTCATATGATTTGTATCATAATACCGGTTAATTAATATGGATCATTGAATGTTTCACTGTCACTTTATATATTTATTTATCTCATTTTTATCACAAGCATGACTGACTCACACTGTTTTTTCTTATTCCTTTTTGAGTAATTACAGGATTTGTTTCTAATACGTCAGTTGGTTGCTTACCTTTCCTTTTATGTAATGATGTATGCCCCATTGTAAGTTAGTATCATACTTGTTAGCAATGGGTGTATTACCGCCTTCACCCCGCCTTCTGCTTTGCCTCTTCCAATAATCCCGGCCTGTATGCCTGTACTTCCTGTGTTTTTTGCTTTCTCATAGCATCACCATAGATATGTAAGTAGGTCATTATCATCATTTTGACGTGCACGTTATGTTCCATCCCCACTTTGCCAGCCCCGAGGACACCACTCAATGGAATTAGTTTACGTTGGAATACTTATTAGCTATGATGTCCTCTACATTCCATTGCCATTTTTTGTTCGGCAACCAGTACAACCAGGATGGAACCGTTTTTTTTCACAACACATTCAACTGCAATGGGTTAACCTTTACTTGCTTATTCACTGACTTTGTCTTCAACATCAATATCTCTGAGTCGGAATATAAACTGTGGTACATTTTCTCAAAGAACAAAGTGTTCCTGGATGCAACCGCCAAAATAACAGTCAATCCCCCTTGTTTATCATCAGGTCATCTCTGGTCAGTTGCTCCTTACATTCTTTCTGATATTTGCCAACCTTTGTACCAGTGTCGGAAATCCGAATTAGTTAGCGAGCGGACCATATCTGTCTCTGGTGGATGTTTGTATCGCGACTACCTATGGTACATAAGTAATTGTAAATCTTTCATTTCATGTGACCACTACAACACACTGGAAACAAAAGTGAAAGAACATATAAAACACAAGACGTCAGACTTTTGCCTTCTATACGGCCTGGCTGCTGTACATTAGTATGGGTACCACAAGCCAGCTCAGTTAGTGCCCAAAATTGTTGAATTCCAATTATCTTCTGTAACAGATTTAGAGGTGACTGATTGGAATGAAATTGCCTCTATATCCCCTTTTTGGCCAGATGTGCGCAACAATGTTTTGCAGCAACTCTGCCAGAACGTCAGGTTGATTATATTCTACCCGATGACTACCAAAGGTATTGATACGGCAATGAATAATAATTTCTTACCCCGTGAAAAGGAAAAACTGACTGGTGTTGTTCGTGAAGGCAAAATAGAGTGTTGTCTCTGTTACCAAGATTACTGTCGATGGTCTGTGAACGGTCCTATTATTTGGGATAACATTGATTGTGTCTTCGGAGGTTGCTGGAAGGGTTTTCATACAAATAGGCAACACAGGAAATTTGGTGCTACCTTGTCAAAATTTGCAATTCAATCAAATGGACGGGTTTGTGGTTGTCCAAAACCTCCTCTCTGTGTTATCAACAGAATGAAAGATATCTTCCCAGACATTGACTGATGACCTAGTTATGCTGGTCCTGATATGAATGGACACACTGACCATACCGACCATACCATAATAGCCAGTGAACGTGTAACAATTAAATTTTACCATGCACTGTGAACCTCTGTAATCAAAAGTCTAAACCTTAAAAATATTTTGAAACAAAAAGTCGCAATAGACGTCAACCTACCGGTATTTTGTCGAGTCCATTTCTGTCAGTCATTGTTTTCAGAACCTATTATCAGGTCCATTTTTGTCAGTCGCGCTATTTGGAGCCTATTATCAGGTCCATTTCTGTCAGTCGCGGTTTTGGAACCTATTATGCCGGATGAAAATGTATACATCGTTTAATGTGTTTTTTTTACTGGCTGCGTCAGCTGGTACCATGTCTTTGCTGGAAAACTACGCCCATCCATTTCCATTTTGCCTTGTTCTTTCAAGTTTGGTTTTGGTCCAATGCCAATTGTGTCATAACAGTGTATGACTGCCTTCCCATTCAGTGGGGGATAACCACATAGAAGGTAGCACAGCATGATACCCAGACCCCAAATGTGGTTCATTGCCTAGGTGTTGCCTTTGTCATGGTCTGGGAATAATTTGTAGTGGACGTAGTCCAGTGCCTCTATCCAAACCGCGGCAGCTTTGGCTTCCTAAAATCTTTCTTTACTGCTGTTTAGTGTTGTTCGTACAATATTTGTCATCTTGCATCCATCCAGGATTGTGAGTACAATATGTTCATTTATGTCGCATAGACAGTCATACCCTGTTTCAAAATGGTACAAAAAAGGATTGAGGTCTTCCCTTTGCACTTCATCCATACGTTCCTTGTACTCATTGCCCATTACAGGAAACCTTTCGTGTGTGGAGTACGTGGCATCCGTTGCACTACTAGTATCCAGGATCCTTGATAAATGAAAAACTCATAACACATAGTAGAGTATCAGTGATTTTGACTTCAATGTTCTTTGATACTTATTCCCATACAGCATCATTTGAACTATCATCATGATTCAATAACAAACCAGAATGCATTTTATTTCCGCTGAACAACTATCCAGCATGTACTTGCTCTTCTTAGTATTTCAGAGTATTATGAAGATGTACACGACCACGCTCATCAATGAATTGCAAATTCATAAAGATTAAAGAAGTGTGATGTTCACATCGTTAGCGTTGAAGCATCCATTCTGTTCATCGTATTAACAAGAATGTTCATGCTGAAATTTAAGGTTATAATGTAATATGTTCCATGACGTACTAACACTACTACTAGCAAAGTGACTATTGGCAACCCAGTGTTACTGTTTCTCTCACCACATTGAAATGAAGCAACTAGTAGAACTCATAACTTCTCACCAACATGCATCACATTGTTGGTTCATTGCCTAACATTATTGTTTCATGATAATGCATCCTGTTCTTGTGCATAATACGAACAGGTTGGTCAGTACTAGTAGAAGAATATGAAAACATTAAAGAAAAACATTGTACTAAATATGAGTTAGGATTCTTTGTTACGTCAACAACCATTTTGTTGTTAAGATCAAGCCAATGTGGAGAAGTAGTACAATCACTTCTTTGCTTTTTTGCCATTCTTTGTTGTGTTCTATGGTGTGTGACCACTATGCATTAGCCGATACACCATTTCATTTGAACAACTTGGACAACTTTGTGCACTGAGGTGTATTCGACCCGACACGGTTGTAAGGGAACCAGGTTGCATGTTTCACTTTTCTACCATCCGGTAGTTTTTGTACACCATGTATCCAGGGTAAACAGGAAAAGGGTTCTTCCTCTTAGACGCATAACTCTTCACTACACCAGTTCCAGGTGGGGGAATACCCTGGATTGTAACATTGCTATCAATTGCGAATTTAGGATACAAGATCTTGGGATCACGTTCTCTGAACAACACCTTCATGCTGCCAGAGGCCTATTTTGTAACTATGTCATTGGGTACAGGACGAGGAACTGGCAGAAGGTATCCAAGATCTACAACATGGGCAAGGTTTGGAGAAACCTTCCTCTCCTTCTGCTTGGCCTCTCCATTGGATTTGTCTGACACTGACTTCCTACGTTTGCGATTATTGCAAAGGAATGGCTTCTTCTTTCCCTTTATCTGCGTGGATGGGTTGTCTTGGATTACGATAGGGATGGCGGGCTGTTCCTTCTCATTTCCTTCCTCCTGTTGTTTGGGCTCATCTACAGATCCAGGTTCAACAATACCGGAGTCCGAGTCGACTGTCAATTTCTCTTCTCAAGGAAATCAAAAGAATGATTTCACTCCATTTAGCCCTTTGTTAGTGAACACTAGCCATCGGACGGAATACGTGCCGTTTTCTTTGACAAAGGTCTCAAAGTTTTTCATGTGCTTCTTGAGGAAGTCCCACTTTGCAATGTTGGCTGCATTGTGACGTTGAGTCCTTGGTACCTTTATTTTCTGGAAAAGTTGGATCAAAGAGTTGCCATCAGATTGTAAAGTCTTTTCATCCTCGCCTGACACAAAGCTTACTTCCAAGTTTGCTTCCGACACGTATTTTTTCTTCTGGAAAACCGCACACAGAAGTTCCTATGTCACAGGAACGAACAATTGCCCCCTAACAAGAAGATAATTGTAAGTAGTGAGAAATCATAGGGACCTCTCAATACATTCACAACCTTTGAGTACTATTTCCAGTCACATGATAAAGATATCACGGAATACGAATCTTGTATGTTCCCAGAACAATTGGTCGTCCAGCGTGTACGCGCAGTTCTCATCAAAATCAAGGAACCTTGCGATGGATAAGCTGTAGTTCTCTTTTGCAAGGGGGTAAGTCTGTGAACACTCTTCACCTCTTAGAAGCTCAGGTGGAGTTCCTTTTTCAAATTGAATGGATTGTCTGTCATCAGTGGCTAAAATGAATAATTCATCTTTGCGGTTAGGTGTGCCAGGATTGGAGATCGACAATAATTGGCGCTCTGCTTTCAAATAGTTGTCCAAATTCTCGTGTCCCTTGTCAACGTCAACAGGAGATATTTTTTCTTATTTGCCCACGTCCGATAACTGTCCTGCGACCCTTTTTTTTGTCACAAGGTACTTTTGCCACCCTTGCTTGTGTGTAATTTTGACACAAGCCTCCCCCTGTGATTCAGTAGCTTCGTATCATACTCATTTTTCTAACTCTCAATCCCTGGTTTGCGATTATTTTTTTCCTTGGGTCATGAATAATTATTATTAATTTTTAATATAACCTACCCGTACGTTCGCGAATCACACCTACTAAAATTAAATAGGCAAGGTCATGACTCACAACCAAGCCCCCCCTGTGATTCGGTAGCTTCTTTGTATCATACTCATTTTTCTAACTCTCAATCCCTGGTTCGCGATTATGTTTTTCCTTGGGTCATGAATAATAATTATTAATTTTTAATATCACCTACCCATATGTTCGCAAATCACACCTACTAAAATTAAATACGCAAGGTCATGACTCACAACCCTTAAAATGTATCTCCATTGCTTGCGACACACTACCCTTACAATTTAACACTTGGACTCGCGACACACAACCCTTAAAATTTAACACCATCGCTTGCGACTACCTACCACTACAATTGAATTATTCGGGTCAAGAATTTGTCTAGTAGTATTATATGCAAAATATGTATGATAGGTACTACGAGTACTTCTTTCCGTACATTTTAGTCATTTGTGTCACACAATCTACTATTTGCAACCATGGTATGCAATGTATGTAAGATATGTACCTTTTACCCTACGTCCGAGAACTGTTTCTCTACCCCCGCAGGCTATCGCGTGGTACTTTTAAAATTCTCAACCCTATTTTTAAAATTTCCTATCTTTTTAGGTCGCGTTTCTACTAAAAAACCTCGCGCATCACACACCTTTACTTTTGAGACAATATCTCGTCACTCCTCAAAAAAAATAACTATTTTAGGGTTAAGGATATCATATTCTTTTCGTGACAAGCACTATTTTGTGTAAAACTTATGCACGAATGACTATTTTCATCTTCTCAACTTTTCTGTTGACTGTACTGTGCACTAATAAACATTTTGTACGAGGAATGTTGCAATCATCACTAAGTAGTAATGCATTTACTGTACGGACCATTTTTGCAATCGAAGTATGGTAGTAAGAAAATCTACCGTACAAGAAAACACATCACACACAAAATAATAATACATTTAATTTTTTCCTTTCAACGATTCATCTTTTCAACCTCCGTCCTTTCGATCCATTCTACTGATATTTTCCTTCAAACAACTCAGCAACATCATGCCTCCTGTTATCAAAACCCCTCTTCTATTCTACTGCCGTTGTTGCGCGCTGAATGGCAAAAACTCCAAGTTTTTAGGATATAAATCCACGGCAAACAAGCAGGGTACTTTGAAATACATCTCTATTGGCCTAAGAAGACACCTTTATTGTCTTCATGAGTGCCGCAATCTTTACCATAGTCAGGGTCTAATTAAACAAAAGATCTATAACTTCTCCACCTCTATCAAAGTGCAGCCTACCTTGCCGTCTGTTCAACATTCTCCGTCAGATTTTGGGATGACTATGACACAAAACGGTCCATCTGTTCCCCCTTCCCATCTCTCCCAGCACCACACCGTCACAAGTCAATCAGCCACGGGTCTTCATTCTGTTCTAAACAGACAGATTGTACATGCTGATGTCTTTTTATCGCCAATGGATAGGAACGCCATTGTTTCTTACATGGCTGATTCTGCTGTTCAAGATGAAGATGCATTCCCGCTGAATAATGATATCGACAATTTCAATGACGAGGATGTAGATGCCGATGATGTAAATGAAAATAATGACAACAATTCTACCAACAAAATAGATTGTGGAGACAACAAAGAAGATCACACTAATGGTTCTGATGTTAGCGTCGCTACTGCTCATCCAGCCCCTCCACCACCATCTTTGCATGAAATCATTAATCTGAATGAAAGAGAGGTGGCATTTCAAAGCCACACAAAACTACCGCCGCCCCATCATCTTCTTGCCGAATTGGAACTCATGAATTTAATGGCTAGACATAAATTGCCACTGAACACATTCAAATCAATTTTCCAGTGGGCAAAGAAAAGTCAAATGAGACCTGGTTTTGATTTTTGCGATGCCAAAATTAGATCTCGGAAAGCAATTTTTGACAATCTCCAATCCGATCTGGGTCTCTCTGATATGAAATTTCATCCTCACATACTGAATTGGTTACCTGATAACAAGCCCACTCAGGTGTATGTCCGTTCTTTTAAGGATGCCATTTATTCTCTATTTTCCGACCAGCAGCTACTAATGAGAGAAGAAAACCTCTCCTTTCCCGACTATTCCACCCCTCTATCTCCCAACAATAATCCTGAGTTGAATCCTCATTCTGTAATGTCAGAATTACATCACAGCTTGTGATGGAAATCTTCTTGGAAAGAAATTTGCAATCCCAATTTGCAAGAAATTCTTGTTCCTATTATATTTTACATGGATGGCATATCTTTGGATGCGCATGGACGACTTACGTTAACACCATTGAACATGACACTCGGTATCTTTAGTTCGGAGACCCGTTCTTGACCTGAAGCATGGACAACTATTTACTTCCATCCCGACCCCGAATGGGAGTCAACCAGACACTCTCGCCCTGCCAATTTGAAGGAAAAAATTCAGAATCTTCACAATGGTTTGGAAGTAGCGTTTCATTCCTTCAAAGCCGCGTGTAACGAAGACGGTGGTATCGAATGGAATTATCTTCTGTACGCAAATCAACAGTGGAAGGTAAAAATGAAATTTGCCATTGCCTATGTTATTGAGTGATTCCCACCAATGATTTGACCAAAGTAATAAAAAAATATTCGCGAGTGAATAGATTGAATAGATTTTTGGCGCACCCAACGGATGAATAGATTTTATTAACTATTACTCGGAGCAAATTTGGAATTCGGAATCTCTAAATAAGAAACAGTAACTGTCTGTTCAATCACTAACCGCGCCACCTACCGGCCTATTTTGGCCGGCAGGTGGCGCAAAAATATTTGATTTTAGTGATTCCGTTCGAGTTTATTCTGTTTTTATTTAGTTAATAAAATCTGGCAGTCGTGACAGTCACGACTGCTAAATTCTATTCAATAGTTAATAAATCTATGTAGAAAGTGAATAGATTTATTACGTTGGTCGAAAACTTTTATTACTTTATCATTGGTGGGAATCACTCATTGGCAACACAGAACTTCACGATAAATTGTGTGGAAAATATGGCGCCGTCAAGACAATTGAATTGTTGCTCCGCAGAAGTGTTCCATGTGTTTATGCCCCCCATTTGAAGCACAGCGTGGCTGTTGCTAACAGTATTGGCCGTTTAGCACAACGGTACGGTGGTTTGTTATCACGCCAGTCTGATAGAGATTTTCCTCGCACCAAATTTGGGACTCAGCTTCTATCAACCACAAAGAAAGAAGGGCATGATTTTTCTGGAATGCTTATTTCTCTTCTGATTGCTATTGTTTCCAAACATGGATCTGACATTATTGGTGACCATTGTTTTGTAAAGAAACAGATAGAGGTACTTCAGCTCATTCTATCGATGGAAGCATTTCTTAAACACGGTCGAATGAAATATGCTTCCTTAAAGAATCTCCCAAAAACAATCGTGCACTTTATCAATTGTATAAACTCAACATGTCACAGGAAAGGGATGGGAACAAAACTAATCAAGAATCACCTGTACTTTCACCTACCAGATTATATCTCTTTATGGGGAAGCCCTGCAGGCTGGGATAGTGCTCATAATGAATCTCACCATAAAACTGAGATTAAAGCTCCTTCCAAGAACACGCAAGGAATGCTGCATCACTAATCGGTCAAACGGCCAAGCGAAAGTCAGAGAAAATGATGCTAAGCCAGGCAACATATCACTACAACTTGAATCTGCCTGACCCTCCTCCAATTGAACGTCATGATGGTGGCGGTTCTCATTTTCAAATAATGAGAACCGAGAATGGGGAATCAACAATGAAGTGGCTTCGTTCTACCAACAAAACCAAGCCATTTTTTCCTTCTGACATACTTGACTTTGTTTTTGATTCTGTGCTACCTTTATTGGAGAATCCTTTGCACATTTGTGGAGTTACAGAACACAATTGTTATGATGTTGCTTGTGGGTCTAATTTTATATTTTGCTTGCATCCTTCATATAGATCGGACAGTTCTCTGCTCAACTCCGTATGGATGGATTGTTGTTTGATGAAATTGGACTTTGATTTAAATAACAATCCCAAGCTCATACCGTGCCATCTGCTATGCTTTTTAACTGTACAGAATTTGAAGCAGACATACAGTAGTATTGGTGGGTATCTGATTGATACAAATGGAATGTATGCAGTTGCTTGTTGATTTCAAGATGAGCCAAAGAAAACAGCTTCTGAATTTGTCAAAGGTGGGCGCCTGATGAATTCTCTCTACCTATTTCATGTGGACACTATCCATTCTAAACTGGCAGTTGTCCCAGAGCAAGGAAAAGACGGTTGCATAACAAATTGTGATTGGTTTGTGATATCCAATCGTATCTCGTGGCTTGATTTCTTTGAAAGCAAAAATGCTGCTACACCACCCTCTTACGAATGTTTGTACAACGCATGCACACTACAGGACGACATCCAGTTGGAACCGTTTGAGATGGCATTGAATGATAACAAATCCAGTGATTATCTATCCAGTTCAGAGAGCGATAGTTCTGACAGCAGTTGCAATTGAGTAGCGAGGGTGAATGTAACAGCTAACTTTAAATTATTGTTGAATATTATTATAGAGGCTTAGCTCTAAGCACAGTTTTGCGAGATACATATGCGCTCATAATATAACACCCTTCGAATTTGGGATTCAAACAGCTATGCAATACTAATGGATTGAAAAATAGAGTATCTCCAGAATGCAACAGCACTTTGATATGGTACGTTGGGAAGACAAAATAATAAATCACCTCGTCAGCAGACACTTCCGCTGGAGCAATTACTGTCAAACGAGTGTAGTACATATCATCATTGACATGGCATCAAGAATGGTAATTTTGACCAATCGAAAATGCTAATGCCTGCTGCCCAATGACATTTAGCTTTGTACGAGACAGAATCTGAGACAACACATTCATTTCCTCCTCAACAAACGGTTCCACGTCAATTAAATTAGTGCTTTGCAGGGGCCCTGTGGAGTTGTTGAGTACATAGTGTTTGTATGTATTTTAAGTATGTGTTCGTAAAGTTATGGTGCAATATTTGAATTGGTTATTCGAGTCGTGGTGTGTAGATAGTATATATCTTACGTATGTACTGGGGAAAGTATTTCGTCATTGTTTTAGTGTTAACAGTCCGTGTGCAAGGTACATCCATTCTGATTGAACGCGGCTGTACGAGCTACTGGTAATTACGAGTTATCAGAACTACAAGCAAGCTACCTATGTTCATACCGATCCTATCAATCAATCTATACTACCAATCAAGTGACTGATTCGCACGAGTTCTATTGCAAATTTGAGCTAGCACAAACAAGCAAGCTGTACGAGCTACTGGTAATTACGAGCTACCAGAACTACAAGCAAGCTACCTATGTTCATACCAATCCTATCAATCAATCTATACTACCAATCAAGTGACTGATTAGCGCAAGTTCTATTGCAAATTTGAGCTAGCACAAACAAGCAAGCTGTACAAGCTAATGGTAATTACGAGCTACCAGAACTACAAGCAAGCTACCTATGTTCATACCAATCCTATCAATCAATCTATACTACCAATCAAGTGACTGATTCGCGCGAGTTCTATTGCAAATTTGAGCTAGCACAAACAAGCAAGCTGTACAAGCTAATGGTAATTACGAGCTACCAGAACTACAAGCAAGCTACCTATGTTCATACCAATCCTATCAATCAATCTATACTACCAATCAAGTGACTGATTCGCACGAGTTCTATTGCAAATTTGAGCTAGCACAAATTAGTGCTTTGCAAGGGCCCTATGGAGTTGTTGAGTACGTAGTTATTGTATGTATTGTAAGTATGTGTCAGTAAAGTTATGATAAGAAGTACTCATACAATAACGCGTACAATTTCTACTAGTACTAGTGTGCATCAATCAGATCAGAACTACCAAAGGTGTTCTGATCTGTACCAATTCTTACCAGTTCTGATTCTACCATTAGCCAACCAACCAAATTCATGTGTAAGCTATCAGCAAGGTATTTACATTAATAGGGTTGGAGTTAGATATGAACGAGTAAGCTGTACGAGCTACCGGTAATTACGAGCTGCCAGATCTACAAGCAAGCTACCTACCTTCATACCGATCATACCAATCGATTTATATTACTATTCAAGTGACGTCGTTCGCGCAAGCTCTTTTTTAAATTCGAACAAGCAAGCTGTACGAGCTACCAGTAATTACGAGGTACCAGATCTACAAGCAAGCTACCTACCTTCATATTGATCATACCAATTGATCTATACTACCAATCAAGTGAGTCATTCGCACAGTGCAAATCTCTCCAATCCCTAACCAAAATATAATTCAATCGTCAACCCAAAAACCCACCAGATTTGAAGACAGTGCAAATCCTGCCGATCCCTAACCAAAATATAACTCAGTCATCAACCCAAAAACCCACCGGATTTGAACACAGTGCAAATCTTTCCAGTCCCTAACCAAAATATAATTCAATCATCAACCCAAAAACCCACCAGATTTGAACACAGTGCAAATCATGCCAGTCCCCGACAAAAATATAACTTAGTCATCGACCCAAAAACCCACCAGATTTGAACATATTGCAATTTCTGCCAGTCCCCGACCAAAATATAACTCAGTCATCAACCCAAACACCCACCAGATTTGAGCACAGTGCAAATCCTGCCAGTCCCTAACCAAAATATAACTCAGTTTTCAACCCAAAAACCCACAATATTTGAACACTGTGCAAATCTTTCCAGTCCCTAACAAAAATATAATTCAATAGTCAACCCAAAAACCCACCAGATTTGAACACAGTGCAAATCTTCCCTGTCCCCGACCAAAATATAGCTCAGTCATCAACCCAAAAACCCACCATATTTGAACACAGTGCAAATCCTGGCAGTCCCCAACCAAAATATAACTCAGTCATCAACCCAAAAACCTGCCAGATTTGAACACAGTGAAAATCTTTCCAGTCCCCAACCAAAATATAACTCAGTTTTCAACCCAAAAACCCACCATATTTGAACACTGTGCAAATCCTGGCAGTCCCCGACCAAAATATAACTCAGTCATCAACCCAAACACCCACCAGATTTGAGCACAGTGCAAATCCTGCCAGTCCCTAACCAAAATATAACTCAGTCATCAACCCAAAAACCCACCAGATTTGAGCACAGTGCAAATCCTGCCAATCCCCAACCAAAATATAACTCAGTTTTCAACCCAAAAACCCACCAGATTTGAACACAGTGCAAATCCTGGCAGTCCCCGACCAAAATATAACTCAGTCATCAACCCAAAAACCTGCCAGATTTGAACACAGTGAAAATCTTCCCTGTCCCCGACCAAAATATAGCTCAGTCATCAACCCAAAAACCCACCATATTTGAACACAGTGCAAATCCTGGCAGTCCCCAACCAAAATATAACTCAGTCATCAACCCAAAAACCTGCCAGATTTGAACACAGTGAAAATCTTTCCAGTCCCCAACCAAAATATAACTCAGTTTTCAACCCAAAAACCCACCATATTTGAACACTGTGCAAATCCTGGCAGTCCCCGACCAAAATATAACTCAGTCATCAACCCAAACACCCACCAGATTTGAGCACAGTGCAAATCCTGCCAGTCCCTAACCAAAATCTAACTCAGTCATCAACCCAAAAACCCACCAGATTTGAAGACTGTGCAAATCCTGCCCGTCCCCCACCAAAATATAACTCAGTCATCAACCCAAAAACCCACCAGATTTGATCACAGTGCAAATTTTTCCAGTCCCCAACCGAAATATAACTCAGTCATCCCCCCCCCCCCAAACCCCCCCATACACTCCGTCTAGAAGGTTACGTTGTCGACTCTTAGGATTAGGGTTAGTGTTTAACGTTCAACTAACAACTCCACCAACAAGCAAGCTGTACGAGCTAATGGTAATTACGAGCTACCAGAACTACAAGTGAGCTACCTACTTGCATATCTATCCTACCAATCAATCTATACTACTATTCAAATGACGTCATTTGCTCGAGTTCTATTGCAAATTCGAAAGAACAAGCAAGTGTACGGTACGAGCTAATGGTGATTATGTGTTATTCTATTCACAGTTCAACAACGTACACAAAATTACGACCACGAAAAATCGTATCAGCCAGAGTAGATGGCTGTGACCGTGAGTACATCAAGTCCAGCTCATTCATGTAGAAATTGTACCAATTCAAAAAAGTATGATTGTATTTCTCAACGGCAACGGCGGCAAATAAATAAAGAAGACCAAAGAAACGGATGATGACGTCGACCGGTCAGAATACATCCACAACACCTACCAGAACTCAGTAGGAAGTGTGATCAAGCATACGGAAATTGCCGTCGGCCGACACGAGCATAAAGAAACGATGAAATCTTTGAAGGACGAAAACGTTGATCGGTCATAAATCATCCACAACACCTACCAGAACTCAGTAGGAAGTGTAATCGGGCATACGGAAATTGCCGCCGGCCGACACGAGCATAAAGAAACGACGTAATCTTTGAAGGACGAAAATGTACACTGGTCAGAATACATCCACAACTCCTACCAGAACTCAGTAGGAAGTGTAATCGGGCATACGGAAATTGTCGTCGAACAATCTGTTGACGACGCACATCAGAGTAGATGGCTGTAAGTACATCATGTCCGACTCATTCATGTACAAATTGTACCAATTGTAAAAAGTCCGATTGTATTTCTCACCAACCTGTCACAAGTATTTCTTTTCCGGCTCGTTTCTGTACATTCTGTACTACTCAGCAAAAGCCCGATTGGAAATACTATCGAACTTCCGGTCGAGCTTTTTAAAGGCAGAAACAAGCAAGTGGATCGGACCGACTGTCACAAGCATTTCAGTTCCAATGGCGCTGTGTACAAATCATACCATTCTGCACAAGTTGGATTGGAAATACTACTGAACTTCGGTCGAGAGCGAAACAAAGAGCAACCAAAAATCAGATCAATCGGACCGACTGTCACAAGCATTTCAGTTCCGGCAGCGCTGTGTACAAATCTGACTATTCTCCACAAGTTGGATTGGAAATAATGTCGAACTTCTGGTTGAGCTACGGTACTTCAAAGGCAAAAGCAAGCAAGCGGACCGACTATCACAAGTTTTTCAGTTCCAACAACGCTGTGTACAAATCCTACCATCCACCACAAGCCGGATTGGAAATACTATTGAACTTCGGCCGAGCGCGAAACAAAGAGCAACCAAAAACAGACTGTCACAAGTTTTTCAGTTCGAACGTCGCTGTGTACAAATTGTACCATTCTGCACAAGTTGGTTTGGAAATAGTATTGAACTTCAGTCAAGTGAAACAAAGAGCAACCAAAAACCGGATCGATCTGACCGACTGTCACAAGCATTTCAGTCCCGACGACGCTGTGTACAAATCTTACTATTCTCCACAAGTTGGATTGGAAATAATTGGTGGAGTTGTTAGTTGAACGTTTAACACTAACCCTAGGAGTTGACAACGTAACCTTGTAGACGGAGTTTATGTGGGGGGGGTTTGGGGGGGGGAAAATACGTAGAAATATTAAAAAAATCTGTTTTTAACAAGTAGACTTTGTACAAACGCTACGACTAAAAATCGTAAAAAACAGTACCCAAACATTTATTTACGGAAATGAGATGCTTCTTCTAAAAGCAATAGTAATAGCTAGTGGCGCGCGCTCATTTTTATGGTAGCAAACTCTCATTTTTATGGTTGCAAGTAACCATAAGATTTAACCTGAATAAAGAAAAAAATCATACGATTAAAATCTGTCTTAGATCAAGTTGGTCGTCACGTTGTCATCAACCTTGCCAGATGAGAGAGTTGGTGAGAAATAATATCGGACTTGTTAGAATTGGTACAATTTGTACATGAATGAGTCGGACTTGATGTATTTACAGCTATCTACTCTGATACGAATCGAATTTATTCGATCGAAACAGACGGGAAGGAATGATACCTCAATTAAAATAACAGCTTTTTACCTGATTCTTCTGGCTATGCCTGCGCGCGCACGCGCGCGCATGCCAGCCGCGGTTAAGGGACAGACCTAAAAAAAAAAAGGGTAAAGGACGGACCAAAAAACGGAAAAAGCACAGACCATAAAAAAGGAAAAAGGACAGACCATAAAAAAGGAAAAAGGACAGACCATAAAAACGGAAAAAGGACAGACCATAAAAACGGAAAAAGGACAGACCATCAAGTACATGCCAAGCAGTACAAGTACTACTACAGGTACTACTACCAGTAGTAATGCAAGTACCACATAGACAGTACACACTAATTTGCAATTAAAAAATAGAAAATCAAATACAACTTGCTCGGACCAAAAAAACGGAAAAAGCACAGACCATAAAAAAGGAAAAAGGACAGACCATTAAAAAGGAAAAAGGACAGACCATAAAAACGAAAAAAGGACAGACCATAAAAACGGAAAAAGGACAGACCATCAAGTACATGCCAAGCAGTACAAGTACTACTACAGGTACTACTACCAGTAGTAATGCAAGTACCACATAGACAGTACACACTAATTTGCAATTAAAAAATAGAAAATCAGATACAACTTGCTCGGACCAAAAAAACGGAAAAAGCACAGACCATAAAAAAGGAAAAAGGACAGACCATAAAAACGGAAAAAGGACAGACCATAAAAACGGAAAAAGGACAGACCATCAAGTACATGCCAAGCATTACAAGTACTACTACAGGTACTACTACCAGTAGTAATGCAAGTACCACATAGACAGTACACACTAATTTGCAATTAAAAAATAGAAAATCAGATACAACTTGCTTGCTTGTTCGAATTTAAAATAGAACTCGCGCGAATGACGTCACTTGATTGGTAGTAAAGTTACTTAAATACGTATATTATTATTATGATTGGTAGTATACTAGATCACTTGGTAGGATCGATATGAACGTATGTAGCTTGCTTGCTTGATTGGTAGTATCAGCCATCTACTCTCATACAGTTTTTGGGTTGATGGCTGAGTTAAATTTTGGTCGGGGATGAGCAGGATTTGCACTGTCTTCAAATCTGGTTAATTTTTGGATTGATGACTGAGTTATATTTTTGTCTTGGATGGGCAGGATTTGCACTGTGTTCAAATCTGGTAAGTTTTTGGGTTGATGATTGAGTTATAGTTTGGTCGGGGATGGGCAGGATTTGCACTGTCTTCAAATCTGGTGAGTTTTTGGTTGATGATTGAGTTATATTTTGGTCGTGGATGGGCAGGATTTGCACTGTCTTCAAATCAGGTGAGTTTTTGGATTGATGACTGAGTTATAGTTTGGTCGGGGATGGGCAGGATTTGCACTGTATTCAAATCCGGTGAGTTTTTGGATTGATGACTGACTTATATTTTGGTCGGGGATGGGCAGGATTTGCACTGTCTTCAAATCTGGTGAATTTTTGGATTGATGATTGAGTTATAGTTTGGTCGGGGATGGGCAGGATTTGCACTGTCTTCAAATCTGGTGAGTTTTTGGTTGATGATTGAGATTTATTTTGATCGGGGATGGGCAGGATTTGCACTGTCTTCAAATCTGGTGAATTTTTGGATTGATGACTGACTTATATTTTGGTCGTGGATGGGCAGGATTTGCACTGTCTTCAAATCTGGTGAGTTTTTGGATTGATGACTGAGTTATAGTTTGGTCGGGGATGGGCAGGATTTGCACTGTATTCAAATCCGGTGAGTTTTTGGATTGATGACTGACTTATATTTTGGTCGGGGATGGGCAAGAATTGCACTGTGTTCATTTCTGGCTAGTTTTTGGGTTGAGTATTGAGTTATATTATTTAAATCTGGTGTGTTTATGGGTTGATGACTGAGTGATATTGTGGTTGTGAACGGGCAGGATTTACTATTGTTAGAAACTATTGGTAACTTTTTCAATCAACACTGATGGTGGTTGTTTTTCCTTCTGGAATTCATCATAGAAATTTTTAATTTCTTTACACATTCCCTTGACTTTGGTATGATCTATCTCATCCCTCAAGTACAATCCATTCAATGTTTTACACCTTGATAAAACAACATATATCCAATGTTGCATCCTATAGTTCCAACTTGAAACCAAAATATTGTCTATGGAACGCCCTTGTAATTTATGCACAGTTCTAGCATGGGAAATGTTGAGAGGGAATTGTTTGAGTTTGACGCTCAAATTCTGTCTTGATGATTTGTGACTGATGTGCTCACTAAACAGAGAAGGATACTTGCACAAGGCATAAATATCTTTTTCGGGCAATTTGAGGTTGTATATGGGTTGTTCTTCTGGAGTATTGGTATCTGTTAGAATAACTTGTATAGATTCAATTTTATCAGCATCAATGCAATTGACATAATAGCCATTGATCACAACACTCTCAAGGGCTTCAAACCTGTTCATCTCTTGTTTCAAAATCAAACCTTTAAATTCACACATTGAACCATTAGCTATAGATTCTTCAACAGATATATAGCTTGTTATCATGATGGGACAACCAATATATAGCTTTAGAAATGGATCAACATGTGTACTTCCTCTTCTTTCTGTAACATCTGCATCAGAGCAACAACTGTAAAATATATCTCCTTTATCTGGAAAGGCCTTGTAATCTTTTCTGCTTTTGGCATATTTGTATTCAACATTGGATGCTCGAATGCATATGGTGTGCAAGGGAATAGGGTCTTGAATGTTCTTGGAATGGGTTTGTTGTAAATGAAGGGCAAAAATTGCATCATTGATTGCGCACCTGTCTTTGTTTCTTGCTACCGCATAAGATATTGCCATTGGTAAAGAATCACTCTCAATCACTTTCCTTGAGTTGATAAGCTTAGCATCTTCTTCACTAAGCCCAATTTTAAAAATTCTTTCTAACAATTTTCCATATGATGCATCTTCCTGAAACCTGTGGTTTGTTTTTAATTCCAGCATCACATTGACAGCATCCCTGAACATTGTTGTATATTGCTCATCATATATTTTGGTTCCATTTATGGGAGGTAGCTGATTGAAATCTCCAGCAAAGAGTACATTGATACCACCATACAATGTATTTGTTCTTGGAGCATCCTTCAATTCATTTAATGTTTTATGCAGCCTGTTTAACAATGAATAATTTGCAAAGGATATTTCATCAATAATGATCATTTCTGTGTCAACCCAATCTTCTTTGAATTCACTTAATTTTTCAAGGGATGAATCGTTCTTTTTCACTGGAATGTGGCAAGCACTATGAAGAGTGCTACCATGAATTGACACTGCTGCACATCCAGTTAAAGCTGTAACAACAATTGTTTGCCTTGTAAACTTGATGTTCAAATTTTCACAGAATTCCTTGCAATAAGACAGAATTGCTCTGATCACGCGACTTTTCCCTGTACCACCTGCACCCGATAGAAATGCTATGGATTGTTGTCTATGTTCATGCATTTCTTTCAACATCTGAACTGTTGTACTGAAGTTGATCTTGTCACGCCTTGAAATAGATGAGTCAAAATCATCGTTCTCTTCCTCCTCACCAAATTCATTGAATGGTGCAAGTCTTCCCAATTCACCAGATAATCTTCTCCTTGTGTTTCTTGTTTTTTGCATTCCATTTTTCTTTTGTTTTTCATAAACTCTCAGTACAAATCCAGAGACAATGTATACAAATGCTATCATTTGATGTTTGTCACCATTGAATATCTCTTTACCATATGCAATCATGTTTTCACAAGTACCCGTGGCAGATAAGTTTGTGATCTCTTCATTTGTAACAACAGTATGGTGTGTTACCATCACTTTAATCATGTTTGTGATGTCAAGCTCATGCCAATCCCTGCCCATATCTGTATCTTCACCATCTTCCATTAATGATACTCTAGAAGCTGAACAAAATATTGTTTTTGTTTGGTCAATATTTGGTGCCTTAATCAAATTGTGTCCACAATGATTGCTTCCTGCCTTAGTAATGATTGATGTGTTGAAGGAAAATAGATTATGACTCGTTCTAAAACAGTTGTCATCATCCAATCCTAAAACTGTGTTTCCAAAAAGATCCAATTCATCCAAGATGTTCATATTATTTCTGTTGTTGTCTTCTGCATTTGATTCATCATGTGTCCACCTAGTATCTGGTGGTAAGGTCACTCTCTCTAGTGCATCTTTTGCACGTCCACCCATCAAGCTGTTATGTGTCCTTTGAATATTCTTCAAAATATTCTGATGCTCTTGTTTTAGCAAACCATTTGCTAAAAAAGATTGAAAATAGGGAAGATATTTGGAATTCAATTGGAGGTCAGAAAGCTTTCTGAATGGTGAAAATAACACACTTGCTCTTTTAGCATAATCTTCCATTGCTAAAGCAATTTCCTGGTGTTCTTCATTTTCATGCTGTGGGACAAAATTCCCAATTTGTTTGTTCCTAAAGTTTGACGTCGATTTCAAATCATAGTGACAGATACCTGGAAGTTTAGGTTTTTTGTATTCATCACAAAATGAATGGTTTTTGGAGGGATGGTTATCCGTAAAGTCCAGTGATGTCTTACTTCTTCTCATTTTTGTATAATACTTTGATGCAAAATCATAAAGACACACACCCTCTAGTTCTGTTGGTCTGCAAATATAATTTGCTACTTGTGATATGTAAACTGGCAAGTCTTCTTCATTGTCACTTTCATTGGCTTCTTTCAGTTTTAGAACACCATCAACAACATGATCATTCTCAATATAAT
This sequence comes from Pseudo-nitzschia multiseries, assembly GCA_037355745.1. NCBI lineage: Eukaryota > Bacillariophyta > Bacillariophyceae > Bacillariales > Bacillariaceae > Pseudo-nitzschia > Pseudo-nitzschia multiseries. The sequence goes on along the minus strand of CM074785.1, from coordinate 11,072,878 downwards.
TGCTCAACACCAATGTTGAAAACTCTTCTGAGAACCTAAATCTTGTATGGTTTCTTGTCAGGTAGGCAGCCATTGGTGCTGAAGTGATGTTATCTTGTGTCACTTTGAACAATGCATTTAGAATAGCTCTTATTCCAACTTTTTCCCTCATCAGATCATCTTCTTCATTTGTTTCGTTTAGTTGTGCTGTAGAGTCATTTCTGTGGTTTACTGTGTTTGGTTCATCATGTTCTTCATCATTCATTGTGACATTTTCATTTTCTTGTCTCTGTTGTTCACCAAGTTGTTTGATTACTTTTTCTGCAACTGCACTGATCTTTTCTTTATCATCCTTTTGTGTACTTTTTGAGGCATAACATGTAAGGTAATAAATCCCTGCACCATCCACCCCCCAAATAACATTGTTGTTGCATTGAAAAATAGAACTTACAATACTATTGTTTGAATTGGCAAAACAATCCTGATGTGTTCTCTCATGTTCCCAGACAAACAATTGTTTCTTGTTGCATTTGCCTGTCCAATCAAATGATGTTAATTCTTCATCTTCAAAATGTATCTTTGTTTCATCACAAGCAGGAAGCGGGAGCTTGAACCTACATTCACCATTTTTGTCCTTTTTGTGACATGAGCTTGCATGTGTTGAGGCATGCAAATTGCGTAACAAATTCACAATGTGAAGGTTTTTTTTGTATTTCATTGATCCAAGGCGCGGGAAAAACCCACTTTTAATTTGGGCAGCAGTTTCTTTATGCAATGCCATTTCCATTGTCACCTGACATTTTGATTGCTTAGTCACACCATTCCAAAACTTGTGATACATGAAATATTGTTCTCCAGTTTCATTTGATGTTGGTATACTTTTGAGGAAATCTAAACTTTCACGCGCCAAATCTTCACTTGTGTAAAGTTTCGAGCAGGCTCTGCATTTGAAAATTGCTTTGTCACCCAGTGATGTGTGACCATGTTTAAGTCTCAAGCTCCTTAAATCCTGTTCTGTGCATTTCTCAAAAGATTCTGAAACCAAACTCAAACACTCAGGATTCCTGCACTGAATAGAATCAAAGTTCTGAAACAATTTTGTTGTCAGTATGTTTTGTGCATAGTGTTTCATGGTCTCTATTGCCCCATCTTGCTTGTCCTCCGTATGCAAATCTTGTAGCAGATCATTCCATTTATTTATCCACAAAACAAAATGTGCATGCAGAGTGCCACGTCCTTGTTCTTCAACTGCAACACTATATGCTTCTAAATCGCCAAATAAACCCCTATCTTTGATGTTACCTTCCTTGTTATCCCATCCCAATATGAACTTGATGGTTATTTCCAAAATATTTTCAAATTCAATAGCACAAATACCTGGATATGTTGTTCTTATCGATGAGCACTCTGTCACAAACTGAAAAAGATCACAATCATCAATGGGTGGTTGTTCTCGCTTAAAAAGATCTGGTAAATCCTCAGAAGTAACTTCTTCATCCTTGGATTTTGACATCACTCTAATCCTAAAATTGATTGAATCATTTGGAGTGATGGTGAATAGAATGCAAGGCAATCCATAATGTGCCATCAGTTGAAACATTTTCTTTCTAGCAAGATCAGAAGCTGCATTTGTATTTCCCATTGAACTTGTTACTCCCCTTATTTTAGATAGAAAAAAATCTTCATTTGTTTCTGGCACCACATTTCCATCTAGAAAATTGATTGATGCTTGTTTGAGTTGAACTGGGTCAAGCTGTGAAAAGTTGCACCTCAGGTTTTTTGTTGTTTTTAAATAGGAATGTTTCACCATTTTGACTCTTTGTACAAAATTGTACATAACTGCTACAAATTCACCCTTATGAAAGCATGGTGATGATAACTCTGATAAATATTTCAGATAATCAGGACTCATTCTCTCTTCTCCATCCACATCAACAGATCCAATGCCATATGGAAATTGAAGTGGGAAAGAACGCAAGAAATTGTTCCCTTCATAATCTTTCAGTATGTTGTTGGATGTTCTACAGATCATGGTGGCATTCTTGTCAATGAGATCTTCTATACAGTGGTCCTTGAAATGTTTATCTGTGTCAAATCCTCCATTGGTTGTGCTGGGTAGATTCTCGTCAGGAAAGATGACATGCATTTCAAATTGTTGTTCAATGTTTGAGTTCGAAGATGGTATTTGATTGGTCTTGTCAACAAAAAGAGGTAAAATGATATGAGTATCATTTATGTTTTCATCCTCAAGGTAACCCATATTTTGTTTCATCCAATGCAAGGCTTTTTTCACTTTTTGTATTCTGAACTCCATTTTCTTTTTTACTGCCAGTTTTTGTTGGTTAGTGAATGATCCTGTTAGGATCACTTGGATTTGATTCTTCCCAATTGATTCCAGATAGTTGATAACGCCACTTGTATATTCCAAATTGTTTCTTCTCAAAAAGTGATACCCTTTAATCATTTGATGCTGTCCAGCATGGAAATGAAATATGTGTTGGCTGATTCTCACATCTGAGATAATGGCAAGTTCTGTTGCTGTCAAATCTAATAGTTCGTTAGGAGGATATCCATGCAAGAGTCCATTTGCTATAGCATATTTTGGAAGCTTGGCTTGTTTATTATTGTTCTTTTTCATGCTCTCAATACCATTATAGCATTGGCTGCAGCACCCAAATTGGGAGATAGCTTCTCTATCACTAGAAGGCTTGATCGCATATGTCTTTGGTGACAAAATGAAATCATTGAATAAAATTTGTTGATTGTGGATTATTCTTCTCCCATTGATACATTTTTGTGTGTATTGCTTCAGAACTTGGTTCCTAACTGACACAGAAGCAAATTTAAACGGCATATTGTCCCACTTGATTTTCTTCTTGTGAAAATAATCTCTAACATATGGATGTGCTAGAGAACTAAAGTCAAGTTTTTTTTCATCACCTGTTCTTATGAATCTGTCACAGATACAGCAAACTTTTGCTTTGAACTTTCCCTGAGAAAAAGTAATCAATTTATTTTTTGCTTTAAATGCCTCTTCATAGGCTTTTTGAATGGCATGAGTTGTCACAAGCATTATCAACCTGTTTCAGAATATTGTAGTGAAAATGATCAATGATATTAGGTAAGAAACGGGATACTCAGAGCCATGTAGATTTGAAATAGTTGAAAACATTTCCAATTTGCTTGCCTAACGTACCTGAAACATAAATTTGGGCCAAATCTGGTCAATATTTTGATAGTCAACTGAGTTAATGTTAGGTCGAGGATTGGTAGGGACTGGAAAGATTTGAACTGTCTTCAAGGAAAGATTTGCACTGTCTTCAAATCTGTTGAGTTTTTAGGTTGATGACTGAGTTATATTATATTTTGGTCGGGGATGGAAATATTTGCACTGTGTTCAAATCTGGTGAGTTTTTGAATTGACGACTGAGTTATATTTTGGTCGTGGATGGGCAGGATTTGCACTGACTTCAAATCAGGTGAATTTTTGAATTGATGACTGAGTTATATTTTGGTCGGGGATGGGCAGGATTTGCACTGTCTTCAAATCTGGTGTGTTTTTGGGTTGATGATTTAGTTAAATTTTGGTCGGGGATTGACAAGATTTGCACAGTGTTCAAATCTGGTGTGGTTTTTCGGTTGATGATTGAATTATATTTTGGTTAGGGACTGAAAAGATTTGCACTGTGTTCAAATCTGGTGAATTTTTGGATTGATGACTGAGTTATAGTTTGGTCGGGGATGGGCAGGATTTGCACTGTCTTCAAATCTGGTGAGTTTTTGGTTGATGATTGAGATTTCTTTTGATCGGGGATGGGCAGGATTTGCACTGTCTTCAAATCTGGTGAATTTTTGGATTGATGACTGAGTTATATTTTGGTCGGGGATGGGCAGAATTTGCACTATCTTCAAATCTAGTGAGTTTTTGGGTTTATGATTGAGTTATATTTTGGTCGTGGATTGGAAAGATTTGCACTGTCTTCAAATCTGGTGAGTTTTTTTATTGATGACTGACTTATATTTTGGTCGGGGATGGGCAGGATTTGCACTGTCTTCAAATCTGTTGAGTTTTTGGATTGATGACTGAGTTATATTTCGGTCCGTGATTGACAGGATTTGCACTGTCTTCAAATCTCTATAATTTTGGTACGGAAATAGACTTATTATGTTTTGTTTTTGTACACAAATGTTATGCTGTGCTGATTTAGATTTTTCAATTTATGACAGTTGAGAAAAAGATGATGAATAATATGTTTTTTTCGTATTTGTTATATAATTGCTTTTGGGATGGTATGCGATTATGTCAATTGTTTTTGATGCGATAATTCTTTTTGGTTTAATCTGATAATCTTCTGATAAGGTGGCATTGACCCTTTGTAATTAACATGATTTCTGTTAATCTGGAGATGATACTTCAATCCTGATAGTTCTGTCCTACAGGAAAGCCAACAAAGCGTGTTGCATAGTAGCTGTATTCACCATTGTTTTTGCGTGTGAAGATGTCCCACAAATCATTCTCACGGATGTATGAATATTTCTCTTCTGGAGTCTTCACCTCTTCTGGACAATGATAGGTTTCAAAGATTGCATGTGTACTATCATCCTTGAATATTTTGTCAATGGACCTATTAGGAGGAGCATTGTTTGGGATTTTGATATGAGTTGGAGAAAATGGAAGAAATGTTTTTTCGGCATCTTTCTGTTCTTCACTACAAAAAATCTTGACGATCAAATCTCTGAATTCTTCCATAGTCTCTGTTTCAATGGTAGGGTATCTGTCAGGATTAGGGAAGGCAACAAAAGCAACATGTCCATATTTGCTGGTGGGTGTGTCTTTTAGAGCTTTGTTAGTGTCATGTGATTCCCTCAGAATAAGAGTTTCCGTGCATCTCACATCAAAATGATCAGGACCTAGCTCAGGATACTTGTTCAAATTACCTTCTCTGATTGCTTTCAACACAGGAAACGCAAAACCAGCTTCACCCATAACATTAAGAAGCTGTGCACTCATCATTCTATCATCCGTGCAAAATTTGAAAACTTCTACCACATTCTGCTGATACTTTCGTGGGCTGCTCAACTTTCTAGGTTTAATGATTTTCTCTTTTTTAACTGGAGATGGAGGTTTTCTGGTGACAGTGGTAGTCTTTTTCTTAGAGTCATCAATGGAGTTTACAGCCTTTCTCGTTGGCGCCATATTGAAAAGAATGATTGATTAGATGCTGCTGTATTTGAAGTGTTTATTTTATCGTGATTAGGATGGGTTTTTCATCGTGAAAAAAGTGTGCAAAAATTGCAGTGGTAATGCACGGACCAAAATACCTTCAAAATCCACACAGTAGTGTGTGAAGTAATTCCAAATTAATTGTTTGCCTGCTAATTCTACGTTATCCTGTCAAACGATTTTGAGAACCTGGGACTTGACACTGTTGTGATAGATTAAAAACAATGAAACAAGATTGCCTTGGAATTTGCAATAGGTCAATTGGATTAATCATAGATAATAAAATAAAGATTTTTTCACAAACCTGGGACTTCATAGTAATGGAATTGATTAAGATGATCGAATTGAAGATACTATGATGTGAAAAGCACTCTAAAAACTATTCAACATGTGTCTTCCAATTATACCATGCGTGGGGCACGTGTCATGTATGTGCATGTGATGTATGTGCGAGCATGTCTCGCGCACAAAATGAATTCAAAGCATAGAGGGAATGAGAAATTAACATCTAACAAACAAATTTTAATTTTTTTAATGTAATCTGTCTTTTGCACGTATTAGACCCCCCAAAAAGGGGGTCGTGGGGAAAATAACTTAATTTTCCTTATAGTTTCTTTTATGTTTTTTTGCTTCACGGTGATATTGAACCTTGAACAAACGTTTAGTATAGGTGGAAAGCAATTCAGTCATTTTTTGATTCTTCTCTGCATCTGATTCACATTCACATATAATGTGAAATTTTGAAACAAGTGTGTGCACTTCAGAAAAATTGCCTTGACTTGCAAACATTCCAGAGGCTGTAGGCTTGTAAGCTTCTGCTGAAACGTAATATGCATAGTAGAGTAGATGAATCATATATTCTTTGTCCAAATCATCAATATGTTTCCAAACAGACTCTGCAATCATAACCATATTCTGCAGAAGTGTAACCTGTAAACCAGCATCATACTGTTTTGTTTTAGTCTTGTTATATGCAGTCCAAAATAGCAAAATACGGATCGTGTTTATGGATGAACCACTACCAGCATGGATTACTCCTCCTGGAATTTCAGAAAAAGACAGCAAAGGACACCGTACGAGTCTGGCTGCTTTGAATTCAAAATTTTCGAGCAGATTGGGTGTAATCGATTCATTTTTGTCGCATTGGACATGACGTTCACCATGAATAATCCTGAATAAATCACCAAATGCTGTTTGAAAATATTCATCCAAGGCTTCTTCCGTTTCTCCCATATTTTTGATTTTCTGAAAAAATGAATCTGGAATATTTATCCAATTCAAAGCCCGAACAGATGATAAACCTTTCTGAATGAGATCAATCGCTGTTCTATAACCAACCTTTTCTTTTTGACTTGGTTCAACCACTTTTGTTGTACTCTGCCCTCCTGTAAGCAGCATTCCAAATTGTTTTTCAAAACGATGTCCCATCAAATCTAAGTGCATGGCCTGATCACCACGTACTTCAGTGATTATTAGGCTTGGTGTAGCAACCTTCCAATATTGAATTTCTTCTTTTGGAATTGTTCGTGGTAAACACATATTCATAGTGGTTTCTTCAATAAATTTTAACAAAGAAACCATATGACGCATTTCAAAACCAGTTTTATCACAAAACTTTTTCCATGCCGGTTTAAGTGCTAGGTGCGTTGGACTGAAAGACAGATGCATTTCATATCTGAATGCTTGTATTGGTTGTGCGGAATGATCTGCTTTCCTTGCCTTAGAAACAACTGACTTGAAAAAATCCCAATGTTTCATAATTTTGGCTTGGATGCTATCAACAATTTGCAACTGTGTAGCAAACAATGGATCTTCAAGTTTTGGCACATAAAACGCAGCTCTTTCAAACGTCATAGTAACAAATGGGTGATCTATCATTTCTTCACATTTCATGCGTTTGTAAGATATTGAATGATTGGGTTGAGAAATTTCAAGCAAAACATCATTAGAAAAAGATCCATTTGTCATAGATTTCAATGGTTGAGGAGTAGCATTCCTCAATTCAAATTCCTTGACGCACTCTGCAGCAAATTGACAGGCATTAGCATGAGTGGAAAAAGCTGTTATTCCATGCATCTCACCACAGATACAAGCAAATGTTTTTTGTTTAAGACTCAATTTCAACTGAAGCTTGTTCTGATACCATGCATATCGAGATTCAGCTCTATAATTCATTTCATCTGGTATGCATTTTGGGACAGTGTCTTCCATGGATTGGCAGTTTTGTAAGTGTTTACTTGCTTTTTTTGCATGGCCCATAACTTGCCCACATTTACATATGAAACCCATCACCGAAGTTGGCATCGCATATGGTATTTCCTTGTCATTATCATGAAAGATATAACTGCATAATCCAGACATCATGTCGATTGCTTTTTCTTTAGATAGTTTTCTAATTTCCACTAGATTGGGTTTGTTGTATTTTGATAGAGGATCATTTTTTTTCTTTGAACCGATTGGCTTCCCTTTATTCTTTGTCTCATGATTATCTGACATCCTTTTAACAATATGGTGATCGTCCGGTGGGGTTGTCTCATTTGTCGTCACATCTATTTCTGTTGTTGTTGCTGTTGCGTCATTACCAGAAATTGTTGTCGTCTCTGTCCCTGCAACCGTTTTGTAAATCACCGTGTCCTGTCCAATATTTTCTAAATTTGTTTCCTTAACAATGCCGACATTCACATTGGCATTACCATTGTCATCGATTGCTGTTTCTACCATGACAGAAATTGTTTTTGACTCCATTTTCCCTTCAAGTGTCTTCTCCGTACCCACAGTTATATTGGCATTGTCATTACTTTCTTTACCCTCTAAATCCACGGGAGTTAGTGTCGTCAAAGCAGGATTGTTGGTGTTCGATAAATTGCTGTTCATGATGGGATTTTTCCTGTCGGGTGCTGTATTGGTTGCTACGTTGGCGGGTGATAAATTGCTGTTCATGATAGGGTTGTTCCTGTCGGGTGCTGTATCGATTGCTGCTTCTAGCATGACAGAAATTGTTTTTGACTCTGTTTTTCCTTCTAGTGTCTTCTCTGTACCCACAGTTGTATTGGCATTGTCATTGATTTCCTGATCATCCAAATCCATGGGAGGTATATTGCTTTTCATGATGGTTTGATCCTGTCGGGTACTGTGAAGTTATGTGCTTGTTTTCGTCTTTTCCTCTTTGTAGATCAGTATTCTTATGTTTTGTGTCTCCCAACAGCTGAAAAACCCACGAGATTTGAGCACAGTGCAAATTATTTCAATCCCTGACTAAAAAGTAACTCAGTCATCAGTTCAAAAATTGAACAGATTTGAAGCCAGTGCAAATCTTTCCAATCCCCGACCGAAATATAACTCAATCCTAAACCCTAAAACATAACAGATTTGAACACAGTGCAAATCCTGTCAATCCCCGACTAAAATATACTCAGTCATCAATCCAAAAACCGACCAGATTTGAACACAGTGCAGATCTTTCCAGTCCCTAACCAAAATAAAACTCAGTCATCAACCCTAAAACCCACCAGATTTGAACATAGTGCAAATCCTGCCAGTCTCCGACCAAGATATAACTCAGTCATGAACCCAAAAACCCACCAGATTTGAACACAGTGCAAATCTTTCCAGTCCCTAACCAAAATATAATTCAGTCATCAACCCAAAAACCCACCATATTTGAACACAGTGCAAATCCTGGCAGTACCCGACCAACATAGAACTCAGTTATCAAACCAAAAACCCACCTGATTTGAACACAGTGCAAATCTTTCCAGTCCCTAACCAAAATATAATTCAATCATCAACCCAAAAACCCACATGATTTGAACACAGTGCAAATCTTGCCAGTCCCTAACCAAAATATAATTCAGTCATGAACCCAAAAACCCACCAGATTTGAACACAGTGCAAATCTTTCCAGTCCCTAACCAAAACATAATTCAGTCATGAACCAAAAAACCCACCAGATTTGAACACAGTGCAAATCTTTCCAGTCCCTAACCAAAATATAATTCAGTCATCAACCATACGTTCGAAAAAGAATCTCGTACGTACCGGTACCGGTACCGGTACGACGTTTGAAAAAGAATCGTACGAAGATTCTTTTTTTTTCCGTACGTACTGTACGAATTATCTACGTAGTACTACAAAATCATGTAGAATTCTACATGATGTACTAGAAACTTCACCGGAATCGGACGCGAAAAAAAAAAAAAACTCTCTCCCACACAAACAGTAATAATCTTTTCTTACCTTGCGCCAGACAAAAAAATCACTTTTTTTATCTCTTGACAAAAATAACAATCCTTTCACAATCAGCCTTCTGACATCCAACTTATTTGAGTAGAGTTGCTATTTGGCACTCCGTCGGTGAACGTGGGATTCCACCTTATACTTCTTTATCAGTATTCGGCAGGTTATCCGTGCTCTTATATTTTAGTCTGAAATAACAGCCTTGTACTGAAAAAAGAATTAGCTCGCATTGGACAAGAGGTGGTTTGCTGGATAGATAGTAGTGTTCTTGGACTTGATCACCCAAACATATACGTCTTGAGAGCAATAAATCTGCATCCATTGCTTCTATATCAACAGGCACGAGGTACTGTTTTTCGTGACAGAGGAAAAAGAAGGCTGCAAATCAACAGCAGCAGCAACAACAACAACAACCATTTCATCGGGACGATTGTCGGAACGCCGGAACAAGCAAAGGTAAGAATGAGAGAGATGGGCATCGGCAACGTCAATGGCAATTGATTGGTCTTCCACTCCACTGGCATTACTGATAATGTATTTCCTCTCTGTTTTTCTTCTTACTTTCATAGGACCGGACGATCGAAAGCAACAAATCGAAACAAACGGATCGGATCGGAATCAACGGATCGGAATCAACGGATCGGAATCAACGGATCGGAATCCTTGAGGTGCAGGGAACAACGATTCTTGTCAGAACGGTACGAATGAGAGAGATAGACAATGATTATACTGCCTCCGGCATTGCTGATAATTTCCTCCCTTTTTTTTCTTTTCATTTTCAAAGGACCAGATTGTAACAAAGATCGGAACGGAACAACGGATAGGTGCGAAGCAACCGGGAACGATCGGCGCGTGCAGTCTTGGTTTGTGGCATCGAATCGATCGGCATGTAGATTATATTATTCTGTTGTTATTATTTACTCTATGTAGAACATCAATAGATACTCACCCATTTTGTTCAATTATCATATCATATATTTCAATAGGCTCGTTGGAGCGGCAACGAATCAGCGAAACGCTCCTCATCCTCCTCCACCCTCAAGCGGCAACGAATCAGTGAAAACGCTCCTCCACCGGCAAGCGGCAACGAATCAGCGAAAACGCTCCTCCTCCTCCACCGGCAAGCGGCAACGAATCAGCGAAAACGCTCCTCCTCCTCCACTGGCAAGCGGCAACGAATCGGCGGAAACGCTCCTCCTCCTCCACCGGCAAGCGGCAACGAATCAGCGAAAACGCTCCTCCTCCTCCACCGGCAAGCGGCAACGAATCGGCGGAAACGCTCCTCCTCCGGCAACGAATCAGCGAAAACGCTCCTCCTCCTCCACCGGCAAGCGGCAACGAATAAGCGGAAACGCTCCTCCTCCTCCACCGGCAAGCGGCAACGAATCAGCGGAAACGCTCCTCCTCCTACACCGGCAATGAATCAGCGAAAACGCTCCTCCTCCACCGGCAAGCGGCAACGAATCAGCGGAAACGCTCCTCCTCCTCCACCGGCAACGAATCAGCGAAAACGCTCCTCCTCCTCCACCGGCAAGCGGCAACGAATCAGCGGAAACGCTACTCCTCCTCCACCGGCAAGCGGCAACGAATCAGCGAAAACGCTCCTCATACACCGGCAAGCGGCAACGAATCAGCGAAAACGCTCCTCATACACCGGCAAGCGGCAACGAATCAGCGAAAACGCTCCTCCACCGGCAAGCGGCAACGAGTCAGCGAAAACGCTCCTCCTCCTCCACCGGCAAGCGACAACGAATCAGCGAAAACGCTTCTTGAATCGTCGAAACGCTCCTCCTCCACCGGCAAGCGGCAACGAATCAGCGAAAACGCTTCTTGAATCGTCGAAACGCTCCTCCTCCACCGAAGCGGCAACGAATCAGCGAAAACGCTTCTTGAATCGTCGAAACGCTCCTCCTCCACCGAAGCGGCAACGAATCACCAAAACGCTTCTCGAATCGTCGAAACGCTCCTCCTCCACCGAAGCGGCAACGAATCTCCAAAACGCTCCTCCTCCACCGACAAGCGGCACGAACTAGCAAAAACGCTCCTCCACCGGCAAGCGGCAACGAATCAGCCAAAACGCTCCTCCTCCTCCACCGGCAAGCGGCAACGAATCAGCGAAAACTCTCCTCCTCCTACACCGGCAAGCGGCAACGAATCAGCGAAAACGCTCCTCCTCCTCCACCGGCAAGCGGCAACGAATCAGCGAAAACTCTCCTCCTCCTACACCGGCAAGCGGCAACGAATCAGCGAAAACGCTCCTCCTCCTCCACCGGCAAGCGGCACTCAATAGGCAAATCGATTCGTCACCATCCGGAACACCAATCGATCGGCACAACAATGGGATTCAGATCAACAACAAAGCAATTGCCAGCAAAAGCAATGAAGCAAAAATCAAAGAGGAAATTTGGGAAGACAATTAGAAAGAAACTGACTTCAAATTTTCTCAAAAATGCAGCACCGTCATCATCAACAATCCACCAGACTTACAAACACTTGTCGGAGATAAAACCTAACAAGACAGCAAAAGGGGACAGGAATCGGGAAACAAAAGCAATTTTCAAACATGTCGAGGAAATAGCATTGAAATCAGTTAACAAAAATGGGTTTAAAGGAAAATTCCTGGATACGAATTGGGGCCGGACGACAGTTGGAGAGAAGAAATATTCTTTGGCACAGGCTGTGTCTATTGACAGTTTCAAGACATTGGATAGTACCAACGAGAAGTTTGTTCTAGCATTTGCAGAATCAGAACCATCATTGAGACTCTTTGCAAAAGCTTCCAGACAATTCGCAAAACAACGCTTGGGTACTCCCAAAAATATAGAAATCACAAGAACATTTGCTGGTCAGATTGTTGAATCTAAACCAAAAATAGGTCGAGGAACCAAATGTGACAGTGTAAATAGTGGATATGCTATTGTTGGGATGAGACCAAATCGATTGAAATCAGGAAATGGTGTGTACGTTTTCAAAAACAATGTGGACTCGACAACAAAATACAACCTTGAACAGAAAGCCCTACACATTGTGAAGGAAATGCAGCTTAGTTTAACTCCAATCTCCAAATTTGTCAACCTTGAAACGACTGTGATGAATGAGGTTGTTAATCGTACAACGTTAAATGCAATCGGCCATCACGCAATGGCCTTTGCTATTGGAAAGGATTATCACTCAAAATGCCATACAGATGCCGACATGTTCTATACAAGGCTGACAGTTATTGCTCCAAAACATGTAAGTGATGAAGAGGTGATTTATTACTTTGTCTTCCCCAGGTATGGAGTGAAAGTGCCATTGAGGTCAGGCGATACTCTATTGTTCAATCCATTAGTATTACATTGCTGTTCGAATCCAAAATACGAAGGCTGTTATATTATGAGCGCATATGTATCTCGCAAAACTGTACTTAGAGCTAACCCTCTATAGTAATATTAAACAATAATTTAAAGTTAGTCATTACATTCACCCTTGCTACTCAATCGGAACTGCTGTCAGAACTATCGCTGTCTGAACTGGATACATAATATCTAACTCTATTTTGTTTGGGGATTGGCAGGATTTGCACTGTGCTCAAATCTGGTGGGTTTTTGGGTTGATTGATGACTGAGTTATTGCAAAATAATATGGGTATAAAATATTAATTAATTTTATTACATTTCATTCGTAAACTAACATCATACATTGGAACCTCTTGAATTCCCAACGACCTGTGTAATTTTCCACAGAACTTCACTCTAACTGATTGTTCTTCAGCACACAGGGACTGCACAATAGCAATTCTATGGCTCCTCTTTTTAGGCCTAACATTGGTACTGCAATCTTTGTTGGAACACCATTGATAACTAGAACCCATTGTTGAACTCTTCATTTCTGATAGTTTTTGAAAGGACAAGCTCACATTAACTTTGTCCCCAACTTCAATGTTTTTGTTGCGCCCTTTTTTTTCTAAACTCATCTTCATTGAAATTGCACCTTGAACCCGCCTATTGCCAAAACCAACAGCCGAAACAACAGAAGCTTCATGCTGGCTAGAGAAACAATTCTCAGATGTAGCCAAAACTGTACATGACGCATGAGGCATAGAAAAAGCTTCCCAAGTTATTAGCACTGTACCCTTTAACTCAATTGACAGACCAAAAAAAGGAAAAAGAAACCATGTTGTTGGCAAGGGTTGTTTAGGATTGCTTGAAAGGAACAAAGCAAATGAACGTGTAGTGTCTTGCTTATCAGTGTGAATAGCATTGGTCAAATTCCTAGCACAAGCAAATGTTGGCAAATATGATTTGTTTTGGAAACAAAGAGTATTTTCTTTCCTTTTTAAGTGCTTCATCACAGGCTGAAGCAATTCATTGCACATACTTTGTTCCAACACATCATGGAAAGGAACAATGAAATTCCTCACAGTGCTTTGAACGCTGGCCAAATCTTCATGTTTAGCCCCATAATAAGTTGTTGAAGCTGAGACACAATCAAATCTTGAACCAAAAGCTACCATTTTTCCTGTCTCACCCAATTTCGTTCTAACTTCTGTATGTGAATTGAGAATTTTTGATAGGTTGTTCTTAATGTCATCTGACAGATTAGTCTTTAGATAGTCAACATAGATTTTTCCGTTAGCAAAGTTGTACTCTTGTTTTTGTACTGGTGTTGAGATAACATGAGAGTATTTTGCCATCCTATTCAATCGTTCCTTTTTTGTCGGACGTCTGACAACATAAGTCCATCCATTGTTGGTGTTTGGTGTTGGCATTTGATGTGTAGAGTACACCAGTCCTGAAACATAATGATTTCCTTTTGCAGCACTTGGTTTGGCTGTGTTCAACATTTCAAATGACTTCTCCTTGCTTATTGTTTCATTCATGTACAACAAAGGAACAACAATCTCTTCCAGACCCAACACTTTCTTGATTTCCAACTTTTTAGCTTTCTCACTCATGATGATGAAGACACCGGTTGAATGCTGGTTGGTTGAAACGTTGGTTGCCAATATGAGATTTCAACAAACAAACAAAAATTAGAGACACTGAAAACAATTAATCATTGTTTTTCACCATTCAGATTCCAAAGAGTTGGCTTGAGGAAAACAATGCTTGAGTGTAAGCTCATATTATTCCAATGACATCAAGAATACATAATTGCTGACAGAGGATGTGTCTTACCCACAAGACTATAGTCAAGTGTGCACACCATGTATTATTCAGCAAACTGTAATTAATGCCACTTGTAATGCAACAAGCTTCAAATTCAAGATTGAATTCATCATTGCAAGACAACAGTACCATTTCAGATTATACTTATGGAGAAAGCCTCAGCACCTTAAAGTACACCACTGTGAAACGATCTGCAAAGCAGATTTTCGCACGCACAATGTACAAGTGGGCTTTGTCTCCAAAAAGCGACATTCTATCCTCCCCTTGAAGGTGAAGGATGGAAATGACATCTTACTATGGCTGTTCATTTGTCTGCAAATTTGCATACTCCAAGAACACTACTACTTCCATGCTACAACACAATGCACTTCACACAATTCAAAAACTGTACCTGGTATCAGAATCCGTATCGTCCCTGCTATCCTCACTGCTGCCGTCACACCAACTATCGCTTGAGCTGCTGCTGCTGTTGCTAATACTCGAATCCTCGTTTTAGTCCCTTCACCGGATGCTCGTGGATTGTCCTTGCTTGAAAACGAGTTCAATGAAAACGCCGGTTGAAACGCCGGTGGAAACGCCGCTGAAAATGCCGGTTGAATGGAAACGCCGGTTGAAATGCGAATTCAAAGCTGCTGTCGAAGTAGAAGCTGATGCGAAAGTGGAAGCTGCTGTTGAACTTGAAGCTGGTATTGAAATGGAAGTTGCTATTGAATTCAAAGATAAGCTGATAATGAATTGGAAGATGCTGTTGAAGTGGAAGCTGATCTTGAATTAGAAGTTGCTATTGAATTGGAAGCTGCGGTCGAAATAGAAGCTATAGTATTTCCAATCCAACTTCTTGTTAATGGTAGGATTTGTACGCAGCAACGTGAGAAAAGAAAAACTTGCGACAGTAGGTCAATGGACTCGTCGCGCTGCAAGAGATCTCTGTTTCGATTGCTCGTTCCGATTGCTCGCTTGACCGAAGTTCGATAGAATTTCCAATCCAACTTCTTGTTAATGGTAGGATTTGTACACAGCGACGTCGGAAAAGAAAAACTTGCGACAGTCGGTCAATGGACTTGCGCTGCAAAAACTTGCGACAGTTGGTCAATGGACTCGCGCTGCAAGAGATCCTGTTTTGATTGCTCGTTCCGTTCCGATTGCTCGGTTAACCGAAGTTCGATAGAATTTCCAATCCAACTTCTTGTTAATGGTAGGATTTGTACACAGCGACGTGAGAAAAGAAAAACTTGCGACAGTCGGTCAATGGACTCGCGCTCCAAGAAGTCTCTGTTTTTATTGCTTGTTACGATTGATCGCTTGACCGAAGTTCGATAGAATTTCCAATCCAACTTCTTGTTAATGGTAGGAATTGTACACAGTGACGTCAGAAAAGAAAAACTTGCAACAGTCGGTCAGATAGATCGATCCTATTGCGATGGCTTGTTTCCCTCGACCGAAGTTCGATAGTATTTCCAATCCAACTCCTTGTTAATGGTAGGATTTGTACAAAGCAACGTCGGAAAAGAAAAACTTGCGACAGTCGGTCAATGGACTCGCGCTGCAAGAAGTCTCTGTTTTTATTGCTTGTTACGATTGCTCGCTTGACCAAAGTTCGGTAGAATTTCCAATCCAACTTCTCGTTAATGGTAGGATTTGTACACAGTGACGTCAGAAAAGAAAAACTTGCGACAGTCGGTCAGATAGATCGATCCTATTGCGATGGCTTGTTTCCCTCGACCGAAGTTCGATAGAATTTCCAATCCAACTTCTTGTTAATGGTAGGATTTGTACACAGCGACGTCGGAAAAGAAAAAATTGCGACAGTCGATCAATGGACTCGCGCTGCAAGAAGTCTCTGTTTTTACTGCTTGTTACGATTGCTCGCTTGACCAAAGTTCGATAGAATTTCCAATCCAACTTCTCGTTAATGGTAGGATTTGTACACAGCAACGTCGGAAAAGAAAAACTTGCGACAGTACGTCAGATCCCGATTACACTTCCTACTGAGTTCTGGTAGGTGTTGTGGATGTTTTCCGACCGGTCGACATTTTAGTCCGTTTGTTTGGTCCTTCAGAGTGACAGCCGGTCCGATTGCTCTTTGTTTTGCGCTCGGCCGGAGTACGATAGTATTTCCATTCCAAGTTATGGTGGATGGCAGGATTTTTACACAGCGTCGTCAGAACTGAAAAACTTGTGACAGTCGGTCCAATTGCTCCCTTGCTTCTGCCTTCAAGGTAACTCAACCGGAAGTTCGATAATATTTCCAATCGGACTTGTGGTGAATGGTAGGATTTGTACCCAACGTCGTTGGAACTTCAATTGCTTGCTTGCTTCTCTGCCTTTAATGTACCGTAGCTCAACCAGAAGTTCGATATTATTTCCAATCCAACTTGTGGAGAATAGTAAGATTTGTACACAGCGTCGTCGGAACTGAAATGCTTGTGACAGTCGGTCCGATCGATCCGGTTTTTGGTTGCTCTTTGTTTCACTTGACCGAAGTTCAATACTATTTCCAATCCAACTTGTGCAGAATGGTATGATTTGTACACAGCGACGTTTGAACTGAAAAACTTGTGACAGTCGGTTTTTGGTTGTTCTTTGTTTCGCGCTTGACCGAGGTTCAATAGTATTTCCAATCCGACTTGTGGTGGATGGTAGGATTTGTACACAGCGTCGTCGGATCTGAAAAACTTGTGATAGTCGGTCCGCTTGCTTGCTTCTGCCTCTGAAGTACCGTAGCTCAACCGGAAGTTCGATATTATTTCCAATCCAACTTGTAGAGAATAGTAAGATTTGTACACAGCGCCGCCGGAACTGAAATGCTTGTGACAGTCAGTCCGATCGATCCGTTTTTTGGTTGCTCTTTGTTTCGCTCTCGACCGAAGTTCAGTAGTATTTCCAATCCAACTTGTGCAGAATGGTATGATTTGTACACAGCGCCGTCAGAACTGAAATGCTTGTGACAGTCGGTCCAATCCACTTGCTTGTTTCTGCCTTTAAAAAGCTCGACCGGAAGTTCGATAGTATTTCCAATCGGGCTTTTGCTGAGTAGTACAGAATGTACAGAAACGAGCCGGAAAAGAAATACTTGTGACAGGTTGGTGAGAAATATAATCGGACTTTTTACAATTGGTACAATTTGTACATGAATGAGTCGGACATGATGTACTTACAGCCATCTACTCTGATGTGCGTTGTCAACAGATTGTTCGACGGCAGTTTCCGTATGCCCGATTACACTTCCTACTGAGTTCTGGTAGGTGTTGTGGATGTATTCTGACCGGTCGACGTTTTTGTCCTTCAAAGTTTTTGTTGTTTCTTGCTCGTGTCGGCCGACGGCAATTTCCGTATGCTCGATTGCACTTCCTACTAACAGATTGATCGACGGCAATTTCCGTATGCCCAATTACACTTCCTACTCAGTTCTGGTAGGTGTTGTGGATGTATTCTGACCGGTCGACGTTTTCGTCCTTCAAAGATTAAGTCGGCAATTTCCGTATGCCCGATTACACTTCCTACTGAGTTCTGGTAGGTGTTGTGGATGTTTTCTGACCGATCAACGTTTTTGTCCTTCGCTTGAATCGGCCGACAGCAAATTCCGTATGCCCGATTACACTTCCTACTCAGTTCTGGTAGGTGTTGTGGATGTATTCTGACCGGTCGACGTCGTCATCCATTTCTTTGGTCTTCTTTATTTATTTGCCGTCGTTGCCGTTGAGAAATACAATCTGACTTTTTTGAATTGGTACAATTTCTACATGAATGAGCTGGACTTGATGTACTCACGGTCACAGCCATCTACTCTGATACAATTGTGGTCAGTGTTGAACTGTGAATACGATAGCTCGTAATTACCAGTAGCTCGTACACTTCTTGCTTGTTCTTTCGAATTTGCAATAGAACTCGTGCAAATGACGTCACTTGAATAGTAGTATAGATTGATTGGTAGGATAGGTATGCAAGTGGTAGATTGTTTGTAGTTCTGGTAGCTCGTAATTACCAGTAGCTCGTACACTTGCTTGTTCCAATTTAAAAAAGAGCTTGCACAAATGACGTCACTTGAATAGTAATATAAATTGATTGGTATGATTGGTATGAACGTAGATAGCTTGCTTGTAGATCTGGTAGCTCCTAATTACCGTTAGCTCGTACAGCTTGCTTGCTCCAATTTAAAATAGAACTCGCGCGAATCACTCACTTGATTGGTAGTAAAGATCAATTGGTATGATCAATATGAAGGTAGGTAGCTTGCTTGTATCTCTGGTAGCTCGTAATTACCTGTAGCTTGTACAGCTTGCTTGCTCCAATTTAAAATAAAACTCGCGCGAATGACTTACTTGATTGGTAGTATAGATCAATTGGTATGATCAATATGAAGGTAGGTAGCTTGCTTGTAGATCTGGTAGCTCGTAATTACCTGTAGCTCGTACAGCTTGCTTGTTCCAATTTAAAAAAGAGCTTGCGCGAATGACGTCACTTGAATAGTAATATATCAATTGGTATGATGGGTAAGAACATAGACAGCTTGCTTGTAGATCTGGTAGCTCGTAATTACCACTAGCTCCTACAGCTTGATTGTTCAAATCTAACCCCAACCCTATGAATGTAGATACCTTGCTGATAGCTTACACGTAAATTTGGTTGGTTGGCTAATTGTAGAATTGGTACTGGTAAGAATTGGTACAGATCAGAACACCTTTGGTAATTATGATCTTACTTGATGCACACTACTAGTAGAAATTGTACGCGTTATCGTACGAGTACTTCTTACCATAACTTTAGTGACACATACTTACAATACATACAATAACTACGTATTCAACAACTCCACAGGGCCCCTGCAAAGCACTAATTGACAATACCATTGCGAGTTGACGGCGTTCTATCATAATTTGACACTTGCAAGCCGACAAGCTGCAAACTCGATACATGTGACCAAGTACTTGCAACTGATACGCATACGTGGGACCCGTACGCCCCCCCCCACTTTGAAGAAGACAAAGAAGCAGCAAACACATCTTTCCCACGAGTTGTGGCAGCCCTCTCAGGAGGAGGACCGGCTGGCAAAACTGAGTCCTGGATACGATCCACAGACAACCCTATACACATAAATGTAAAACACCAAGAGTACCAACTCAGATACCTACAGAAGATCTGTACCACTCGTACTCAACGGTCGGGGTATACAGTTCAGAGAGCGATAGTTCTGACAGCAGTTGCAATTGAGTAGCGAGGGTGAATGTAACAGCTAACTTTAAATTATTGTTGAATATTATTATAGAGGCTTAGCTCTAAGCACAGTTTTGCGAGATACATATGCGCTCATAATATAACACCCTTCGAATTTGGGATTCAAACAGCTATGCAATACTAATGGATTGAAAAATAGAGTATCTCCAGAATGCAACAGCACTTTGATATGGTACGTTGGGAAGACAAAATAATAAATCACCTCGTCAGCAGACACTTCCGCTGGAGCAATTACTGTCAAACGAGTGTAGTACATATCATCATTGACATGGCATCAAGAATGGTAATTTTGACCAATCGAAAATGCTAATGCCTGCTGCCCAATGACATTTAGCTTTGTACGAGACAGAATCTGAGACAACACATTCATTTCCTCCTCAACAAACGGTTCCACGTCAATTAAATTAGTGCTTTGCAGGGGCCCTGTGGAGTTGTTGAGTACATAGTGTTTGTATGTATTTTAAGTATGTGTTCGTAAAGTTATGGTGCAATATTTGAATTGGTTATTCGAGTCGTGGTGTGTAGATAGTATATATCTTACGTATGTACTGGGGAAAGTATTTCGTCATTGTTTTAGTGTTAACAGTCCGTGTGCAAGGTACATCCATTCTGATTGAACGCGGCTGTACGAGCTACTGGTAATTACGAGTTATCAGAACTACAAGCAAGCTACCTATGTTCATACCGATCCTATCAATCAATCTATACTACCAATCAAGTGACTGATTCGCACGAGTTCTATTGCAAATTTGAGCTAGCACAAACAAGCAAGCTGTACGAGCTACTGGTAATTACGAGCTACCAGAACTACAAGCAAGCTACCTATGTTCATACCAATCCTATCAATCAATCTATACTACCAATCAAGTGACTGATTAGCGCAAGTTCTATTGCAAATTTGAGCTAGCACAAACAAACAAGCTGTACAAGCTAATGGTAATTACGAGCTACCAGAACTACAAGCAAGCTACCTATGTTCATACCAATCCTATCAATCAATCTATACTACCAATCAAGTGACTGATTCGCGCGAGTTCTATTGCAAATTTGAGCTAGCACAAACAAGCAAGCTGTACAAGCTAATGGTAATTACGAGCTACCAGAACTACAAGCAAGCTACCTATGTTCATACCAATCCTATCAATCAATCTATACTACCAATCAAGTGACTGATTCGCACGAGTTCTATTGCAAATTTGAGCTAGCACAAATTAGTGCTTTGCAAGGGCCCTATGGAGTTGTTGAGTACGTAGTTATTGTATGTATTGTAAGTATGTGTCAGTAAAGTTATGATAAGAAGTACTCATACAATAACGCGTACAATTTCTACTAGTACTAGTGTGCATCAATCAGATCAGAACTACCAAAGGTGTTCTGATCTGTACCAATTCTTACCAGTTCTGATTCTACCATTAGCCAACCAACCAAATTCATGTGTAAGCTATCAGCAAGGTATTTACATTAATAGGGTTGGAGTTAGATATGAACGAGTAAGCTGTACGAGCTACCGGTAATTACGAGCTGCCAGATCTACAAGCAAGCTACCTACCTTCATACCGATCATACCAATCGATTTATATTACTATTCAAGTGACGTCGTTCGCGCAAGCTCTTTTTTAAATTCGAACAAGCAAGCTGTACGAGCTACCAGTAATTACGAGGTACCAGATCTACAAGCAAGCTACCTACCTTCATATTGATCATACCAATTGATCTATACTACCAATCAAGTGAGTCATTCGCACAGTGCAAATCTCTCCAATCCCTAACCAAAATATAATTCAATCGTCAACCCAAAAACCCACCAGATTTGAAGACAGTGCAAATCCTGCCGATCCCTAACCAAAATATAACTCAGTCATCAACCCAAAAACCCACCAGATTTGAACACAGTGCAAATCTTTCCAGTCCCTAACCAAAATATAATTCAATCATGAACCCAAAAACACAACAGATTTGAACACAGTGCGAATCCTGCCAGTCCCAGACCAAAATATAACTCAGTCGTCAACCCAAAAACCCACCAGATTTGAAGATAGTGCAAATCTGTTCCATCCCCCACCAAAATATAACTCAGTCATCAACTCAAAAACCCACCGGATTTGAACACAGTGCAAATCCTGCCAATCCCCAACCAAACTATAACTCAGTTTTCAACCCAAAAACCCACAATATTTGAACACTGTGCAAATCTTTCCAGTCCCTAACAAAAATATAATTCAATAGTCAACCCAAAAACCCACCAGATTTGAACACAGTGCAAATCTTCCCTGTCCCCGACCAAAGTATAGCTCAGTCATCAACCCAAAAACCCACCATATTTGAACACAGTGCAAATCCTGGCAGTCCCCAACCAAAATATAACTCAGTCATCAACCCAAAAACCTGCCAGATTTGAACACAGTGCAAATCCTGCCAGTCCCTGACGAAAATATAACTCAGTCATCAACCCAAAAACCCACCAGATTTGAACACAGTGCAAATCATGCAAGTCCCCGACAAAAATATAACTTAGTCATCAACCCAAAAACCCACCAGATTTGAACATATTGCAATTTCTAACAGTCCCCGACCAAAATATAACTCAGTCATCAACCCAAACACCCACCAGATTTGAGCACAGTGCAAATCCTGCCAGTCCCTAACCAAAATATAACTCAGTCATCAACCCAAAAACCCACCAGATTTGAGCACAGTGCAAATCCTGCCAATCCCCAACCAAAATATAACTCAGTTTTCAACCCAAAAACCCACCAGATTTGAACACAGTGAAAATCTTTCCAGTCCCTAACCAAAATATAATTCAATCATGAACCCAAAAACACAACAGATTTGAACACAGTGCGAATCCTGCCAGTCCCAGACCAAAATATAACTCAGTCATCAAACAAAAAACACACCGGATTTGAACACAGTGCAAATCCTGCCAGTCCCAAACCAAAATATTATTCAGTCATCAACCCAAAAACACACCAGATTTGAACACAGTGCGAATCCTGCCAGTCCCAGACCAAAATATAACTCAGTCGTCAACCCAAAAACCCACCAGATTTGAAGATAGTGCAAATCTGTTCCATCCCCCACCAAAATATAACTCAGTCATCAACTCAAAAACCCACCGGATTTGAACACAGTGCAAATCCTGCCAATCCCCAACCAAACTATAACTCAGTTTTCAACCCAATAACCCACAATATTTGAACACTGTGCAAATCTTTCCAGTCCCTAACAAAAATATAATTCAATAGTCAACCCAAAAACCCACCAGATTTGAACACAGTGCAAATCTTCCCTGTCCCCGACCAAAGTATAGCTCAGTCATCAACCCAAAAACCCACCATATTTGAACACAGTGCAAATCCTGGCAGTCCCCAACCAAAATATAACTCAGTCATCAACCCAAAAACCTGCCAGATTTGAACACAGTGCAAATCCTGCCAGTCCCTGACGAAAATATAACTCAGTCATCAACCCAAAAACCCACCAGATTTGAACACAGTGCAAATCATGCAAGTCCCCGACAAAAATATAACTTAGTCATCAACCCAAAAACCCACCAGATTTGAACATATTGCAATTTCTAACAGTCCCCGACCAAAATATAACTCAGTCATCAAC